>OZ007567.1:47307128-47794262 GCA_963931925.1 Onchidella celtica
AACAAATCAGAAAATCGGTGAAATCGCAGCAGGGCTTGGAATAAAGTTACAATATGGTTGTGTTACAAAGTTCCACGTAAGATAAGAAAATGAAGAAAGAATGAAAAGGAAAAACAACGCAAGCCTTCCGTCTGCAAAAAACTTTTCCTCGGGGGAAAAGATCCGACAAAAAAAAAACAGTATTCAAAAAGAATTTCAAAAAATCTGTTAAAATTTTATTTGAAATTGAAAAATGCCAGCTTGGAGCTCACGACAAGCTAAGTGGTTGTTTATTTTTGTTTTAATTTAAGAGTTTATTTTCTTAAAACGACTCTGTTGAGTTATAATATTTGTCTCTTTTGCCAGACCAAGGGCCTTGCAGATCGAAGACTTGATTTTGTTGCATTGTAACGTTTCTTTATCGTTTCTTTATCGTTTCTTACACGGGGCTTTGTAACATAGCTGTTTTTAAGGGACTGTAATTACAAAGCCAAATTTAGAAAACCTTTATCTCTTTCTGTCTTGTTTTTCCTTTTGGCTCTATTTTATCTTGGCGTCTGTTTCTGCAATTGTCAGAATAACAGAGCCCAGTGCGCAACAGAGAGCCAAACTGCTAATTTGGGTTGCAAAGTACTAGTCTTGCGTGTGGTGGAAAAAGCAGGACATCATTACTCAATTTCTGTCGACTAAAATTGAGCGCATATCTGTTAAACACATTTTGCAGAAAAACACGAGATACTCTGTGACTACATTGCCGTCGATTCATATTGTGATCCAAAATGTTTTTTGCTTGTTTGTTTGTTTTGTTTGGGGGGGGGGGGGGTCTCATAGAAATGTGTGTTGACACAAACGAGTAAGGGGTTAATGCACGTGAGTCAGGGATGAGAGACAAGAACCACTGTAAATAATTAAGTTCTGTGGTAAACATGAGTTTGCTTGCCTTAGCTCACATGAATTCTTTGATCACTTTTGCAATCCTTGGGAAACTGATACTTCTGTGACGATCTGTCAGTTGAAGGGATTTCTGTAGAGAGCGGGGGGAGGGGGTATTTCAGCTGAATATCTTTTCTATTTGAACTTCTGTCTTTGCATCCGGCATCCTGGTTGTGCATTGTCAGCACTGCACGGAGATGTCCTGGAAAACTTTTGTTTTTCCTGGCAAAGGATCTGACATAATTATAATTACATCTCTGTGCTTTGCTGCTACGATCAGTTTCTTTTGGGCAATCATTTTCTGTGAGTTCCGTTTGTCTGAATGCTCGAAATTATATGGGACAAAGAAATTTTTATAAGAATTCAAGGCGCAGCTCAGGTTTTTACACAATTAGAGTGGTCCAATGCACTCAGTTGTTGTGAAATGATAACCAAAAATGTTTTGACTGGAGTATTTTGTTTTTCCACTGCTGTAATCTTATCCAGGGTCTAGTCAGTGCACATACACGTTCATGTATATTCAAGGTGCAGTAGTCAATAATTGCACTTTGGACTTAGGATTGCAAATGGAGAATGGTCACACAAAATGTACGAACATAATTATATTTTTTTTAGTAGGCAGCACAGTTGAATTCTGGGGATATGTGTGTTGAAGTCAATGTAAAACATAGGCTAGTTTTTTTTGTTTTTTATGTGTAAAATTGGGGTAATCGGGAAAATAATCTTTGATCCTGATGCTCAGTTTGCATATCGACCAGACCTGTGACGTAACTGGCTGCCTGCTGCATGCAAATTATATAGATAAATACCACGGTGGAAGAGGTGAAATATTACATTAAAACTCATGTGACTGGCAACCTGGCATTTTTTGTGCGATTTATAAAATAACTATGTTTAAAATTTTCACTGCGACACAAATAGTTTATTTTAGACAATACTGAGAATGAATGTTTGCAGCATTGGAATCTTGAAAAGTCCATCATTGATCTTTTTTAGGTTAGGATTGTCTGAAGATGAGATAACGTTGTGACTCGACTGTAACTTAGGAATTTTGAAATATTAGAAGGATTTTGGTTTCTATAAGTATATTTATGTACGAGATAGATGCTTATGTAGATTGGTTAGGGTTAGGATAGCTACATGTATATGTGTTGTTGACATTTCTGTATAATTGTTTAGAAATAGAGAACTTTTATGGTGAAATATTATTATCATGTACAATGTCTTCAAGAGAACGAATATTTTTTCTCCATTCTGGCCATGAACTTTTCTGCTACAAATCTGTTACCTATGTGTATGTCATCTGTCTCAGAAATAATCTGAAAGTTTTCGCTTTTCAACTGTAAACTTTAACTCTCCAGCTACTTTGTGACTTCATTTTATAAATATATCAGAATTTCAGTTTCTTTCTATCTAATCAAGGCATTGGCGGATCTTTAGCTTCAGAATATCTCATTTATTTGTATATGGAAGGAATAGCTTTTTTTGCCAACTTTTCAGTCATCAATACGCTATCCCTTTGCCAACCTGCCAGTCTCAGGATTATCTATAGTGAAAGGCTGATAAAAAATAAGACCAAATTAATCTCCCAAGGAAGTAATTCTGGCTCCTTGATACTTAACTGATTTAGAGCGTCGGTACCGCAGAATCCACTGGGCTTGGTCTTTTGATTACATGCATTTTTTTCGATTTTTTTTGGTCAACTCTAAATGAGCCCTTTGTTTTCGTGAGATGACTCCATAGCATTTCTAACAATTGGCGGGTTACTTTGATTTGCCTCCGAAGCAGCCATGGGCTGTTAATTAGAAAGGTAACGTAATGGTATGATCCAAAGAATTTTTACGCAATAAAAGTCACATGTTTGTTGCCATATCTCCAGCTCAGTGTGCATTTTATGTGATATGCCCAAATGAACTCCTTCATAACATTCTATGCTCATAATGGAAGTGCAGCCGCATTTTGTACTTGGTCGGCTCTTCACTGCATACGTTTTGTACCTCATGCTCTTCTTGTATCCAGCGATAACTTATTTTCATAACCTGATTGTGAGCAGCGGTTTGCCTTTGAAGTGACTCTTGCATCCATTTGCTTACTCCAGGTTATATCTGATGTCTGATTTTGTCCCTCCCAATGAATTATGTCCAGACACTGGCCAGTCATTGGTCTGACATATCTCACATAATTATGTAATCTCCAGCTCATTGTACGTGCTCACCTGTCAACTCTGTGTCCCCAGTATTCCTTGCGCATAATGGTTTTGTATTCTCGGTTGTGGCTAATGTTTTCCACTAATTTGTCATGACCATTTAGGGTTGGACTGGGACGCGGAGGTTAGGGGTTGGTCGAAAGGGAGGGGGTAGCCCTAGTATAATAACTGAAGTGTACGCATGTATGAAGGTTTGTTCTGCCTAATTAACTTGATTATGAATGGTTTCGTCACCGAGTCAGTGGCATGTATGTTTTCAAACATCGTTTGTGCTGATTCAGTACGTGTGATTTCTCTGTTGAGTCAAGATTTTTCTGTCAGTGCCATGTGCTGTGATGAGGTATTCAGAGCTTCTTTTATACGAGAATAAGGATGGATGTCGGTTTCAGTGAAGAGAGTAGAAATGTCAGCACCACAGAACTCTTGGGCTTCTGCACCATGTTTCAGTACTCCATATGTCTATGGTGTTGATCAATTTATGTGTTAGGGCTTTGAATTACAAACACACTAGATTTCCCATTACAAAGACCGAAATCCATGTTTGGAGTTGAAACTTGGTCAGCAAGCCAGCTTTGTTTTGTTATTTCTGTGGTGTTTATTTTCACCAATAACGCACGGTCATCTTGAATTATTCTAAACACAGCTACGATGGATGCCCCAACGAAATCTAAACCTACACAAGTCAAGCCGAAAAATCACTGTATGCTGTAATATTTGCACGGAAGTTCTTCAAACTAACATTCTAATAATTGGCAAGGTGAATCCATAACACCCCCCCCCCCCGCCTCCTCCAGCCCTCAGCAACCTAAACTGTTTTCAAACCCGAAGTCCAAGCACTATTAAATTAACATTCCAAAACCAGTATTTTATTACTTATACAGATGAGCTTTTAGTACAGCAACCATCACAAAACAACTTGTAATACATGTCATTCCATAAAAAAAAATACAAATATTTCATAACAATCGATCAACTTAACGATGTATCGAAAGATATGCGCCGTTCTGTTAAAGATTTAATGTAAATCATGCAAGCTAACTGGGCTGACTGGTGATGTCATGCTTTGTGCATTTTGGAAGTTTAGTTTTTGATTTTCTCGGGAAATTATAACTGTATATGTTCACTATAGTGGTTATTAATGGAAAACATGCTCTTCATATTTCATAAAGTGTCAGTAAGAATTTCACCAGGATATGAAAACTAAATAAATAATAAAAACAAAACAAAAGATCATGACCACATAATAATGTTGGATGTGGTTTTTGTCTGATAAAAGCCGGCGATCCCGAGAAAACGTGAAGTAAAACATCTCCGGAATGCATAATTAGGGTTATCTAGCTAGTCCTAAATTCAGTTATTGATAACAATATGTCATTATGTTAAATAGCAATTTCTTGGTATTGCAGTGAATAAATTATGTCAGATATGAGCAAACAGAATATCTGGTTCTGTAAAATGTCATTCCGCAATCGGAACTATAATTTGAAGTTATCTTCAGAAGATATCCACATCCAGGAGTTCGAAAAAACAAAACAGTTATCAACACATTTGCAGTAACTGTGTTATGAGCATGATACTTTTGTCTGTATTAGCATTTCTCGCAGATACCTGTGTGACTTGCTTTCTTTCAGTCGTTCATCCATATTTATTTTTCTCAGCAATCCAAAACCTGACCTTGATTCTACCAACGTCACGTATTTACAACTCTGATTTATCCATAGACCCAGTCCAATATCCAAGAACTTGTGGTGGAGATGCATGGAAACCAGAGCTCAATAGAGAAACGTGTCAATAAGATCGAGGAGAAATTGGCTCAGTTGCAGGTTGGTGAATGTGTCAATGTGTATTCCTTTATGTGATGGTTTGTGCGAGACATTTAAAAAAAAAATTCAGGTTTCACATCGAAACCGAGAAAACTATGGCTTTGCCTTCAGTATTTACAATAAAAAATATGTCCTTTACCATTCATTTTCAGCTGGGGAGGGGTTTGGGGGGGGGGGGTGTTTTCTTGTCAGAACTTGAGTACTGTTAAAAGGCCGTTTATAGAGGACCATGGTAAATTAGATGAACAGTGAACACAACTCAGTATATTTTCTATATAGGGAACGGGATTGAATGACACAGTTACTATATTTAGATTTACGCCATGGGACATTCGAACTGTTCAACGCGGCGATTAAGCACAGTTATGGACTCTGTACACACTTTTCATGTGCAGTTGATCTTTGTGCCTCGAATCGCCCGTACAAAGTCCATAACAACTGTGCTTAACCACAGCGTTGAACAGTTCGAATGTCCCATGACGTCATCAGCAAAATTTAAATATAGTAACTGGGTCATTAAATCCCGTTCTCTAGTTGGCATTGTAATTAGTCCTCGGTCCCCTAGCAACAGCTATCATAGACACAGTAGCTCTTAATAGTTCCTAATCGTTCACAATTTGAAACACCATCTGAGAGAGTGTTTTTGGCTGGGCTCTCTGATAGATTGTGTTAATAATTTAAATTCCATCAGTACAATGGCGTGGGAGATTTCTATCTGGGACGGTTATCAAGCTGATTAAATTAAAGTTACCCGGTAGCTTTGATAATTGGAATTTTCACGGGGCTCGGAAAATTTTGTTCACATTTGGAAGGAAACAAGATTGCGCCTGATTAGAGGCTGGTGTGTACCGTAAATTTAAAGGGATTAGAAGAAAATCATGAAGCCCCAGCATTCTACATTTTGAAACCAATACGTTACTGAGAGAAGGAAATCTGATAAGAGATGTGGCGTGCTGAATTCTTAATCTATGAGCCCACGCCCAGATTGGCAGGTGGTGGGGGGGGGGGGGAAATGTCAGAGAAAGATGGGTAGCCCTTTTGTGGGCTAAGAAGAAGAAAATGTCGCAAAAGAAATGCAAAAAACCAGAAAAACAAAAACAAAAAGCGAGCTAGGTATAAATGCTAAAGGCAGTTATCCTCATAAAACATACCTCAAAACCGGAGAGAAAGACGGAGAGGGAGGGGGATCGGAGAGAAAGAGGGAGGAGGGAGAGAGAGCGGAGCGGGAGATGATGGGGAAAGATAAATGGAAGGGAAAGAGAGAGAGAAAGAGAGGGGGCAAGGGGGAGAGTGGGGGAGAGTGAGGGCAGATTTATTCTTGGCAAGCTGTCTAGACCTGTCTAAACTTACGTCATACTTCGTCTGTATTAATGTCCGTAGAACGGACACTTTTGGCTGGTGTGTCATAAAGGGAAGACGAAAAGAAGAAAGAAAAGATTAGAAAATGAAATTGTGTGTGTGAGTATTAGCACCTGTGAAATGTTCGACGGTAGGAAAAAGATGGACACTGAAGAAGAAGAGTGTACAAACGCATGTTGTTTTTCATCCAACCTACTCAAATGTCTCCAGAACAAGGAAGAACTCATTAAAGAGCTAAACTTGCAAACATACCCTCATCAACAACAAGACTTTTCTCACCCTTCTGGCTGGTTTGGATCCTCATTACGAAATCTTGCTGAGTGTCCAAAAAAGGAATGAAGTCTAATATCTCGCGGGTATTTTCGTCACAAGTTTTAAACCTGGTATCTTGAGATTTTCTGTCATGTCTAAGATTCAGGCGCCATTTTGATACCTCATTCGTCGTCTATTTTGGGGTTGAGAAGTTGACAGGCAAAGAGGACATAAATCGATTAAGCTATGAATAAAGAGACATCCTCTTTGGCTTCCTTATGTCATGGACCGTATTCAGCTTCAGTGACTCAACATTTAGTGTTGCCAAATTCCTGGTTTTATATCCGCGCAAGGTACTACCGCATTATCTTTGTAGTGTTCACGGGTAGACTATTATAGAGAAATGATCCACTGTCCAACTGGAAAGTCTACGCTTTGCCAATTAGGGGCACTTGTTACGTATTAAGGCTGAGTGCCACCCTGTCAGCAGGCCTTTATCGTAATCATCTTTAAGATCTACTTCGGTTGCTGTCTGTCCATTTATATATTATTATTTAGTATCAGCTGTGAACGCCTATATTCGCATAGTTTCGATTTTCATTAAAAAAAAATTTTCTTCTTTTTTTTTTTATGAGTACGTGGTGCTTGGTCATAGTTTTCTTGGAAAATAATAACAAGAGTTTTCTTGTTCCTATTGTCGCTCGGGGGGGGGGGGGTTAAAAGGGTTCATTATCTCCTTCCTGGTCTGTCACGATAATCAATAACGTTTCAGACAGTTCAGTTGTTTTGTCTTCTCTGCACTTTGCCGTCTATTTTTAGTTCAAAACGGCCTTACCATCCATATTAAATTTTTTTTTTCTTTTTTTCAGCTTCAGTGCCATAGCTATGAATTGTAAAAAAGTACAGTACATAGATCTATACGACTTCTCATACAGCCATCACGATGTGAGTCAGCCTTACTAAGCAAATGGTACAGATGCCGAAATGTATTGCTTTGAAAATAGGCTGTTGTTTCATTTGCGCGTGGTATTTTTACAGTGTAAGCCACTGGTGAACAATGAACACAACTCAATATTTTCTCTATTATCTTTTGTTTCTTCTTTTTCAGATGAATTTGGATACTTTGCCCGAGTTGATAGCTCGATCTATATCACAATCCGCGACTCATCATAGACAGGAATTGACGGATATGCGGATACCAGTTGCTAGACCACTCTCTGACTTTACTGGGCTCAGACGGACGAATCCGCGCCAGCGGCGTCCCTTTCAGCAGCAGTTTTCTTTGAGAGAGATGCCTATCTATGACAGAGGCAGTATTGCGGGAAAGGATGGTGAACTTGATCCTGACATACAACGGGAAGATCCAGATTCCTCGTGATCCCGCTCCTGAAGCAGAAATAATGGGGACTGCATCCTTCAAAACACCACCAACAACAACAACACAACTTCAAAGTTTTGTGAAAACATATGAATTGCTTTAAATATCATGGGTCCGTCTCTTTTAGTGAAATAATTGTTAGCTTAAGAAGAAATTATTAGGCTATTACACTTTTGTGGGTTAAATAGTAAAATATTTTGGTATTAGATTAAACTCTACGCCGTGGATGTTTATTTGGTTCTCTAATTACGACCACGTCTTTGGGCACAATATACTCAAAGGTAAGTTTAAAGATGCAGTTGTCCAAGATTGAACATGCTATTTTAGACTGCTTTGTTCTTTATGCACTTTCAAAGTCCCATATTCGACACACTCACGAATTCTCGGTAAAGCGTACTATAAATGGTTAATTTTGCAAAAAGATACTGACAGTCAGGCTATTTGAACAGATTTTTATCACTTAATACACTTTTCATGTGCGCAGAGCAGATAATGTTGTAACCCCGATATGTTGTGCCAGTACCAGATCTACTTATTAGAGCGAATTCTAGATTATGCCATTTTTTCCACAACAGCATAAATCAAGTTGTTCTAGCCCTGTCAGTGACACGGAAGGAGAAAGTCGAAAACTCGTGACTATGTGTGGGTGGCCTGTTAAAGCTGATGGGGTATATCTCACCCCTGGCCATTCGTGATCATCCAAAAATACTGTCTAGACAGTCTTATTGCAAAATTCAGGACAAACAAGTACAAACAAAAAAATATAGAAGTCAAAACTTTTTTTCAATAAATTTGTGGGCGGTACTTGATAATTTGATTTTTGATTTGCTAAACATAGGCCTAATTCACCGAAGCTATAATTAAGTATAAAGATGAAAAGAGGATGATTTTTGTTACTTTTTGGATGAAACTAACACAAAACTATTACTTTGCCAGGAATACTGCACTGTTGTAAATTATATCTATGTTGTTGTGTCATACACGTCCCGGTCTCATGGGAATAGCAAATGGCAAAAAAAGAAAAACTAATATTGATGAAGAAGGGTGACAGTCTGAATAGCGTCTTCACGGGTGGGTCATGAACATTTAATCATATGGATGACGAGGATGAAAAAAAACTCACTTCCAGATATTACCACAATATAACATAGCACTGCCATTGCCCACAATTCTGACTGTCACCCTGGACACCGCTGTGGGACATGGGGATGCATTGAGAGTAATAGAACCAAAGTCAGACCAGCTACTCTTTGAGCAATAAACGACCGAGCTAGATGTAGTTACTTATTACGTTTAGAATTCTATCAACTGACATGATGATACAATTCTTGCACTTGGTGGTAAATTCCATTTTTTCCTACATTAATGTGTAAGAATCCACCTTAAAAGATTGTTGCTGTTCTGTATTTGTGTCAGTTTGATTACACACAAAATGGTCCTCTCGATTCAGAACGCCAGATTTGAAAAAAGTCTTTCTGGATGAAGACGTACAAGTACAATCAAATCGAACTGTGCGTACAAATGGCGTTTTCAAGTATCGATTGAATGACTCTATTTAACCCCTTGTGAAGGGCCCACTTTATCCATATTTTCATTGACGTGAACTTGATGATAAATCTGTTGATCTGCCCTTTCTGTTTCAAAGCTGGTTCATGCCCGTGGTTGCTGTGATTGTGTGAAACTTCAGGTTATTCGCCTTCAACTTCACCTTTTATAGTGACTTTGGTAATCTTTGTACTATTATCGTTATCCAAGTTGACCATTGTAATACATGAATGAAGACTGATCATTATTCCACCTGAAAAAAAAAAGTGACCGTTTGCAGTTTGTTACACAAGCTGTGTTTATGATTATAACGATTATTATATTATAATGCTTTTATTTGTGTAAGATATTCCTCCACTTTAATATTCCACTGTTTTACCTGCCGTTAAATCTTATTCTAGGCTAACTGTGGTATGTTAACACAATTTTAAAAAGAAACAATTGGCATTTTATCATTATCATGTAGAATGTAATTTACTTCCCCCCCCCCCCCCACCCATACCTGCTTCACTGGCCTGCAAACTTGACATCTAAACGTGAAATACAGCATAGCAGTAATTACGTGACTGTAATATTTATGGCGCAGGTACTAAAGAAGGCAAACATACTTATAGCGTTGTAGGAATTAAATAACTCTTAAATACGTTTTTCAAATGTTTTATTTTGTATAATGGCTGGAAAAAAGTTATGAATTAGATTTTTTTGGTTTATTTTGTGGGGTTTGCAAATATGGTAGGGTTTAAGATGAACCAATATCTTTACTCAGCTCACAACAGACCTGATTTATTGATTTTATTCAGTAACAAATCTAAAAAAAACTCGTTGAAATGTTTCTACTGTGTTCGTAATTTTTAGAGGTTTAGCATGAAAGCTTAAATGTAAGCGGTCAGTAATTTCCAGATCCTCTGTTAAACCATTGTAATGATCAATTGAAAACCCACATTTCTGTGGCAAGTTTTAAAGGTGTAGTTGAAGTGCTTTGGACAGTTTGATTATAGCTTTTTACACAAATTGCTATGTTTAGGGAGTTGCCCATACAGTGGCCAACTGACACATTAGTGTTTCCTCCATTTATGTCGTTGCCAAAGTGGGTTAAATACACAGACAGCATTCTTTGTGAATAGGAAGAGTAGATTAGTACTAGTCAGCAACATTTATCCCACTGGAAGAATGGAACAGTGGACGGGTGAAGGGTGGAATTAGTGAGGGGGTGAATTGGCCGAAGTATGAGGGACCGTCCAGTGTGTGTGTTTGCTTGTGGGTGAGTGAGTGTATGAGTCAGCCTGTCAGTCAGTAAGCGAGCGAGCAAGTGAATGAATGAGTGAGTGACCGAGTTAGTGTGAGGAAGGACGAATCAATGAATAGTGGGTTGATGCATGAATTAGTGACAGTATTTCACTACACATGCAATCAGGTTTCTGAAAAGCAGGCTGTCATGATCAAGCTTTTTAAGCAATCGATATTTCAAGATGGTGTGATCCACACCGTCTTGAAGGTAACGAAAAAATCCCCCCAAACCCTATGTGTCATTCTGGCCAGTGGCGCAGACAGCACACGGGAAGCCAGGTTAAGCTTCGTGGGTGTACAGGAAATCATACTTTTACTCATAAAGCACGAAGATTAATTTCCATTACACATAAGTTTTGAGTTCTGTGAGGACCGTCACTGAGCAGCAAGTTAGTTAATTGCACGTTGAGACACCTGAATGCAACATAGTCATAGTAAGACATAGAAAACTGCTGATACTTAATATATTGGAATATTCTCAATTCGAGTATTTTTACTGCGCCATAAGTAAGTATCTGTACCGTGCGCACAGCCAGAGAGCACAGGACTGGTATGACGTGATAAGCACGAGGAAACCTAAAGCCGTGTCGCAGCCAGAGCTTTAAATTTAATATAGTACGTCTATCCCATACTAATATGGAACACTGTTAACTCAGGCAATTGGTATGCTGAAACTAAGTGTAAATCATGAATGTTTTCCAAGCCTTTTCAACTACATCCGTTTGTTTGTGTGTCCAGGTCAGTTGATGTGTTACCAGAAAATAAGTGTTAAATTACCTGTGAATGAAAACCCTTACATCGGTGTTGCTATGTATTCACTGTTGTATATCATGTCCATTCATGCTGACGTAACGTTTGGGAGTTATAACACTTAGGCATTGGCTAGATGTTTTTTCATGATTGTATCAATGTCATCATTCAGCTTAGAATCATCCATTAATGAGATATTCAGTTTCATACCACGGTAAGAACTTAGACGTATTCTAAATGGAACAGGGTAGGTCATTCTATGGCGCACAGTACATTAAATAATGCAAGTGCCTTTGTATTTCTTCTGTCAGTGAGATTCACTTTAAGATTCTGGTATCAAAGAACAGGGTTTTTCTTCTACTTTCTAATCCATGTAAGTCTTTGCTTTGCCATTCTGTTTGGGCATTTGCAATTGCTTTTATGTCACTGTGTGTGGGTGGGTTCAACTGTTCACAATGGGAGGAGACTGTTAACCTTAATTAAATCAAATGCCCTAAGCCATGTCGTGAACGAGCACATAACCAGTCTATGAAACGCGCTATCGCGGGACAGCGCTGTATGATCTTTTGCATTTTAATTAACAAACACAGAACTGTCCATACATTCTGCATAAGCAACTATGTAATATGACTGGATTATGTGCATTGCAGGTCTGTCATTGATGTATACCTAAAGCAAAAGGAGACAGGGTGAAATATTCGTGAAAATTGCTCAATATTTTGTGAGTCCCATGGGCTAAACGTCTCATAAAGATTGCCACTGTAATTGCATTCCAACCAAAGAAGCCAACTTTATGTCGACAGACCAAAAGGTGGTCGCCCCTCAGTTTAAAGTAAGAAGTTACGAAGAAATGAATATTGACAGAAGTTTTCGGCATGATGTTTCTGTTGCTGTTGGTATTCCGTCTGAGAAAACTGCCATGGCAGCCGAGCAGTTAATAGAGTCAGTGTTGTTAACGGTTATTTAGTCCATCGAAAAGCGGCCTCTGTTGGAACTTTGAGGTCACTGAGATCACTCCATGAAAGTCCCTAGAATCCAGAAGATTGTAAATACTGTTTGGAGAGTGGCTGAGCTGAAAGTCTTGATACACAATCATGAGATAAGTGTAATGTTTAGCTTTCCTTTTTTGTTTTTTTATAAACTCAGTGATGCATTGGATAGAAGGCAGTTTAAGCTTTTCCAAACTTTTCCGAAGCCGTTAACCTAGGAAGAAGGCCCCAGCAGGCTGTATACGGCAAAACCAGCCAAGATGTTCATATTGGCATCGTAGATTGACACTCCGCTTAGGCCAGAAGGGGGAGAATTGAAACACTGCGAAAACCTTGAGGGTGTTCACTGACTTGTAGAGTCATTTGCATTATTTATTGAATGCCCTCCTCCACCCAGGCCCGGAATGTGGAAAGTCTGATCTACATAAATTATTCAGTATTCTCACATGATAGGGCTGGTCGTTCGGATTTTTCCTCTTCTTACTCTTTCTCTCCTTTACTTTTGAATATTTTCTTTCATCCTCCTCGTTCCTATGCTCGACAAATTACTTTATGCCATATTAGAATATCTAAAGTCAGACTGTGCTTGGCGCCCACACTAAAAACATAATGTTTATATCAGTTAAAGTTGCATGATAAAATGGGGATAAAAGTGAGAATTTCTCCTGTTCTACCACGCTGAACTTCGTTGTTTTATATTAATTGAGTGATGGTTTTGCCAACTGCAAGAATTTCCGATTCTGTGCTAACTTCGCGTCAACAATCTTTTACGCATTGACAGTGAAAGGAAAACAAAACGAAGACGATCTAACATACATACGTTTAGCTTTGCTTTCGTTTTACACAGCCTCGGTGTGAAGGAGAATAAAGTCAGTAAAATGGACCCTGCGCCATGCTGGGTTGGGAACTTAATGGCATAATAGACTGAGAAGTATTATTAATTATGAGCTGATGAAATTCAAAGCCCCCGGAACGACTAATTGTGTCAGCCGTTATGCTGTCTTATGTTACGTCAACTTGGAGTCATAATTTATGATATAAATTTATATTTGAAGACAGTAGTGATATATTCCATCAGGATTAATTAACTTAACTATTGTTTTATCAAATCGCCTCTTAAGACATATCTTGTATCTTCGTTATGGGGTTCCTGTGTGGCTGTATGGCTAAATAAGTGGGCGTGCTTTTTGGCTAGAAACCTCAGAACAAAGCGCGCTCAACTGATTTGGCATGTCGCTGGCTTAATTACATATAGCACATGTGGGTCGCAAACGACACAGCAGTAAATACCACTCAGACAAACAAGCCTACAATGACGTGACACACAATGGGTACACATGCCTGGTCACGGTGCATGTAATGTCATCGTCAAGCCATACACGTTCACACGCAATGAACATGCTCATAGAATTAAGAAACAGTTAACACGGAGATAAGTCTAATCTCATCACAAGTATACCAGAATTAAACATGGTCACATAAATGTGAAACATCATATAACATTTTTAAAATTTTTTTTTAGAAGTGTCGAAAAGCAACCTACCCCCATTTCCTATTCCTTTTTCCAACCTTTCCCTTGGTGGTTGGTGTTTTCCGATTTGTCCCGTTGTGTTGGTCTCTCCATGGTGTGGGTTTTGTACAGCAGTGATTAAATGCTTCTGACCTGAATTCCATTCCTAACTGTAAAATCCGAATACATGTAACACATCTATTGTTTTGTTTATTGTGCATGTGTGCAAACTGTATGAATGGTGATGCAAAAGAATTCGAGGCGAATGTGAAAGAAAAATTAAGCGTAAATGAAATGGCATTCTGAAAACACTGCAGAGAAATCTAAAAAACATCATTCACACATCCAGCCGAAAATGAGACGAAAGCCAAAGTGTATTGGAGCCCTTACGCAGGTGAACGATGTGTTTTAAATCAATTTTGCACCTGTGTGCAGCAAAGGAATGTCCAGTATCTAGAGCAGGAACAATGTAAAACCGGACACAATTTCTAGCCTTTCTGTTGTTTTGCAGCATTGTAAAGATAATATCAATTTACCCGTTCTAAGTTTGTTTTAATGTTCATGATCCATGATGAACCAGAAAAGAATGTTGTGAGGGGTTAACACAGCCGGTTGGTGAGCATAAATGACATTACGAAATGCCTCTTATTTAAAAGAAAAAAAAAAGGGAACTGTTCCGTAAGTTGTTTTTTAACTGTGAAAGTGTTGATCTCCTAATTACTCAAATGTGTATCCCTAGCGTTTCCCTGCTTACCATTTTAACACTGTGAAGTATGTTTCTTATGCTGACCAGGGGAAAAGATTAAGTAAATTATTGTCAATGCTGACAGCTCTCTCTCTCTCTCTCTCTCTCTCTCTCTCTCTCTCTTTCTCTCTCTCTCTCTCTCTCTTTCTCTCTTTCTCTCCTTTGCTGATGATTATTACTTTTGGCTTTTTTTTTTCAACAGCTGAATTCATATTTCAGAGTCTATCGTCAAATCTTGAGGTTTGAAATGTTGCCTACCCTTTAAAATGAGTATTATGAGGCGACTGATGATATTTCCAGTTTCATTGGTTTATTTAATTAATCGCAGTGAGATCATTTGATTTCAGAACAAGATTACCTTGGTCAAAGAATTGCGAGTCATGTGCCCTCTATTATAATATTAAGATCCGTGTGCGGTAATGTCTGGAGGGGTTCCACAAGCATCTGGTATCATTTATCCTGACTCGTGGATTCAGTCCAAATATAAGTAATTCGGTTAATGAACAGACTCGGGATGTAGTTTCTCGTCATTAACCCAATTTAGTTCAGAGACAAAATGTACAACGTTTCATGTCATTCCTCTTTCACCTACCTATGATCTGTTGTCCACAGATTTCATGATAGTGATAATTATAGTAATGTTCCCTTTCTTTCTGACTTTTATACAATTCTGTCTTTTGCCTTCATTTTCTTTTGGCATTATTTAGACATCAACGTCTACTTAGAACATATTTGTACAGTTATGTTTTCATTGTTACTATTGGTTTTTCTGGTTGTTGTTACACTAGTAATGAAGAGACTATGGACGTCCATATTGTCTTATATTGATATGTTGTACTGATTTTCCCATCAACGTATTTACATGTACTTGAAACCACAACACCCTTTCCATAAAAACGAAACATGATGTCAAGGGCGGGAGGACATTTCGAGGGCTGTGTGGTAGACTATCGTAACTCAATTTTAACAATATTTTCAGGGAAGCAAATAATTGGCGTAACTTTCTTTATCAGACTTAATTATTACGACATTGAAAAAAAAAAATGTTAAGTGACCCATAGTTTTCAGAATTTAACTTCCAACCTATAACACAACCCGAGGGCTGCCAATGGCTAAAAGCATGCCAAATATCTTAATTTTCGAAAAAACAAAAGTCGAGTTTCGATAATATACCATTCTGTCCTCGATTTCTGCTTCATGGAAAGAGTAATACCAAAAAATCCCCAGAAAACTGTTTACAATGTGTGGCATAAGAAGAACTCATGAAACAACGTAAGAATGGAGCTTTGTCTGAAATCAGTGGCGACGGATGGCAGAAATAATCGATGGTGAAGGTAACAGGAAGCTGACAAAGGATGTGTGGAGAAAGGAATAACAAAACTGGAGACCGGGGGGAGAGAGAAAAGAAATGTCCTCTCATGTAATTAGAAAAACATGTTCCATAAAATGTAATCAGAACGTGTTCTTGTTTTTGCCATTATATTTGTCTCTGGTGAACTGTCAACGTGTTTTCTCCAATAAAATAAAGCCCTGATGTTTCTCAAATATCCAAGTTGTTTGTTCCTTTACGTGAGTGTGCTCGATAATTATATAAATACAAATGTGCAATAGCTCATTTTTTCATTGTTTTTAGCTTACACTCTGGCACACAGATACATTAGGCACACAGACACTTTACATAATATGTAATTATTATTTTATATAATATTATAATGTGATATATTACATTATTTTATGTTATTCATAATCTAAATAATACATGTATTTACATTACAAATCGGGACAATTCGAAAAGGCTGTTCAGAAATATTCTTTTAGTGATTACGTTTTATTCTGATACTAGGTGCAGGACCAATATTTCTGTCCAAAAATGTGAAGAGCACTGGGATCAGATTCCATCATGTGCGTTTAGGAAAATAATATCACAACAAAACAAAAATATCTTTAAGCTGACAGTCCCAAGTTCACTGAAATGGAGAGGGAAAAGATCAAGTTCTGAGGCCATGGAAACTGGATCTAAGACAACAGCAACACGATGCAAGTACAGTATTTCGTTTTCTTTTACAATTGTTCACACTCTTAATTTCACATTTTCTTTTGGTTTTATCGTCATGCTCTGGAATGCGTTTTTATGCTTGCAACTGATATGAACTTTACAACCCATTAATTTTGTTGTGTTATGGTAGAAACTGGAAATTTTCTTATGTCCTATTCCCACCAAATTCTGTGGTTTCTTGGGTGACGAACACCGAGAATCATGATCTCGGTGTGGCCGGGGTTATAGAAGATGTCAGGAAGTTAAAGGCCGAAACATCTAATGAAATAACCCATCTCTTCATCTGAAGATTGTCACCTGTGTCGCTCCGCCTGAGGAGTTCCCTACCACATCACTGGCTGGACACAGTTTACAAATTTGTCGCTGTCCGAAATAGATAATACATAATGAGACAGAGTTTTATTGGACTCTTGTGTCTTTACTTTTTTTGGACATATTTGAAACATTCATGACCACTGTCACCACCACGGTCATCCAGGGCTCAGTGACGGATTTAGACATGGGGGGGGGTGGGAGTGGAGGAGGGGCTAAACTACGTAAAGTTTGGGGACCCAATGTTAAAACGTTACATCAAAAAGGTCTCACAAAGCTGCTTACCATGACAGGACGTTGGGTGGGCATGAAGAAAGAAAAGAATGCGCATAGTTATTTAATTATTTAAAAGCTAAATATTTAAAGTGAAAAACAGACAATTTTCAAATGATTATTTTAAAAATGTACTGGTTACATAATTATATCATTAAGCTGGCTTGATCTCTCTCACCGATTATAACATAAACTGGGAACAATTACTAAAATGGCGTAAAAAATTAATCTACTTAAAATAAATAAAGTAATTAATACAATTTCAAATAATAATAATAATGAAAATCTGAAATTAATTGAGGGGCCTGAGGATTGTGAAGTCCTAAGCTGCAGGAGGTATCTGGAAGCAACCAGGCAAGAGAAGAAAAATGCAGTTGTTTACAAGATCAAATCCAGCATTCATTTGCTAATGGGCGACTTGTGAGCTCTCCCTGTATTTACAATACGTACATTCGAAAACGGGACGGGATTTTTACCTCCAGAATACGGAAAGCGTGTGTGGGGTGCGGAGCGTACGCTCACTTTTCACCTAGAGCAACAAATAAAAAAGTTTGGGTTCCTTTAATTTCTTTCCAACAAAGAAAAAAAAAAGGGGAGGGGGGGGGGGGGGAGAATGTAAAAAAAATAAAATTGCCAAAATCGAGTTGCGCACGTTATGGGTGGCTCCCGACTTTGGTGGAGCGTCCGGGCATCTTTTAAAGGGAGATAACTAATTAATGCACAAAGGTTTTCGCCGCCACGCGGTAACTTCCCTTTTTTCTCTGGACAGCAGTGACAACTCTAATAAATACCTCAAGAGCGTTGTCTCTTATATAATTATGTGCCGCCGCAACTCAATGGATGCTGGTCCCGTTTCCTATACAAATATACTTATAGATAGAATGCGCATATCCGCCATCTTGGCTGTCCGGACCCACGCCTCACCATGGCGATGGTGACATTGATTTTGATTCGTTAGCTGATTTGCACTGCGAGCACTTAAGGCGTCGCGAACCAACCGGAAGCAAGCTAAAAATAGTTCGCTACAGTATACAATGACACGTGTGTACATGGACATGGGAGACGTTCGGTCAATTCTTTACTTGTTTACACGGATGGTAGGGAATCTGACCAGCTTGGATCTATCCTTTCCACCCCTGTCATAACAATCAGCTACAATGCAACCAGCAGGCATTTTAACCGCTTAGACATATCTCGAAGTTACACTCATCAGCTGATCCACCCACCATCTTGTTCGTCGGAAGAACAAAACAAAAACACTCTATGACGTCATGTGCATTCTACCTTAATGTTCAATGTTGCACTTCACCTAAGACAACCTGGTTATTTATGTAATGTGCTAAGTTACAAGAGGAGCCAGAAGAGGACTGGGGGGGGGGGTGGGCACGTTGGTCCAGAGGCAAGGTGCTCAGCTCTCATGCCGAAGTTACCGAGTTCGTTCCCTGGTCAGTGTGGGAATGTTGGAATTTCCTTGTGAGGGGGGGGGGGGGATCCTGTCCCTGATCCTGTGGTAGGCAGGATCAGGCTCCTAGTTTTCTCAGATAAGCACGGAAAAGGGCTCATGTACACGTTGCGCACGTTAAACACACCTAGGCAGTTGAAAGTCGAGAAGAACAAAGCCTCTGCCCGAGCCAAATTCTATTTTTTATTTTTTTTTAAAATCCCTACCACAGAAACACACAGAAATATGAACAAGAATAATTAAAAACTAGAAAAGTGAGGAATAAATGCCATGGGCAGCGAACCTCCTAAAATATAGACCTAAAACAGAAGAAGAGCCAGCCAGCATGTTTGGGGCAATTATCCAAATGTAAAGCAGGCAGAGAGATAAGTAACTTGGCAGGCTGACTGAGCTGAGGATAGGCTTCTTCATTTAGGCAGCACATGAAAAGTAATAAGTGTGTGTATGTGGGGGGGGGGGTGGCTGAATAGAGAGACAGACAGAGAGAAAGTCAGGCAGAGAAGCAGACTGAGAGACAGACTGGCAAACAGATAGATAGATAGATAGATAGATAGATAGATAGATAGATAGATAGATAGATAGATAGATAGATAGATAGATAGATAGATAGGGTCGGACGGACGATGGATGGATGGGTGAGTGGAGGACGAACGGATGGACCGAGAGATAGACAAACGGATACATAGACAGTCGGACAGACGGATGGACGGACGGACAGAGAGAGAGACAGACAGATAGATAGATAGATAGATAGATAGATAGATAGATAGATAGATAGATAGATAGATAGATAGATAGATAGATAGATAGATAAATAGATAGATAGATAGATAGATAGATAGATAGATAGATAGATAGATAGATAAATAGATAGATAGATAGATAGATAGATAGATAGATAGATAGATAGATAGATAGACAGACAGATAGATAGATAGACAGACAGACAGATAGATAGATAGATAGATAGATAGATAGATAGATAGATAGATAGATAGATAGATAGATAGATAGATAGATAGACAGACAGACAGACAGACAGATAGATAGATAGATAGATAGATAGATAGATAGATAGATAGATAGATAGATAGATAGATAGATAGATAGATAGATAGATAGATAGATAGATAGGTAAAGGATTATGGATTATTTGGCCCCTACACTACGGTTGTAGCTCAGCTGTTGTTACCGCTATGTTACAAGGAACCCTGGCTAGGAAAACTTATCTTACCTCTCACAAAAATGTAGGGCTTTGTGACAAACTGCTGGGCAGGTTAAGAAGGTGGCAAACAAAATCGTCACCGTGGCCTAGATCTTTTCGAGAATGCGTTGGCGTTAAAAATTAAGCTCGAAGCGAATTGCGAAACTTCACAATCGTATGACTGTTACCAATTAGCTGGAAGAAAATACAGACACGTTCAGATGCCATTTCAAAGTCAGTGTCCCGATTCTGACATTCGTGTTAGATGTTCGCGGCTGTTCAGTCTCTGTTAAACACGTACACGATTACAGGGAATCTCTTGTTGGAAGGTAAGTTAGACACCTAATTTGTATTGTACTTGTACATGAAGATCTTTTGTACAGCGAAAAGGGGAAAATAAAAAAAATTATATTATAATAATAATGCCACCAAACTTAGGTGCCCATTTGTAGACAAACAAATGTGTAGCCATTTTGTGACAAATGCTTGCGTTCGTAAAGGAAGTTTTGTAGGTCTGATGTTATTTCTCTACGCCTCCCCCCCCCCCCCCCTTGTATTTTTCTCCAAATTTTCATTTCAAAAATGATCCCCGAATATTTCCCAGTTAACTGTCCTTCATATAGTATCGTAATTCATGCGGGATTAAAATGATAATAATAATAAATTACAATATGTCACGTGGCGAATTCGTGAACTGTTCCTAATTCATTCTCCCTTTAAAGTAAGTACCAAACCAAGCAAGCAGACCAAAGACCAACGGACACATGGAGTGAATTTTCAAATGAAACACGTTATTTATTTCACGATGAGTTTCATAGTGGCTTCTGCCAAATATACCAATTCACACAAGAGGCAAAATATACATACAATCAAAAGACAAATAAAAGACATGCAGAAATTCCTATCGAGGACTTGGCGATTATTTACGAACCCCTTTCTTTCTAGAACCTAACTAATGATACTTAAAAGGTCCTGGTCAACAGCTGTTCTCCTCCTTGATACTTTCACGTCTCCATGTTTCAAACGATAATCATCAAACGATTCATGAGGCGATTCACTCACGACCTCATGGATAGACTGTCTCGAAGGGTATCCATGCCCTCTTCGAGACCTCCAGCCTTCAAACGACAATCTTCAAACGACAATCTTCGAAAGGTTCCAACGGTTCATGAGGCGATTCACTCACGCCCTCATGGATAGACCGTCTAGAAGGGTATCCATGCCCTCTTCGAGACCTCCAGCCTTCAAACGACATTCTTCAATCTTCAGGGTTCCAACGATTCATGAGGTGATTCACTCACGCCCTCATAAAAGAAAATTAACACAATGGTTCCCCACGATCACACAGATCGCCATTTCGTGCAGCCAATCTCTGGAGGGGGAACGCTCGTGGCGAGCCTTTCCACCTATTTATACCCCGGAGGGTTTTGCACACGGTACCAATTTTTAAGCGAGTCGTGTCTATCTTTTCACGCTGGTAAACACGTTTTAAAAATTATGCTTTCCCTCGCCAAGTTTACCCCATCTACTCTTGTGGCGTACAAGGCCACCAACCTTACTCGTGACAAATAGTATTTTAAGATAAACTTTTACCTCCGTCCTAACGATTTCGGGCCCAAGCGTCATCAAAGATCAGAGTTCACTAGCGGCAGAATATTTGTAGTACCATGTTTCACGTGTTTGAGTGTCTATCGGAACCTTTATCCCTAAATAATCTCATCCATGTATTATTATTAATTTTGCCAGTGTGATTTCTTATAGAAAAAAGGAACATTGTCTTAAGTTATTTATTCTGCCCCGAGCTGCTTCAACTAACAGGAGGGGCATAGGCGGTCACTAGCGCCTTAAAACCAGGTTGCTTCGGGCAGATGGGGATTGTGAACCTTGGGTGGTAACTCATCCAGGTGAAGGAAAACACTGACTTCAAACCTCCTCTGCCTTGCCGCTATACCCATTCATGGGAAAGTCTTCGGGAGTAAACCCTGAGGAAAAATCCGGAGTCGGAGTCCCTAAGGCAGCGCGATATTGTAAACAGCATCGTTCTGGCAACTCCTGCGGCGGCGTTGGAGCCATGCGTATGGGCGTTTGCTTTTCCACTGGATCACTTCAGCGACATGGAGATGGGGGTGGGGGTGAAGGGCCGAAGGGGGGGGGGGGCTTGCTACATGGGTAACTTCTGGTTCTCCATAACAAACTACCCGGGCACTGGGCTCTCGGGATTGGACTCTGTCCCGACGGCCAGATGAGATGAGACAAATTTCATGATGCACCGTAATTAACTTGACAAAAGCCAGGGAAGATCTTTTTTTTTTCTGCTTACTCATAATTATTGTTAATTGCATGTGACAATGACCTGATTGTTCGTAAGTTCTATATAGTGCCCAGGAGACACCCAACAGACGGCCAGATTAAATCTCCATTGATAATATTATGAATCTATAGTATGGATACAGGTTTGTAGGCCCAAGTATGTAATGATAATAAATGAAGACAGCAAAAAAAAAAAAAAAAAGAAACCTGTTTCACCTATATGTCCTGGAAGCTTGTCATTGTCAAATAAGTGTGTTTCTGATAAGGATAAACAACATGCTGAGTGCTAGACAATAATATAAGACATACATGCAGGGTCTGCCGAAAGTTAGAAGACAACTGTAGACAGAAAATGTTAAAAGAGCATGCATGCTTTGACGACCAGTCTAAAGAACAATGTGTCCAGATGCTGCAACTTGTTAAAAAAGATCTGAAACAAAATACTGCTAAAATCCCAAAGTGATATGTCCACGACAGAGACTGTCGCTATCCGTGCCGGCAGATGTATTAAATGACTTGTTAATTTGTGTTTCTGTTCATATACATTTCAGATATAATTACAAAACATTGTACTTTCCACATGAGTCATAAAACATTTATTTAGTCAAATAACATCAGAGAGCATCATTAAAGAGCAAAAACAACAGCGACAGCTGCATCAACAACAGCTGAAGGGGTTGTGTTAGTGAGAATTGGGAATCCTCAAATTTCATTTTACTGAGCTGACCTAATAACTAACAGAGAAATCAACGGAATTCTTTTGGGTCGCAGCAGGGCTGGAACGAGGTACAAATGTGGCAAAAATAAACTAAAAGCAGCCAAACGCTTGTGTTTTGCAAAGTTGAGTACTGGAAAGAAAACTAAGGCACACTACAGAGAAACACTACAGACAAACATCACAGAGAAACACCACAGAGAAACACCACAGAGAAACATCACAGAGAAATACCACAGAGAAACATTACAGAGAAACACTGCAGAGAAACACCACAGGGAAACACTACAGAGAAAACACTACAGAGAAATACTATCGATAAACACTACAGAGAAACACCGCAGAGAAACAAAACTAAGAATCACCACAGAGGAATAATACAGAGAAACACTACAGGGAAACACTACAGTGAAACACTACAAAGAAACACTACAGAGAAACAATACAGAGAAACAAAACAAAGAAACACTATAGAGAAATACTACAGAGAAACAAAACAAAGAAACACTACAGAGAAACACTACAGAAAAACAATACAGAGAAACAACACAGAGTTAACAAAACAGAGGAACAAAGCAAGAAACACTACAGAGAAACAAGACAGAGAAACAAAACAAAGAAACACTACAGAGAAACACTACAGAGAAACACTACAGAGAACCAATACAAGTTTCAAGTTTCAAGTTTAGTTTATTATAGGCCTGGCGGCCAATTCAAAAACACACAAGAATCATGTGAACAATCTTAGAAAACATTAAACAAACAAACAGACAGACAGAGAAACGCTACAGAGAAACACTACAGAGAAACACTACAGAGAAACACTATAGAGAAACACTACAGAGAAACACTACAGAGAAACAAAGAAACATTACAGTGAAACGCTAGAGCACACTATGCTGAAAAAGAACTTTCAGGCAAAAAAAAAAGGGGGAAAGGGGGTGGGGGGGTGGGGGGGGGGGGGAAGAAGATAGTCTGCTCATCATACCACATTCATGAACATTGAAACGGTTAGCATTAAATGATAAAACAAATTATTATATATTCATTCTCATTCACCCATAACAAAATCAGTTAAACGAGTGGATACTATTACAATCAAAAAAAAATAAAATAACGAGGCTGGTGTCATTGTGTGCGCACCTAATTAATGCACTAAATTAACGCGTATTTAATGACTTCGGGAATACTGATTGTTTGTCATGAAATTGCAGAGGTCCTACTTTAACCGTTTTTTCATTTAGTATGTTGTTTGTTTTTTTCTGAAATATACCACGTAACACGTTAACAATGCCTAATCTGCTTGAGAGTCTTCCTGCTTTTTCTCCAAGAATTTTGTACAATCACGGAGATTTCTAAAGAACAAAGTGTGGGCATCAAATTTTGCCACAACCTCAGGAAAACTGCTTTCGATATGCTGAAGACTGCTTTTTGGACAGAGGCAATAGGCAGGCCACGATGCTTAAAATGTTCTCAAGGCTTAAGGTTCGTTTGATGATAAGCCCGGCCAGGGGAGTCCAGAAAAAGTTTTAACTGATCAAAATGTGTAGTGGAGAAAGTCAGTGTAGTTATACATGAAGATCGTAATCAAAGCATTCGTAGAGTAGCTAGCTCTAGTATCGTTGAGTTTTCGCACGGATCTTGCCAGCATTATACCTACTGAGAACTTGAAATGGAGAAGGCTCCAGCAAAGTTTGTTCACCCTTTACTATCAGATGAACAAAATCAAAATCGCATCGAGTGATGCCAAGAATTAATAAATTATGTTGCTCCTGATAGAGATTTTTTTCAAGAAGATTGCAACAGGTGATGAAATTTGGGTTTACGCGTATGACCCAGAAACAAAGCAGCAGTCTTCTGAATGAAAAGATCCCCATTCTCATGATCAAAGAAGTCATGCCAAGAAAAAAGCCAGAAGAAATGCATGCTCATTGTTTTCTTTGTCTGGCAAGGTATCATTTTGAAAGAATATGTGCCACAGGGTCAAAATGTGAACCATGAATATTATATATCCAAGTTTTACGGCCAGCAAGAGAATGAGAGCATCGGCAGCGACCAGAGCTCTGGGCGGCAGAGGATAGGTTCCTCCAGCATGACAATGCAACGGCTCATAAAGCTCTGTGTGTGCAGCAATACCTTCCTTCAACAGAAGCCCTGTTTAACTCATCCGCCTTATTCCCCTGACTTGGCACCCTGTGACTATTTCTTGTTCTCAAAACTTAAAATGTCACCGAACGAGCAACACTTCCATGACATTGGGGAGATCCAAGAAGCATCGTCAAGCCCTCAACAGCGTCTCTAAGGACGAGATCCAGCTGTTTTTCCAAAGCCTTCAAACCGCCGGAATCTATGTGTAAATGCAGGTGGGGAGAACTTCGAGGAATTCGTTGAGGAATAGTATGTAAACTGAATCATTTTTGAGAAATCTGACCAGTCTCGTTACATTTTTACATAACCACATATTATAGAATTTCACATTTCGTTTTCGACAGTCATTTCGCACTGAGACAGAGAACGAACAAGAGAAATTTAATAATGACAACAATACACAATTCAGTTAGTTGTGATTTACATTAGAGAAAGCACTGCCTCTTGTTCCATTCCAACATGATACATCCATGCAAACTTCAATATTCACATTCTCATTGACTGACCTATTAGTTGTCTACAACTTCTACCCTCCCCCCCCCCCCCCTTTCCCCATACTGGAATGTCTGGTATGTTTTGTCGATGTGTGATTCTTTACAACAGCTGACCGTGAATCATGGGGTAAACATAACATAATTATCATCTACATTGGCTACGTGCACAATGCCAGTTACACGTACAATATTTCTTCCCATATACTTATTGCTTTCTGATTGCAAGAATTAGGATCGTGTCGTATTTCTCCTTTTTTCACGATCCCAAAAAAACTGCTTCGGCTTCAAGTAAATAAAGAGATTATTGTTTATACATAAATATCTGAGAAAACTGTGTCACAAATCCCAGACTGGGAGATGTAATAGTTTATGACAGGACAACAATCACGAACAAACGAGTTTAACACTTAACAGAACAATCCATCAGACTCACACATTTATTAAACATAATTATACAGATAATAGCGCAATTACATACATTATATTATTGGGATTAACTGCCGTACAACGGCCTTATTCTCACACCCACTCTCCCTCGGATCCACAACCCGGTAGTTACTCCTAAAGGCACTTCGGCCTCAGCCTCTCCCCTCAGGGTCTTAATAGCACATTAATAATTCACTGGCACCGCAGTCTCTCAATATCACCTTCCTATTGTCATACACCTTAGCATTCCCCTAGCACCTCAGCAGGGCAATAACACATTATCATTTCAATAGACATTATCATTTCAATAGTACATTATTAGTTCACTAGCCCCTCAACATGGCAATAGTACATTATCACATTCACGCTCATATCTACGTCCCTGTCCGTGGCCTGACTGCCACGACTTTATGTGCCTCTACTGTCCTGCACTGACAGCCTCACTTCTGGCCTATGTGTGGCCTCCGGCCCTATGCTGGCCTATCCCCTGTGCTCATCGAGGTGGCTCTGCGGCCCGTCCTCGACACCTACAAGAATAACATTACATTGGTATAATACCCTACCATTTCTATTCACTCCACCTCTCCTTACAACCCATGAAGCGTACACACACTAGTTCACCTTTCACTCACCACACATGTTACGGTAACACACCTCCATCGGAGTACACACTACTCACTCGCGCTACAAATCCATGAACTCACTTTCATCTATCGCTCATGGCGCACATTGCTATATCCAATATCAAGGACTTCCACATTCCTCACATAAACTTATTTACATCATGGTAATAGACGAATATAATATAATACATCAATCATAATAATCAATCAACGTTCTACGTACCAGTCATCACTGGAAACTCTCTCACTGGTCTCTCGACTGCTCCCCTTATGTCCGCCCGATGGGCTCTTACTAGCGTCCGTTCCGTAGGACCTTCTAACTTGCAGTGATAGTAATACAGCGCTTTCGCCTCATTCAGACCCCCCACCACTCACAACAGCACGCTTAACTTACTTGTCTACGTGCGTTAATTTTACTCTCCTCCTTTCCCGTCTTTCCCTACTTGTCTGCCGTGAGCCCTTCTTACTCTACACCCGCTCTGTAGCAATCCCCTTAATTGCACTCACTCCACTCGTGACATCATCCCCCACCCCAAAAAAATTAATGCAATTAATTTCAAATCGCATCAAGATGACTGTCAACGAGTGAGCGTGAGCAATACCTACACTAAAAAAAATGACCTAGCAGTTCCCCTAGTATATAAAATACCGAAATCAGGGGAAAATATGGGGATCAATATGGCCTGCAATATGCATATATGTGTCACATCATGAATAGCTAACTAACCACAATACTTAATACAGAATCAAAAACCAATCAACCTATCAACCATTCTTCATATCATATTTATAATGTCAATATTTTAAAGTCGACGACTCGTTCACACAGATCCTGTCAATGTTCCTGTCCTCCGATGTTTAAGCTCCTGAAATCTTCCCCTAGGCTCGACTAAGGTAGTCGGCGATATGATTGCTGGTTCCTGGAATTGGTTGAATAACGAAGGTATACGGCTGCAAAGCCAATGCCCATCTAGACAAGCGTGGGCTGGACGAACGATTCTTCGACAAAAATGTCAGTGGCTTGTGGTCTGTCTGGATACAAAATTCTCGTCCCATGAGATAACGTCCTAATTTCTGGACGGACCACACAATGGCAAGACACTCACGCTCTATCACAGAATACTTTCTTTCTCTCTGCAATAACTTCCTACTGACATAACATACAGGATGGAGACATTCGTTCTTCTCCTGTAGAAGACAAGCGCCGACACCAGAGTTCGACGCATCCGTTCTGAGGATAAAATTAGATCGAAAATCGGGTAATATCAGAATGGGTGACGATGATAATGCTGTCACCAAATTATCAAATGCTGTCTGACATTCAGACGTCCACTGGACCTTATCGGGTTGTCCCTTCTTAGTAAGGTCAGTAAGAGAAGATGACAAGGAGGAAAAATTTGGAATGAACTTTCTGTAATAATTTAAAATTCCCACTAAGCTTCTGACTTGTTTCTTTGTTTTTGGGATTTGCAACCCTGCTAACTTGTCAATTTTTGTTACTTCAGGTCTCTGAACACCTCTACCCACGATATGTCCTAAGAATACTATCTCTGGACATGCCAAATCCATCTTTGCGGGTTTAGCAGTTAACCCAAAATGACGTAATCGTTGAAAAATTACTGTTAGTGTCTGAATATGATCAGACCATGTCGACGTATGGCATGCTATATCGTCAAAGAATGACACGACATTAGGTATGTCCTTCAACACTAGTCTCATTAATCGTGCAAACGTCGCTGGCGCGTTTACCAACCCAAATGGCATGACCTTAAATTGGAATAATCCAATGGGCGTTTGGAACGCCGTGTATTGTTTAGACTCCTCAGTAAGCGGGATTTCCCAATAACCTTTCGTTAAATCTATCTTGGAAAACCACGTGGACCCGGCCAATGAAGCTATTAATTCCTCCTGAAACGGAATAGGCTCCCTATCGCCTACCGTAATAGTGTTCAATCTTCGAAAATCAATACAGAACCGCACCGATCCATCAAGTTTTTTCACGAGGACGATGGGTGATGAATACGGCGATGTTGATGGTTCTATCACATCTAACTTCAACATTGACTCAACTTTCTTTATGACTCTATCTCTCGAAGAAAAAGGCAGCGGATACGGTCTAAGAAATACTGGCTTATCCGAAGTCAACTTTATTTGGTGCTGGATCACCGTAGTGCGACCCGGCAAATCCGTAACAACATCCGGGAATGACGCTAACAGGGTCTTAAGTTCCCTACTCCTTGAACTCGTAAGGTCAGGGTTAATTTTTACGTCCCTGTAACCTTGTGTCGCAGTTAACTCCGGCAATTGAATTTGTAACCCTTCCTGCGCCTCGGTGTCGCTTACGTCACAGTCCAACTGGTCTACGACCCCCGTACAAGCAATAGAGAAGACAGTCTCCTCTGGTCTTGTCTGTGCACACAGATACTGTGGTCTCTCATAAAATCTCTGTAGCATATTAACATGGAAAACCTTACTCGTTCCATCAATGTGGATAGCGTAATCTACCTTTGAAACAACTCGCTCAATAACATAAGGGCCTTTCCATGTCATCAATAACTTATTATGGTCCGTAGGTAACAACAATAGGACCTTGTCTCCTGGCTTAAAAATTCTCAGTTTGGAACCTCTATCTTTATAGTCTTTTGCTCTTTTCGAAGCAATACCAGAAGCTTCTTCTGCTATAGTGCGCGCTGAAGATAGTCTTTCTCTTAAATCAACAAGGTACTGAAACACCGAAATCTGCTCATCGTCTCCCGATGATGGCGACGTCATCATGTCCCGAAGAACATCAGTTGGGCCCCTAGGACTACGACCATACATCATTTCGAACGGCGAGAATCCCGTTGACTCCTGCCGTACCTCTCTGTACGCGAATAACACTGCAGGGATATATCTATCCCAATCTTTAGGGCGATCAGCAGCTACCTTACGCAGCATCGACTTTAACGTCGAGTTCAATCTCTCGCACATGCCATTAGCCTGCGGATGATAAGGGGTGGTAGTGATGGGTTGTATGCTGAATAAGCGGAACAATTCCTTCATCATCTCCGACGTAAATTGCGCGCCCCTATCAGACAGAATTTGCTCTGGTATTCCTACCCTAGCGAAAATTGCAAACAACGCTTCCGCGACTGCCTCAGACGTTATGGTCCGCAGAGGAACCGCCTCTGGCCATCTCGTAGCATTACATATGACCGTTAAGAAAAATCGATTCCCCCTATCGGTCGCTGGGTGAATGGGGCCAACAAGGTCTATCGAGACCTTTTTAAACGGTTCCGAGACCGTGGGGATCTTCTGAAGAGGAGCCTGGGGTGTACGACCCTTATGCGTCGTCTTTTGGCACGCACTGCACGTCTTACAATAGACTTGCACATCTCTGTGGATCGATGGCCAGTAAAAATTTTTAAGAACCCTTTCTTTGGTTCTAGCTATCCCCATATGACCCGCTAATGGGACATCATGTGCCAAATGCAATACTGTTGCGATCAGCAACGCTGGCACAACGACCTGCTTTAAAATGGAGGCCACCGTTACATACTTACGGAACAGAATGCCCGCCTGAACAACAAAGGAGGACGACCCGTTCTTATATTTCCTCGTTTTCTCGGTTCGCGCTTCCCCAAAACATGGGTTTAATGATGGGTCCTCCCTTTGTAATCTCGCCAAGCGCTCTGGCGTGATATCTAGGTTGACCGCTGGCGTCGCCAAAGGTCTAATCTTATCTTTATCAGCTACCCGTCGACGTGTTTCGACCGCGGCGCAAAAGTCAATACCTTTTGATTGCGACCATGCTTGCACGTTCTCATCGGAAGGGGAAACTACCCGTGATACATTCCCAATGATGAGCTGGGCGCCTGGAAAACAACCAACGACTGCTTCGACTTCCCCGCTAAGGAAAGGTGTATCTATCACTATTCTTGCCATGGGTAATTTCTCAATGGCCCCCGAAAATTGGATGCACGGGACAGTCTCACCTGTAAGCTGTGAATCCCGAATGCAGTCCCTATGCACTCCCACAACGGTAGATCCTGTATCTCGTAAAACCGAGACCGGTTCGTCCCCAACAAACCCCGGATAAACCCTAAGACCACCTCCTGTATGACATGAATTTATAACGGGGATCTTTCTCCCACAAGGTAAAACACCGGAAGATAATAACTTCTCACAACTGGGACACTTAGAATACTGTCCGCCTCCGTTGTCCGATGTAACACACGCAGCCGCATGATGAAATTTATTTGGGGAACATGGACTGGAGCTACTGTCCACGTTCGCCGCTATCCTACCTGCAGGGCAATTCACGCTGATGTGATCTGCTCTACCGCAGTTCCAACACTTCGCGGCCCTACACTCGCGTGAAAAGTGACCCACGCGTCCGCAAGTCCAACACTCCGCTCCCTGTGCTGCACTAGACCTGGGTCCCCGTGACCCATCGCGACCGGAACTAGAGTCCCTATGCCGTCGGTCATCGGCAAAGGTCACAAATCGCCCCCGGCCATTACCGCGACCTAGCCCTCCTGCTCGGTCAAACTTACCGGATCCATATGCAGGTGATTGGTGATAGCCCCTACGCTGCCCCTGGGCTTGCCCACTATAGGCACCACGCTGACGCGACCTGTCCCTAAGTCCTGCCGGCGACCCTTCGACAACGGCGACGTACCCGGCATCTTGGACGTACGCCCTGGCGACTGGTTTGGACGGATGTGCCGTACGGTATGCTTCCGCCAACTTAGACGCCTCCTGCACCGTCGCGGGTTCGTTTTCTTTCAGGAAGGCCACCAGATCTTTATGGCACGACGCGTACAGCTGGTCACGGATCATTAAGTCTTTCAGTTTAGCAAAATCCGCGCCCACATGCGCCAAGTCTACCGAGTTCGCGAAATATTCCGTCAATCTCGCGACGAAGGCAGCAAAGTCCTCCCTGGTATCCGCACGTGCTCGCCTAAACTGCTCCCGGAAATATTCCTCGGTACGCGCAAATCGGCGAAGCAGCAAAGCCTTCAGCTTATCGTAATCTTGCACGTCTTCGCGCTGTAGCTCTTTAAAGTAGGTTAACGCTCGCCCCTGCAATAGAGACGCCAGGTACGTGGCCCATAATTCCTTATTTTCCCCCCATTGCAATTGTGCGTTCAGTTCGAACCTGTAAAGGAAGGCGTCTATGTCGTCCTTCCGGTCGTCGAACGTAGGGAGCTTAATCCTAACGCCACCTTTATTGTGTACCTGCCGCTCAACTGTTTCTGTTGGCGCATTCTTTTTGATTTCCAACTCGGCGATCTTTACTTGCGCCTCTATCTCCTTTAACTTTAACTCCCTCTCCTGCTCCTTATCTTCTAACTCCTTTTCCTGAGCCTCTTTTTCTCGCTCTCTATCCTTAGCACGCTCATCGCGCATTTCTGCCTGCTGTTCTTTAATCCAGCCGCGTAGCTCCTCTCCCTCCAGGCCAAGTTCCTTACCCAACTTCATTAGTTGTTGGAGTTCCGCCATTTCACAGATTTATGGTTATGGTATCTATTATGAGAACGACCAACCTGTCGGTATGATCACTAACGACACGACCAGAGACCTGAGATCACACCAGATATAACAACACCCACTTGTCTCAAATACAACTCAGAAATTTACCTACTTCCTAACTAATTCTATATTCATTAAATGTATATATGGCCTTTAGCGTCTTTACAGACGGTCTTAGCAGCTAGAATATTCACTTTCACTTTGACTGACAGCTTCTCTCGTGGCTTATTCTACCAATGTTTGACCCGAGAGTGCGATGGCAGTGATTGCAGGTCAGTCTTTTGGGTTCACTTTGGCGAGTGTTTTCATTCCGCCTCTGTCGTTTTGTCAGGTATGTTTCTTTTGCCTTGAAGTCTATTGCGAGCGTGCCACTGCGCAATTTTTGTCTCCATCTGCTTCGATCATTTGCAAGGTTCTCCCATTCATTGGGGTCGATGTTGAATGCTTTCATCGTGACCTTGCAAGTGTCTTTGAATCGCAGATGTGGCCTACCTCTGGGTCGGTTGCCAGTAGCAAGTTCCCCGTAGAGAATTTGTCTGGGGATGCGATCATTTTCCATACGGTGGAGATGTCCAAGCCACCGCAGTCTTTTTTTGCCTAGGAGAGCCTGAGTTGATGGAATGTTGGCTCGGCTCAGAACTTCGATATTTGAGATCCTGTCTTGCCACTTGATCTTGAGAATTTTGCGTAGGCAGCGCAGGTGGAAGGAGTTGAGGGATCTTTCATGTTTGGAGTAGGTGGTCCATGTCTCTGAGCCATACAGCAGGGTGCTTAGGACGCAAGTTTGGTACACAAGTACCTTTGTTTTGATGGTCAGCTTGCTATTGTTCCACACCCTTTTTGAGAGTTTGCCAAAAGCTGTGGCCGCCTTTCCTATTCTGGCATTTATTTCAGTTGTTATGTCTGTGCTACCACTGATGGTTGAGCCTAGGTAGCAGAATTTTCCCACTTGCTCCAGAGGAGAGCCATTCAGCATGATTGGGTTGGGGTTTCTCAAGCCTTGTGTCAAAACTACAGTTTTTGAGACACTGATCTTTAGCATGAATTTGTCACAGGCTTTGGCAAGGCTATTGATGAGAGCCTGGAGCGTGGTTTCATCGTGGGCCACGATTGCAGCATCATCTGCGAAGAGGAGCTCTTGTAACATAATATGCTCTGTACGAGATTTTGCTTTTAGTCTGGCAACATTAAAAATGGAGCCGTCCACTCTGGTGTTAATAAGTACTCCACCTGAACATTGACCAAAGGCATTCTTGAGTAGGGCTGCAAAATATATACCAAATAAGGTAGGAGCAAGAACACATCCCTGCTTCACACCGCTGTTTACAGCAAATGAATTGGATGTGCAGCCCTCAAAGTTGACACATGCCCTCATGTCAGTGTGGAAGGATGCAATAAGTTTTAGCAATGTTGGTGGACAGCCTATGGATTTAAGGACTGCATACAGGCCAGATCGGCTTACGGTGTCGAAAGCCTTTGTTAGGTCCACAAAGCATGTTATAAGCGGCCTGTTTTGTTCTTTACATTTTTCTTGGATTTGCCGAAGTGCAAATATCATGTCAATAGTTGATCGTTTGCTTCGAAAGCCACATTGTGTTTCTGGTAAGACTTTTTCCGCCAGTTGTTGAAGGCGGCAGAGGATGACGCGAGCAAAAGCCTTTCCAGTAATGCTGAGGAGGGATATGCCTCGATAGTTGTTGCAGTCGCCTTTGTCTCCTTTGTTCTTGTAAAGTGTGACAATTTTGGCGTCTCTCATATCATGTGGTATCACGCCTTCTTTCCAACACTGCAGTAACAGATTATACAGGTGTGGTAATAGTGGGCCTTTTAGGTCTTTTAATACCTCTGCAGGAATGTTGTCACTTCCTGTGGCTTTTCCAGCAGACAGGTGGTCGATTGCATTGGAAAGCTCGACTAAGGAAGGTTCAGCGTCAAGTTCGGCCATTATTGGCAGTTTTTGGAGGTGTTCCTCAAAATCTGGTGGAATATTTTTCTCAGTTGAATACAACAGAGAGTAATGCTCTACCCACCTATTCAGTTGTTCATTTTTATCTGTGATGGGTTCACCATTTACAGACTTAAGTGGGGCGCTCTTGGTGATGATTGGCCCAAGAGCTACTTTCATCTGACTAAAGGCGGTTTTCATATCTCCCTTTTCATTTGCCTCTTGTATGCTGTTACACAAGTCTGTCCAGTATTTGTTGGCGCAACGTCTTACCTCCAGCTGAAGTTTAGCTTTTGCATTTTTCAAACAAGTTTTTGTACTCTGATTGCAATTTTTGTTATATTCATTGAAAGCAGATTTCTTTTGCTCAATGAGAGGTAGGAGAATTTCGCTGTTCTGGGCTACCCAGTCGTTGTTTGAAACTTTATGCTGTCCAAAAGACTTGATGGCACAGTCGTGAATTTTTGAACTGAGAGTGTTCCATGTTTCATCTACCGAGTCACATTGGGTGACATTATCCATGCTTTCAGCAAATAACTTTTCAAATGACTTTCTATTTGATTCATCTCTGATTGCTGTTACATTGATCTTAGGGATTGAAGGGGCTTTTGATCTGTATATTTTCTTGGCCGAAATTTTGATTTTGCTGACTACCAGTGCATGGTCGGTGTCACAGTTAGCACTGTGGAGGGAACGAGTTATTTTTATACAGCCCAAACTCTTCCTCCTTGAGAGAATAAGATCTAATTGATGCCAATGGCCAGACCTGGGATGGCGCCATGATGTTCTTTGGCATCTCTTAAGGTCAAAGTACGTGTTTGTAACACATAATGAGTTTACGGAGCATAGCTCCAGAAGGCGCTGCCCGTTTTCGTTGATGTTGCCAATGCCGAAGTGCCCAATGCACTTTGGCCATGCGGAGTGATCTGCTCCCACTCGAGCGTTAAAGTCACCCAGAATTAGCAGGCCTTCGGTGAGAGGGATGTTGTGGAGAGTCCTCTGCAATGCCTCGTAGAAAATGTCTTTGGTTTCGTCAGAGGAGGTAAGTGTTGGGGCATAGACACAGATAATGTTGGTAAAACCAGACCGGGTGTTCAGTCTGAGTGTCATGATGCGTTCTGACACTCCAATTGGAGTTGCGATCGAATTGATAAGGGAGTTTTTTACGGCGAAGCCCACGCCGTGGATTCTCGGCTGTTCGCTGCTAAGGCCCTGCCAGAAGAAGGTGTAGTTTTCTTCTTTGACTGACCCGGAGTCGGGAAGTCGAGTTTCTTGAAGGGCAGCGATGTCGATGTTTAGTAGCTGAAGTTCTCGATCAATAATTTGGGATTTCCTGATGGAGTCAATATTAGTGAGATCTTGCTGTTGCAAGCCTGGGCGCATTGTTCTGACGTTCCAGGTACCAAGTTTTAGTATTTTTCTGTTTTTGCCAGGTGCACACTTTACGTCAGCTTTTTGACTTTTGGTCTAGCTCCAACCACCTTATGAAGCAGGCTGACGTGGCGGAACAACACCCAACTGCCTGGGGGCTGCCCAGGTTACGGCAGGCGGTAGTTGATCAATGCAGCTGAAAAGCCGCTCCCACCGACAGAGGGGACCCCTGGCGCTCATCCGTACGCCAAATGGATTGAGCTTATCACCGGTAACTGCCACCTCCCGTGTTGTGCCCATCCGTAACGGATGGCTGGAGTGTCCTCTCCAAATCGGAAATGGGTGGGCTTATAGAGGAGAGACAGACGCTTGCCAAGCCCGAGCAAACGCCTCCTCGTTTTGCTGCCTTGCCTGGGCTATTTTTAAGAGATGGTGCTTTGCCCAGAGGCACCACCCCTCTCTCTGCCATTCTAGTTAAACCCAAGGGAGAGACCAGGTCAATACATTTGGAACTAGTCCGGCTGCAGGAGATGCTGGAAGCCAGTTTGATGCAGTTCTCCCTGACAACCACCTTCGGGTCTCCACTCCTGATTTTCTGTCTGGGTTTACTCCCATAGCCTTTGCTATCATAGCAACACACAAGGCAGTGTGGTATTTGTATTCAGGGTTACCTTCCCCTAGTCTTCCTCTCTCCCGAGATGACCCACAAGACAGTGGGGGTGACAGTAGCAGGCTGTATTGTGTACTGTCATACAATAGCAGAAAACTCTGGCCTGACATATTAAATGTATAGCACTATTAATAATAAAAGAAAATAAAAACGACAAGAATGAAGAAATTCAGTAGAAGGACCACAAGTACGTCAAGGACAACGAACCAGACTAGGACAAAGCTTCTACAAAAAAAACTATAATGGAAAAAAAAATGCAACCTACTACGCCGATTACACTACAAGCTACGAACAAGAACAGAGTCTGAAAAAAAAAGAACGTATCTACAAATAGGTAGAAAGAGGGACAAGAGAATACGTCTTCCTGCAGAACAGAGAAGATATCGACGCTACAACTAAACACTAACAAAGCCCTACAGAATGTTCACCGTGATGAACGAAGTTCCAAGTTTATCACACCTTTTTTTTAAAGGATAAACTAGGTTCAACACAGCAAACGAAAACAGCAAAAACAGAGAAAAAGACAGATTAAAGGAACAGCCCCCAATCCAGGGTACAAAATTTCAGTTTCACTTAACTTCGAATTTTGAGTTTAACTCCTCCCCTTAATCGGAGCTCTGGCTGCTTGTCTCCTCAGGCTGCACGCACACTCTGCAGAAATTTAAGTACACATTAATACATATTCATCAAAATACATGCATCAATACATATTCATAAATATACATAAATCATACCATCATGAAATTTCCATTCATCCGACGAACAAAGACAACAGCACGAATTCCTAGCACAACAGAAAAACAACTAGATATAACGAATACACAATGTCAAAATGACCACAGATAAACAGGACGAGCCCCCAGTGTCACAAATCCCAGACTGGGAGATGTAATAGTTTATGACAGGACAACAATCACGAACAAACGAGTTTAACACTTAACAGAACAATCCATCAGACTCACACATTTATTAAACATAATTATACAGATAATAGCGCAATTACATACATTATATTATTGGGATTAACTGCCGTACAACGGCCTTATTCTCACACCCACTCTCCCTCGGATCCACAACCCGGTAGTTACTCCTAAAGGCACTTCGGCCTCAGCCTCTCCCCTCAGGGTCTTAATAGCACATTAATAATTCACTGGCACCGCAGTCTCTCAATATCACCTTCCTATTGTCATACACCTTAGCATTCCCCTAGCACCTCAGCAGGGCAATAACACATTATCATTTCAATAGACATTATCATTTCAATAGTACATTATTAGTTCACTAGCCCCTCAACATGGCAATAGTACATTATCACATTCACGCTCATATCTACGTCCCTGTCCGTGGCCTGACTGCCACGACTTTATGTGCCTCTACTGTCCTGCACTGACAGCCTCACTTCTGGCCTATGTGTGGCCTCCGGCCCTATGCTGGCCTATCCCCTGTGCTCATCGAGGTGGCTCTGCGGCCCGTCCTCGACACCTACAAGAATAACACTACATTGGTATAATACCCTACCATTTCTATTCACTCCACCTCTCCTTACAACCCATGAAGCGTACACACACTAGTTCACCTTTCACTCACCACACATCTTACGGTAACACACCTCCATCGGAGTACACACTACTCACTCGCGCTACAAATCCATGAACTCACTTTCATCTATCGCTCATGGCGCACATTGCTATATCCAATATCAAGGACTTCCACATTCCTCACATATACTTATTTACATCATGGTAATAGACGAATATAATATAATACATCAATCATAATAATCAATCAACGTTCTACGTACCAGTCATCACTGGAAACTCTCTCACTGGTCTCTCGACTGCTCCCCTTATGTCCGCCCGATGGGCTCTTACTAGCGTCCGTTCCGTAGGACCTTCTAACTTGCAATGATAGTAATACAGCGCTTTCGCCTCATTCAGACCCCCCACCACTCACAACAGCACGCTTAACCTACTTGTCTACGTGCGTTAATTTTACTCTCCTCCTTTCCCGTCTTTCCCTACTTGTCTGCCGTGAGCCCTTCTTACTCTACACCCGCTCTGTAGCAATCCCCTTAATTGCACTCACTCCACTCGTGACAAACTGATAAATAGACTAAAATGAGATTCCGACAACCATTAATTAACACCTCCCCTTTAGCTGCGGAAATTGAAACGCCAAAAACCTATTTTAGTAGTAAAAACAAAGAGTGTTTCCATGTGTACGGAAACGGCATTCCGTACATATGAAAACATTCTTTCTATTTCACTACTTGAGGAATTTTTGACGCTTCAGTTTCCGTACATATGAAAACCCTGCATTAAGCTGTGTTTTCAAGTTACAGACATGTCAACAGAAACGTCAGAAATCCTTCGGGTAGGAAAAAAAAAAAGTGTTTCCATATGCACAGAAACAGCACACATGAAAACATTCTTTCTATCTCACCATTGGAAGGGTTTTTAACATTTCCGTTGCCGCCTCCGTTTCCGTACACATGAAAACACAGCTTGAGTGACACAGGCGTCCCCAAGACATTTCAAGCGGTCGTGATTTTGAATACAGTTTGGTAATTATAATTCTGTACTTGAGCGACAGCTGAACGGGCCTTGTGGTGCACAGCACTGTAGTTTTAGTGCTTGTTGTTAACGTATAAAAATAATTACGAAGAATCACCTAAAACATTTGGACTGGGTCACTGAGTTGCCAAGAGTAAAGACTGCAAAACACTTTCCATTAGCCCAGAACAGGTGCCATTCCAAGTGGATTGGAGGGAAAATGATCTCAAGACGTTTTGCATCCAACAGTTAGGACAGTCAAACTTACTCCTGTGACTCATTAATTAACTCAACTAGCCGACCCAAGATAAATCTTACAAATTCTGTGTATCAAGCCCAACGGTTTAAATCTAGATCTATTTCACAACAATAACAGCGCTTGGGTTCAATGCAGGGACGAAGGAAACATATTGTTACACCACAATTTCCTATAGAATGCGTGTTTCAACTTTCATTTTCGATCAGCGATGTGTACATAGAAGGAGGCGAAGAATGAAATTTCCGATCATACTTATCGACTCTACACGAACTAAATGTGCCTCTTTTCTTGCGGCTCAAACTAAAAGTAAATGAATAATATTGCAGGATGATTTTGTCCAAAATGAGGGTATTCACCCTGTACTCAAGGTTCATAATTTTTGGCCACACACTCATAATGTTTATGGTGCTTACGTGTTCATTCGCTAGCTCCATTATAGTATGATGATAATTTGTACGTTGCTACTTTGCCTTATTCGAATGTGCTGCTGGCCTGTTCGATCTTACTAACTTCTGTTGTGGAAACTAAAATGTCGTGCACTATCTTTCAAGCAGCAGGCGTGTGTATTAAAATGCAAATTAAAGGTACCATGATCTGGGCGGAGGCGTCCCGGGAGAATGGGTAATGAAATTGCATGGACAAAATACAGGCCATAAAGAATTTACAAGGAAAAAATGATCATTGCTCCGTTGTTGTTTTTTTTTGTTATATCCGAACGTAAGAATGGGGTTAATGACGCTTAGGATTTTTGAAACTTCTTATCTACATGTACTCTGCGCTGAAATTGTTCCACAATATGTGCTGTCACTGAACATTATAACTTTGGTTTAGAGAATAATGTTCACTTTAAAGAATTTAAATAGCAGGATTGTTCTAAAGCTGTCTGTGATTATCAGTATATCTGTTACTTTTGCATGGTAAGGTTTTGCTTTTCTAGGAATATGATGTGATCTCTAACAATGACGAAACAAAACTTGTATCACACACAAAACAAGTGGTTAGACTTTCAGATACTAAAAACGTTGATGGTTTTTGGGGTTAAATAATCATTTTGTTTTGTCCACAATCATGCAAAACCGCCAGAGCGTGTCGTCCTTTCATTTCCATTTTTACGAATTATTATTATTGGTTATTTGATACACAGTTAAGATCTTCATTAACTTATCTTTCCCGGAGGTTGTCCTGGGTGCAAGGATTTGGGCTATAATGTTGAAGTGTCCTAGTTAATATATTAGTAGGTGAAAATTTTGCTCTATCATACCATTTCGCAGGTAGAAGTGCGTCAGGGTCGTGAAAGGTGACCTTGAGTCTACTTATGAATGTCAGAAAAAAAATTAATCGCTTTACAACCTTGACTCTTCACCTTACGTTTTTTTTTCTAGTAGAACGGACCTAATATCATTGCAGAGTCGCGCAAGACATTGTCTTTATTTATTACTAAGCTTTTACAAAACACGATGTTTTCCAAAGGGGGAGACAAAGCTTATAAATTTAACAGCAATAAATGGTAGTTGCAAATTATGAAGTTTTCGATCCTGCTCGTTAAAAGCAGGGACATATATATAGATTGGCAAGTGGGCTTTATTCGTCAGTTAAAATTGTTCTAACTGAAGTTGACAAGATAAAATAGCTCCTATTCTCTGTTTTCTGAAATATTTTCTTTCAAAATTTGGTGAATTTGGGAGAGGGGGTCTGTTTTTTTAATTTTTAAAATTGTGTTTTTTTCTTTCTTTCTTTTTTTTTAAACAGCGAGGACTGTAAAGGTAATGGCTGAGAGATGAGACTCTGTACTGGTCACTATCATAATGCTTTGTCTGACTGGTTTTCTTAATGTAATCATTAATCATAATTTTTTATTATTATATTTGCATGGTGCAAACTGTTTTTGTCTTTTACTTCCAATCTAGGTTAAGTTGCCATGTCCGATCCGTCATCACACCATGTGGACAACATCTTATTGGCACTGGGGCCCAGAGGAAAATATCAAATATTACAGACCTTGGTCACTTGTTTGGGTATCTTCCCCAGTTGTTTCCAACTTTTGAGCAATGTATTCACATGTAAGTTCAATAAAATCATTTATACCGTAGGTGTTTCATTGCCGTTTGATGTATCAATTGGAAGAGTACTATAGATAAAATAAACAAAAAACTTTAGTTACTGAGAAAAAAGCGTTGTTTTTTTCCCGTGTCTTCAAGTGAAGATTACTATGGCAGTATTCTTGTGTGCAGATGCTCATAAAGAATCAATTGTTTCTCATAGGCCTTCTGAAATGAAAGTGCGTGAAATTTTTGTAGTTGTGCAAAAGGAGCTTACTTGCAACAGGTCAAGAAAACAGACTATTGCTTGTTGCATCAAAATTTGTACAGAGCAAGACATTTTTTTTTCAATGTTGTAAAGGGAACACTCAGCTGTCTCACATAGACGGGACACAGTCTAGTAGGAACAAGATACAACAACGATAAGCCACAACCTTATTTCCCTGATGACTATTTTGATATAGACCACAAATGGAGATGGTAAAGCAAGTTCAAATTTGGGTCCTGATAATTAAATTATTACAAAATGCCCTTCTCTCAAAACTGGGGAGTCAATCTTAACTGATTATTTTTGGCTGATACGGTCTGTAAGGCATGACTGAATACCTACACAAAGGACCCTGGGAGATGTCATATCTAAATTCGTGCTGTATCCCGTCAGATCAAAATCAAAATGTCAAATTTTTGGTAAAATTTGAAAAACTACGGTTTTGGGTTCCTAATCCATTTTTGTATCTGACACAATATGCAAAAGTCACGAAACTTTGCGCTTTTAGGGTTCAAATTGGTATCAACATATCATTTTTTAAAAATCATTTAATTGATGTAACCAGAATTTCGTGTACTCTTCAACGAGTTTCTCAAAATTTATATTTTCAGCAGAAAAATCCTTTTAATTTTTTTATTTTTCTGTCCAAATAAGCTGAAACTTGCACAGATGTTTTGTCAATGTTTATCACACATTTGTAAAGAGCAAAACTGCAATATTTCCATTCGTTTGGGTTTTGTTATTATTTGAATGAAAGAAAATTAATTTAAAAATGAATCATATAAGATCAGCAATGAATTATGAGAGACATGATGAAGGAATTTCAAAACCCTTGTATCCAAAGATTTATGTATGTCCAAAGTTACCACATGCCACGTTTCAGAACAATTGCTAAAAAATATAGAAGTTATAAAAAAAATAAAAATGTATTATAAAAATCCAAGATGGCCGCCGCTACCGTTACATAATAAATGAAAAATTCTGTCCATTATGTAACCCGATGGACAGATCATAAGGTAAAATAATTATGTAATATGAAGAACCAGTGAAATTGGCTTATTTGGCAGCACATCCCCTTAACCTTAATCGTAAACCCAACCCCTATCTAACCCTAAATTTAATCTCTAAGTGGATTTGTCAGCCGTGATCCCAATCTTTAAAGTTAACAGTTTGACATTTCTCTGTCTTGGTACCAGGCAGGGTCCTAACTCAACTTTTCTGCTCTCTCAGGCCATCTTGTTCCTCATCGATGTACTCCCCCTAGCAACAGGTCCAGTCTGACATTTGGGAACGACGCTATCAACGTCACCAATATCAATGTGACTTACGATACTTGTGATATTATTGTGTTATCCAATGGAGACTCGTACAACATGGAGGGGTGCATCTTTGGCGTGGAATACGAGCTCCCAGTACAAACGTCCGCTGTTTCAGAGGTAATGATATCATCCATTCCTTTCTTTCCTATTGTTTGTCTCACTTTCTTCATTAAAAAAATATCCTTTAAAGACCTACACGTCAGAGTATGGGACGCCAAGTGTCTGCTTCTGACCATCTATCTACCGTTCCAACCAGACTTACATCTGATTTTCCTAGCGTTTGCTGATCGATCTCATGGCCCCATCTGTCTGATTTTAACACTTATCAAAGTCTATCTGGCTAAGTTAGCTTTACCTTCTAGTCGTGCTGCTTGGATAGAAGCTGTCGACTGATTTGGCTGTCTTCCTATCCAGTTTACTGTCTGATTTGCTAATTTAGTGAATTTAATTCCATCAACCTTAACTCTTGTCAGTCTGCGTGATAAACTTGTGCTCCTTGTTCAGTCTCAGTCTCATGAAGAATTAATTGCCAATTTAGGCTATTCTAATCAACAGCAAGATTTCTATTGCCAAAAAGTTACAAGAAGTAAAATTACTCCGTTTTTGTTATTGTTGTTATTCCAGTAGCGTGATTCAAGCCAGCTCATGGCAATGCAAAAATTTGGGTATAACTATTCCAGATGTATCGACTGCGGAAAGTTACATGTCGACCTTGTCCATTTTCTTGTAGTTTATAATGTCAGTTTGTAAGATAAATGCACATGAGAATGGTTTTCCTGTCAACAGTTTGATCTGATCTGTCAAAACTCATCTCTGGCTAGCCTGTCCCAGACCTTGGTTATCGTTGGTCAAGGCGTCGGAGCAATTGTGACTACAATCATGAGTGACAGATTTGGACGGAAATCCGTCATGGTGATAACCAATCTGTCTATGATGGGCGCAGGATTTATCATTGCTTTTGCTCCTAACTACACTGTCTTTGCGGTATTCAAGTTCATTATAGGAGCTTGTCAGCAGGTTCTGTACCACCAACTGTTTCATTGTAGTGGTTTTTTTCGTTGTTATTTTTGTATTTCATGTCATTGATAGTTGTAGTTCACAAAAAAACTGCCTTTGTTCAATCTGTATTTAAGGGTAAATTGTCTCTTAGAGCGAAAACAAATGACCGTGTATTTAAGAAGAAATAAATCCCTATTGAACGAACGATTCATGTAAAAACGAAACAGAGCCACAAAAAAAAAAAATTTCAGCTATTTAGAGATGCATCATTCCGCATTATTTTAGAAAGTACACCAGTGTCATAGAATAATATTCTAACGTGTGTTTCTGCTGCATTTTCTAATAGAACCAGAAACGTTCTTCAAATATGTGAGAAATCACGGAGATGTGTAAGAGGAGTAGACGGAAAGCATTGAGAGGGGTTTGTGTTGAATGCTCATTTACATGGATTATGATTTATTCATTTTTTTTGTAGGGAACTGTGACATGCATGGCGACGTATATTTTGGAACTTTTCCCAACAAAGGACAGACGAATCAGTGCCGCCCCTTCTGTGGCATGGTCTGTCGCAGTTACGTGCCTGGCATTGGTGGCATTTTTATTCAGAGAATACTCATGGAGAACTCTACAAATGGTCTTCACCCTCAGTTCAGTATTTGCGATATTACAGTGGTGGTAAGTGTCACATCAGTTTTGAAATTTAGTTTCCGCACCACACTATTACATGTACTATCCGATAAGTGTCTCTGAAAGTTATTCGACATTCCTTTCATTCATTAAATGTTTTGATGTTCCTGGAAACCTGTTAAATGCACACACGTGAAGTTACGTGCATCAAGGGGTGGCTGAGACTTAAGATGGGTGGGTTGTAACCGGTGAGGTGAGTTTGACAATATCATCTTCGTAATGGTATATATTTTATGGGTTTCATTAAAGATAGCTGGCCTCTGGTCACATGTAGAATTAAGTTAATACTGATATTTTGTCATCTTTATAATGGTTTGAAGACAGAAACGTCACCATAATGTTTATTACATTTTTTCAGTTGAATGATAAACTGGTTTGGCTCCTATGAATTTGCAGCTTATATCAACTAACCATACTTTTCAAGAGGTGGATGAACTCATTAAATCATATAGGCCTTTCCATGAGTTCCTTACACGGACAAGCCTTTATAGTGGTCATGAGAGTGAGGACAGATGAAATGTTTGTAAATGGGAGATCATTAATGGTTCTTTAAGGAAATTCATAAACATCTATGGTGAGACAGTAATGTGGGAATAGTGCGGAAGAAAACGTACATTGGCGAATTCCAATTATGTATTCTACATACATACTTTCAATGCTTTTATTATTTTACTTACTTCTTTAAAAAAGTGTTTCTTGATAAATCTTAAAATTGCCATTGTAAGTATCCTAAAAGGATCCTTTCGAGGCAAATGCTTACTTTCTTTTAATAAAGTTGTTTTTTTTTTTTTTAAACAGGATTGGTTATAGATGTCTCTTTTTTTTTTTCTCTTCTCGTATTGTGGCACACTTGGCCAGCCATATTACTATACTAACAACCTCGTTTTGAAAGAAAGATTAATTCAGTGTATCACATTTCCTGACACTTGTACGAAGTAATTATACTACATCTTCCGGTGTTCCATTTTCATAGTGGAAAGTAGTGATCATTAATTTTCTGATTTGAGGATATTTAACTTTTCCAGGATAACCAACCAGATATGATTCAGTTTGTTAAGTTCTCGTCAATATTATTTTTGGTGTATTCAGTTCCTTTAAATTACTTTCCTATATCAATGGATTGTTCAAACAATTTGTTGTACACTGAGATTGGAGGGTCGACTTTCTCAGATTGTTTTAAACACTCAGATTGGACTTTGTGTATTTTGTAGCCACCTATGAAAATGATATTCAAAGTAAACGACTTACAATATTTATATTTTATATTATGAACATTTTCACAGGTATTTAGACGAGTCACTGAGATGGCAGATTGCTAACGGACGATCAGTGCCAGTCGTCAAAAGTGTCAACCGAGCAGCTAAAATAAACAATAAGGATGCGGATGTTGTTTTACAAGTGTGTAGTTGATGTTTTTTACAAGTGTGCAGTTGATGTTTTACAAGTGTGTAGTTGATGTTTTTTATGATACAAGATAATTCTGTTTTAACTCTATGGTAACTAGGTGTCAAGTACTGGGTATCATGTTTAATACTTCTTGAATGCAATTCTCCCTCCCCCCACCCCCCCTCCATTTTTTGGATAACATTTATGTCAAAGTATATATATATATATATACATTTATAGTGGTGTTTTTTTGTTGTTTTTTTTACAATTATGTATTTAATGTCTCTTACAAATATGTGTTTTAGAAGTATGAAATTAATAATGTTTTAGAAGTATGAGTTAATGTATTATCGAAGAATGTATTTAATGTGCATTGATCTTCATCAAGAATCTGTTCTCATATTTCTTGCCATACTGTCGTGTAATATTTAATATTAATACACTGCTTATAACTTAACATTTAACGACAATTTAAGATTAATTTTAAGTAATTTAACTCTGTGCAGTTGCAAATAAGTATGTCATCAAAACGGTAAAGTCAGAAACGGTCTATTTCTTTTGGGGTCTTCTATTCGATGCCTAAAATTGTACTATGATACAAGATAATTCTGTTTTAACTCTATGGTAACTAGGTGTCAAGTACTGGGTATCATGTTTAATACTTCTTGAGTGCAATTCTCCCTCCCCCCACCCCCTCCATTTTTTGGATAACATTTATGTCAAAGTAATTTTTGAGCAATCTGACACGTCCTTGCGGTACACAAGAACGTATGCATAAACCTACCTACCTACTTAACCACCTATCAGGGACCCGTCGACTGACCTGTGTTGTCTTGCATTTTGACCCGTCTACAATATCAGCCCTGCCTACTACCTGACTTTGTGATCTCCACCTGTCTGTGTATCTGCCGGTTCTCTAAATTTCCAAGCCACAAAACATATAAACTGAGTTAGAGACAATTTATCCACCGACCTATCAAACTATCCACGAATTGACCTAGGGATCAATCGCAACGTGATTTACCAATCCATCAACTGACTTTAATCAGTAATAGATTGGAAACATATTTATTATTACATGTACTATTTTAATCTCCCAATCGTACAATTTGTATGCAGTTTAAAATATTTTCTAAGTGCGTGCTTTTCAGGCTTATCAGCAACCTGAAGAACTAACACTGGTTGACGTCAACAAAGTTGGAAATCTGGATAGCTCGGCTATCAGTTCAAATTTTGCTCAAGATGCAACTCCCAAACTGACTTTCCTCGATTTGCTCAGGGTCAGACGTCTCCTGATCATTGCCATGGTAGTGTGGTTTTCCTGGTGAGAGCATAGCTTTTTTTTTTTTTTAATGCTAATCCCATCATACAAGATGCTCAAAATCTTTGACCTGAAGCACGATAAAATGTCTAAAATGTATTACATTGTACATTATATTTTTATATTTTAGCTAGATCTGTGCTATAAGTTATTGAGGTTCCGTTATATATTAGGCTACTTCATGTGTTATACCTGTTATTGAGCTATGACACATGTTCATGAAATAACACATTAGATGGGAGGATATGCTCTTAATGTGATGTGAAAATGAACATTTTCCTAGTATGAGATTTTTTTATCATGTCATATAATTATAAAATGATAAACCCGACAAGGAAACAGTAATGTAAAGAAAGTAGAAATATATTAGGAATCCGAAGTCGAATGCATTAAAGCAGGCATGAACAACCATTCACAATGTAGGGGTCAGATCAGTAAAAATATGAGAGAGCAATGGACCGGATACCCACACTTCATACTAAAGCCCTTCTGTAAATGAGTGTTATTTATTTGAATGTTGAATTTTCAATAAAGATTTCTTCTTGATATTTAATTGTTTATACCTCAGTGACTGCATGTAAAATAATTTTCATTCCAACCTGGGGCTGCCAAAACTGCTTAGTGGGCCACATCAGGCCCGCAGACCGTAGATTGCCCATATCTGTTCTACTGTTAAAGGAAGAAACGGACTGCTTAGCGTCCACTTACGAGCCCTTGATCGGCACAAAGCGCCACAGACAATAGATCTGAATGGATATTGAAGTGAACATTGCAGGGTTATATTCAGGCAATCCAAACGGCTGGTTTAACCTTGAAAACTCACTTCTTTACAGGTTCACTACAGCCCTGGGATTTTTCGCCTTGTATCTGACTTCTGCATCATTATCTGGTAACCGCTTTCTAAATTTCTTTCTCACTGCGCTGATGGAGGTGCCGCCTACCTTTTTCATTTACTTTGCTCTAAATAGGTAAGAATCAGATTATTGAGGAACAAATATGTATCATTTATCAAATCAATTCCATTCATTAGTCGAAATATGAAAATGAATAGCACAGATAATAAGGCTAGTGTAAGACCAAAAATACTAGATACAATGAGATGGGACAGCTGGGGCGTTTTGTGTTCATGGGCGCGAAGCCCATGTTCATGGGCTTAGCGCACGCCGCCTAGAGGTAAATGTATACTAGACATAAACAATGGCGTATTTTTACAAAGCCGAATAAAGAAAATACCGAGTTTTGTTCACCGTTCAGCGATCACCCCAAACCTTGATAGAAATCGTTCACTTTGTAATTATATCTTACAATTATAAGGAAACCTCTGGCCATTTTTGTTCTTTTCAGTGTCATGGCAATGTAACACAATTGTTTTACTACCTTACCATTATGCCGAAGATCGATGCAATATATTGTTTAGAATACGTTAGGACAGAGACGGGTGAAATCTCTCTCTCTCTCTCTCTCTCTCTCTCTCTCTCTCTCTCTCTCTCTCTCTCTCTCTCTCTCTCTCTCTCTCTCTCTCTCTCTCTCTCTCTCTCTCCTCTCTCTCTCTCTCTCTCTCTCTCTCTCGTCCGACCTTTTTATGTTTTGTTTTATGGGGAACTCAATTATCGCATTTATTTTTTTAAATAACGTGGCTTGAAATTGCCACTGGAAGCAAAAGTATTCGGTGTTGTGTCTTATTTTCTACGCAAATACAGTGAACAGTGCGCTAGCTCAGGGCCCCGAGAGTGGCCAGGATTCATGACGCAGTGCAAGCTTTTTTTAGCGGCTCGAAGAAGAGGCTGTTCCATGTCATCGTATCTGGTATCTTTGGTAAGAGTAAGTTCATTATGCTATAATTATAATTGATTTCATTTAAAAGTGTATCTATCAACGAAGGGAAACCATCAGTCTGAAGAACGTAGGCCTATTTCTTCCGGGTTGCATCCCCTTAACTATATTACCGGGAAAGAGAAGAGTTTTGTTTGGGGCGGGTAGGCTAATTACAAAGCCATATTGAGAAAATACCGAGTTGTGTTCACTATTCAGCTATAACATATAATGCAAAATACCATGCGCGAAACCTCTGTGGCCTGTTCGTGGTCACCCCACCTAATTCTTAACCCCTTCGCTGAACTGTGGATGTTGGTTGCAGAGAAAATAAATATGAGGCGAATTAAAGTTGTAATGCCTAGTTAGTGCTTTCTTTATAGAGATGGAGTGGCCGAACGGTTAAGCGATCCTTTCTGTCCCTTCCTCCTTTCACACCCTCTTTGCTTTTCTGAGCACTAACTAGGCATTACAAGTTTAATTCGCCACATATTTTCCCTTAATTATTATCTTATTGCTCTGCCCCCCCCCCCCCCGCCCGCCCCCCCACCAAAGCTTCTGCTTACTTCTATTAACTACTGTTGATGTACACCATACATCTTTAAGTTGATATTGTGAGTGTGTTGTTGATGTACATGAAACACGCCACGTTAAGGGGTGAACCAGACCAAGGCTAGTGTGGGTGCCAAACTGGTGGTTCGCCGCCTAATCATAATGCATCACACTAAAACACTACTCACTGCCCATCACAATATTGGCAAAAAGAAAAAGTTGTATGTAGCAAAGCTTCGCGTAAGAAATAATACCCAAACGATACATAATAAAACGCAAAAAAGGGAAAGCAAAAAAGTACCGGTATTTCGGTTAAAAACTTTGTCAATTTTGAATGCAGATAAACAACATATCGGCAAACAAGGTCCAGCGCGCAAGGAACGAATGACCAGGGATTCCCTAGTAATTTTTGATATATTTAAAGTATCAGAACTGCCTAAGAACCAATGAAATGTCTCGATCGATGGAAATGCCAAGTTGCCTCAGCTGTGCGGGATAGGCTAGTTGCCTTTTTTCGGCAAACATAGCAAATCACCGTGGCAACGCCACCATCCCAGATGCATTCTGTTCAGTTGAACAGACAACCACCAAAGCTGGGGGCTCTATCACCCCAGCATCAGCTTCATCTGGCTTACCCTTAACCCTTTAAATCCTAGTACGAGTTCCCCAGAAAAAACACGACAGCCGGTCACTGCCAGCTTGGCATACGTTGAGAATCATCTCGTCTCATTACCATTTTTTTTTAATGGGGCTTTTTATGCGCGTGTTTGTCAAACTGGTAAGACCACAAGGGGACCACATAGAAGTCATTTACGCAACAGCAACAACGACAACACAGTACATAAAGCCTTTACTTCATATTTCTTTAGATTTCTCGGATGGACTCACAACTACTTATGTTCAAACAATTATTATGGTTAATTAAATAAATATGACTTAAATAATAATTGTTTAAAGGTACCATTAATTTTCTATAATGTGCAACTGTACATCTCGTCTCTTTTTGTGAGCAGGTTTGGTCGAAAAATGGTTGCTATGTCATTTTTTGCCATTCTTGGGGCTGGTCTTCTCGCGGCCGGTATCTTCAAATACCTGGAGCCAAGTAAGTTTTCCCAATCAGATCGTTCAATATTACTTTATTACAGGAAGGTAAACATCCACACAGAAATAGTTGTTGCCCATTCTCAAAAGAGCAGAAAATTGCAGTTATCATTCAGCAAATAATAACCATATTATGAAAACTTATAATGCCTTTCTTTGAGTGTTGCTGTGCCGTAATTTCTTTACACATGTAGCAAATTTACAGTCCCAGCAAAGCAAAAACAAACAAGGAATTCGGGAAAGCGAAAACGACGAGTGGTTTTGAGCGTGTGCGTCTGTGTTTTATTTGTTTCTTTGCATTTAACCTACCATAACTTTACAAGATATCAATCAGTCAGTTTGATTTCCCCGAGTGAATGTTTCCAGATGATACTACAATCCAGTATATCTATGTCATGTACATTTAGAAATTGTTTACAAAATTCTCCCGCTGTCCACTGAAACTCGCTAAGCAGCTGTGGAATTATTGTCTTTGTATTCTGCTCTGCTTTGTAAACTCCAATTTTCACTCTATAAGAAAGTGTACCCAAACAGACCGTAAAATTAATGCGCAAAGTGGTCGTTATCGTGCCGGCGCGCAGTAAGCCCCAAACTCAAACTCAAACTCTATACCACCAAATGGGTTTCATTCGAATCTTTTACAGAAAAATGCAAGAAATACCCTTTGTTACCCCATAGGTTCAAAAACTGCTGAACGGATCTTTCTGAAATTTGGCATGAGACAAGTGAAATGCGGTGGCGATCCAAACAGGCTATACAAGAACGTACAGTTAGGCCTGACTGAAGAATAACCTGCGAATATCATTGGACCTTTACCTCGAGAGAGGGTTTAGGAGCATGTACGCTGAAAGAAATGCTCCATGCGCAGTGAATTTTGCCATGTATCTGTGGAATTATTGTCTTTGCACTCTACTCTGCTTTGTAATCATTTTGCACACTCATAAACCATTTAACACCCTATTTATATATGTCTTGGTTTTATATGTTCATACCATAATCATTCTATACTTTTTTCTTTACAGACCACAAAGTCTATTCTAGCCTAACTTTAGTGGCCTCTCTGGTGGCAATGGTGGGGGCTAGTGGAAGTTTTGGTACTATGTATATTTACACCCCAGAAATGTTCCCAACAAACTTAAGGTACTTGATTCGTTAACATATTTATTTATTTTTTTTACTTTGAAGGGAACCATTGTCGTATATTTCAGCGCAGTGGATATGCTTGCGAAAGAAAGAGAGAGAGAGAGATCTAGACAAAGAGGGAAGAAAGAAGAAGAGAGAGGGAGAAATAGAGAGAGAGAGAGAGAGAGAGAGAGAAACAGAGAGAGAGAGAGAGAGAGAGAGACAAACAGAGAGAGAGAGAGAGAGAGAGAGAGAAACAGAGAGAGAGAGAGAGAGAGAGAAGCTATTCTATACCATCAAACTCTTAATATAACTTCCGAAGATGAAAGAAACTGTATAAACGCCGCGGGAGATCATTTTGAGGACACGTACGTGAAAAGATCTGTGAGTAATCGAGTTAATTTGGGATATTGATTTCACATCCTTAGTAGGATTTCTGTGAAAATGGAAACACTTGCTAGTCTAAAATTTGATACCTATAAGTCATAACACCTTCAACGTTTGAGTCCCCATTGACCAAAGGTTTGGATGATAAAATAATATGTTTAATAGGCTACTACGGAGAAATTTTTTGTTACAGTCATGTACATGTCGTCCTCTTTCACAGTCATATCAATATTAAATTTCAGGAACCAGGCCTTGGGTGTTGCATCTTTTATGGGCCGAATAGGAGGAATGTTGGCACCCTTTACGAGTGTTTTGGTAAGGAAATGCTGAATATCAAGTTGTGCGATTGCATGCTTGCAGGTGACATTTATAAGCCGAGAATTTATGGCTGATTTATTTTTTGGTATATGCGTCCAAAGTTCGTAGTCGATCTTGTGTATTTCGAACTTTGGAAATATTTCTGATCTTTCCTGTAGGACAACTTCATTAATGATATTTTACTGATCTATTCTTCCATAATTATGATGGTACAGAGAACTTGCCCAGCTGTAAATGCCTTTGCATAATAATGTCACTAGAGATTGTGGGTTAGGAAGCCGTCCGCTGGCCGATGATCAGAACAAATTTTCCGTTTTGTGTTTGGCAATTGACTGGTAATGTTCAAAATGTGCGCCACAGTGCCTTCATGCTATATGTAGATCGATAGCAAATTTCACTTTCATTGTCGCGATGTGGGTTAGATGGGGAGAATTCGACTGACACTCTTTCGAGGTCCGCTCCCACAATCGACGAACACACAAAAAAAAAAAACTTGTACTCTAAAAACTAGATAAATCAATTGCTTTGATTTTTAGCAGAACTGTAGGGCAGTTTAATTACAGGAATTAATGTAACAAATATAATTATAAATATAAATATCAATTCAAAGGCAACTGAATCTAACTAATGAAACTACAGCTTTCTATAAAGACAAACTTATTCACTCTAACTACTTGCAGGTCATATGAGTTAGATGCCAAATAGAATCCGCGCACGTGGCGACGGATATAACAGTTTAAATTCTGTTAATTCAATGAGACATGTTATGATATGGACATTTCCTCTAGACACGCCATGGAGAATGCTTGTACAACCATGCGTTGTCTGGCGGTAGCTCTGAAACTGTCTTCAAAAGTAAGTAGAACGGTTCACTTTCATCATTACAAATTAGTATGGACTCTCACCATGCGGCCCTCACTGGGAGTGAGAGCGCTGGATGTAAACGCTGTGGGTTCATATCAAACCAAGTAGCTTAGGCTCTGGAGCTTTAAAACATCACGCTCCTCACAATATGGACTGCTCAACTGCGTCTCTATGTCTCTCATCTGGCTGAGGACTATCGCCGTCCACTTCGTAAATGGATTGTCTACATGTGGCCACTATCTAAGCTCTGCACGGGTTTAAATACTAAAGCTATGTCTCGACCTTCCGTCCAGATTCATACATTTGATTGGTGCAGTCGCTTCAGCTCAGCCTGCAATATTAATTTATGCTTGTCATGGCCTTGCGCCAAAATCAAGGTCAATTTTACGGTCTAGACAAAAGTTAAAATGCGAAACATTAACTACTAAAATCTTCAAACCCCGTGCTTTCTACTCTTATGCACGAATTTCCGAACGCCAACTAAGCGTCTAAATAAACTACCTTTACTCGCCCCTTATCTATGTTAATCAAAATCACGGGGTCGAGAACTGCTCTGTCATTCCTAGCTATACATTTATTCTGTCTCGCCCCTCCTTCTCCCCATCTATCAGAAAAAAGGTGTTTCAAAACAAACTGTTCACGAGAACAGCTCAAAGACAAATTACGCTGGTTATAATCAACAAGATCGTAAAAATTAACTCACTGACGTCGTGACCTAGCACGGCATTTATGATCCTAATGTGATCATGACACATCCCCCACCCCAGTGAAAACTTAGGGTTTGAACGACATAACTGTCTACTAACGTTGCTATGTAATAGTACTTTGGAAAGGGCCATATAGTAAAAAATATAGCGTTACTGAAAGTCAAAAAAAAAATTCTAAGAACGTGCATTATCGATGGACAATAGCATATGTACATTTATATGCGACGTTCTGTGATAATATATAATTATTGTAGCACTTAAGAATTAAAGTGATAAACTTCTCTCACACAGACATACCGTAAAGACTGAAATATTGAGCAACTAGCTCATCGCTTCATTGAGCGTAATTAATACATTCATAGAACATGAACGAACAATAGTTAATTAAAGTAATGGTATCCTGGCAGCAGTAGGTCTAGTCGCTCGGTTTGCCATTTCCTCATCTCATTGACCCGCAGACAAAGGCGTCAAGGTTGTCTGAAACTCAGGTCATGGTCAGGATGGACGCTAATGGAAAAAGGAATCACATGGAAATTTTGAGAAAGAATGTCCATAATTGGTAGGACAATACCTTGTGAAACCATCCACGGTCTCCGAAAAAGGTGAAAAATGCTCAACCTCAATGTTTAACAGTCTCTATATAAAATAGCAACATATTCTGGTCTATCAATTATAAATTTCGCCATAGTTAAGCTGAAATAAACGTCGACCAGATAATTAGCCTGACGTACTCTTTCAAAATCTGCGTAGCGCTCGTCTTGATTTAAGAATTATATAGCGCTTCTCGCATTCAACAATAATCTAAATCTCAATTAAATAACATTACACTTTAATCTATTTCTAATTATATCCAATCCGGGATAGATGAGGTGCCACCAGGCGATAGCAGTTAATTTAATGCGCCGTTTCCGTACGCAAGCCATGCACACGTCAAGTGTCACAGTCATCTCGGTATATAGTCATAATCGGTTCAATTCAACATCCATATCGGGTATGTTCTTAGATAACTCATCCACCGACCGCATGGAGAGTCACAATCATAATCGGTATTCTTACTTGTCATATCTAGTATTACGTTAGATGGTCCACGAAACGCGGAAAACCATAGGCATAATCGGTTGTATAAAAAAACAACACCCTTCTCCACAACTTCTGAAAACGCGACCACGCAGTGTCCTCTGTTACCACTGCAAAATGTCTCAAAACGCGAATACTCCCTTCCTTACATAACCGGTCGGTCTTACACTGCCCGTCGGTCTTACACTGCCTGCGGCCTTACACTGCCCAGAGGCCTTACACTGCATCTCGGCGTCTTACACTGCCTGTGGCCTTACGCTGCCCTGAGGCCTTACACTGCCCTGTGGGGCTTACAATGCCTGTAAGAAGGTTCAACAATAACACGCGAATACGCGGATACGTAGTGTACTACGTTAGCACTGCCAAACATCTCTCAAATAATCGAAAAATACCAATATCATCCATCCCATGAGGCAATCTCATTATTGCTCTCCTCGGGTCGACGTCATACGCAGACGACTAAAAAAAAGTATACTCAATATATATAATTCACATAGCTCTTATATCGACATCACCTCGATACTGATACACTCTTCCCATGAGACAAATTCATTGCTCTTCGGGCGGCGGCACCAGCCGACAATAAAATCAATACTCACTACTCATCACTACACAAAAAAAATCACCTCTCTAAACAGTCTAATACTGCCCTCTCGGGAGCTCGTCAATATAAAGACGAGATCGGTTATACATGACGCTTAATAAGCTCCATAGAACTGGCAGTGTGCTAACTGCACGGGTTCCAACAATTCAATAAAATCGTTACTCTCAATAACCAGATCAATTACTCAATCAATGTGTCAATGTAGACACATGGGTTACTTAGGTAAAATAAGAAACAAAGGAATGTACCAACACGATAATGATAAAGGTCTAATGAAAAAAAAAACACCAAACACGACGCTAGACAAACAAGAAAAGACGAACGATAACAGACCCTACAAGTTCTGAATATAATTACAGATAGGTGAGAAGAGAACAAGAGAGACGTCTTCCAAAAGAGACGAGGAAGATGTGAACGCCACAATCTAAACAAATATACAGGTCCCTAACAAAGACTATTCTCACGAATGCGAATCCGCACTGTTTTAATCACCACTGGATGTTGCGAGACCGCAGACGTTGTCGTCGAAACGGCAAAGTCGGCGACCAAGCCACCACTTTGGCACAGAGGACACGCACACGTAAGAACCCTCGCCGACCTCCCGCAGTTCTAACAAAGAAGAAAAGTATAAAAAGCCTGTAAAACACGAGGAGGAACACTCAACTCCCCAGGCGCAGACAAAATTTTAGGATGGAATCACTTAACTTTCAAGGAACTGGGTGGTAATTCCTTTAGCCCTTGCGTACACCACAGTCAGTCTTTTTTGTCTTTCACCGTTCCAAGTTCTGTTCTGTAGTCTGCCTGGCCTCGGTCATCGGGTCAATGGGAGAGCAGCGACATGTGTGGAAGTAAAAGTAACAAAGCAGTATATATATGGCCTTTAGCGTCTTTACAGACGGTCTTAGCAGCTAGAATATTCACTTTCACTTTGACTGACAGCTTCTCTCGTGGCTTATTCTACCAATGTTTGACCCGAGAGTGCGATGGCACTGATTGCAGGTCAGTCTTTTGGGTTCACTTTGGCGAGTGTTTTCATTCCGCCTCTGTCGTTTTGTCAGGTATGTTTCTTTTGCCTTGAAGTCTATTGCGAGCGTGCCACTGCGCAATTTTTGTCTCCATCTGCTTCGATCACTTGCAAGGTTCTCCCATTCATTGGGGTCGATGTTGAATGCTTTCATCGTGACCTTGCAAGTGTCTTTGAATCGCAGATGTGGCCTACCTCTGGGTCGGTTGCCAATAGCAAGTTCCCCGTAGAGAATTTGTCTGGGGATGCGATCATTTTCCATACGGTGGAGATGTCCAAGCCACCGCAGTCTTTTTTTGCCTAGGAGAGCCTGAGTTGATGGAATGTTGGCTCGGCTCAGAACTTCGATATTTGAGATCCTGTCTTGCCACTTGATCTTGAGAATTTTGCGTAGGCAGCGCAGGTGGAAAGAGTTGAGGGATCTTTCATGTTTGGAGTAGGTGGTCCATGTCTCTGAGCCATACAGCAGGGTGCTTAGGACGCAAGTTTGGTACAAGAGTACCTTTGTTTTGATGGTCAGCTTGCTATTGTTCCACACCCTTTTTGAGAGTTTGCCAAAAGCTGTGGCCGCCTTTCCTATTCTGGCATTTATTTCAGTTGTTATGTCTGTGCTACCACTGATGGTTGAGCCTAGGTAGCAGAATTTTCCCACTTGCTCCAGAGGAGAGCCATTCAGCATGATTGGGTTGGGGTTTCTCAAGCCTTGTGTCAAAACTACAGTTTTTGAGACACTGATCTTTAGCATGAATTTGTCACAGGCTTTGGCAAGGCTATTGATGAGAGCCTGGAGCGTGGTTTCATCGTGGGCCACGATTGCAGCATCATCTGCGAAGAGGAGCTCTTGTAACATAATATGCTCTGTACGAGATTTTGCTTTTAGTCTGGCAACATTAAAAATGGAGCCGTCCACTCTGGTGTTAATAAGTACTCCACCTGAACACTGACCAAAGGCATTCTTGAGTAGGGCTGCAAGATATATACCAAATAAGGTAGGAGCAAGAACACATCCCTGCTTCACACCGCTGTTTACAGCAAATGAATTGGATGTGCAGCCCTCAAAGTTGACACATGCCCTCATGTCAGTGTGGAAGGATGCAATAAGTTTTAGCAATGTTGGTGGACAGCCTATGGATTTAAGGACTGCATACAGGCCAGATCGGCTTACGGTGTCGAAAGCCTTTGTTAGGTCCACAAAGCATGTAAAAAGCGGCCTGTTTTGTTCTTTACATTTTTCTTGGATTTGCCGAAGTGCAAATATCATGTCAATAGTTGATCGTTTGCTTCGAAAGCCACATTGTGTTTCTGGTAAGACTTTTTCCGCCAGTTGTTGAAGGCGGCAGAGGATGACGCGAGCAAAAGTCTTTCCAGTAATGCTGAGGAGGGATATGCCTCGATAGTTGTTGCAGTCGCCTTTGTCTCCTTTGTTCTTGTAAAGTGTGACAATTTTGGCGTCTCTCATATCATGTGGTATCACGCCTTCTTTCCAACACTGCAGTAACAGATTATACAGGTGTGGTAATAGTGGGCCTTTTAGGTCTTTTAATACCTCTGCAGGAATGTTGTCACTTCCTGTGGCTTTTCCAGCAGACAGGCGGTCGATTGCATTGGAAAGCTCGACTAAGGAAGGTTCAGCGTCAAGTTCGGCCATTATTGGCAGTTTTTGGAGGTGTTCCTCAAAATCTGGTGGAATATTTTTCTCAGTTGAATACAACAGAGAGTAATGCTCTACCCACCTATTCAGTTGTTCATTTTTATCTGTGATGGGTTCACCATTTACAGACTTAAGTGGGGCGCTTTTGGTGATGATTGGCCCAAGAGCTACTTTCATCTGACTAAAGGCGTTGTAACAGGGTGATAGTTTGGCAAGGTATAACTAGTAGTTATAATAATATTGTGCCTATAACTAGCGTGGGAAGATAGTTAACGGCGGGGAGACAGAGTCATTGTAGGCCAGAGGGGGAAAGTATGGGATGCAACTGAAGCGCTTTGACACCCGAAAAGGGTAGTGTTTACTTGACCGCCGTACTTGTCGATCAGATCACCTGGGAATTGCTTGGGGGGTAGAGCTGTTTCAATAGTATTTGACGTGGAGCCGACGGGGGTGGCTATTAGGATAACTAATGCACACTCGGTGGGCGTCTTGGGACGCTACCTGACTGGGTATAAATCCCCGAACGCTCCTTCCAACTTCAGACCGCTGAGAGCACTCACCAGCTTCGTGCCGAAGAGGAGACCACAACTGCAACTGTAACTTTGTACTAGTCTTGTGAGTGGGGAAGGTCAGGGAACCCGCAAACATCCTTTGTCAGAGCGTGGTATCTTTGGTATCTTGTCGGCATTTGGGCTGTTGCTGAGTGGTAAGTTAATTGTACGATGTATGTGTATTTTACTTAATGTTCATGATTGTAGAACCTAAATCTAGTGGGTTTACTTTGGTATAACTACTGCCTCTGAGAGAGTCACGGAAACGCCGTTATATATATGTTACGAAACCTTATAGGATGGGGTCCGTTAGAGAGAGCGTTATTCTTCGTGGGGAACGTGTAAATATCATTAAAACTGTATTGATCGTTTATTCTATTGCCTATATGGGAGCCTATGGAGTATGGGAGCTGCAGCCTGACTTATAACAGTGTCAGCGGTTAAAAGTGTTAATGATGAATATCCGTCATGGAGTAAGTATGGAAGTCATGCCTTCCAGCAGTAGATTAGGACTTTGCGATTGTTTTTCTACAGAGGAGGAAGAACAACACCTTCTTGGCTTCTCAACTTCTTGTACTTTGATTAACGACATCGTGGCTTCTTGGCTTCTCAACTTCTTGTACTTTGATTAACGACATCGTGGCTTCTTGGCTTCCCGACCTATTGGTACCTGCCGATACCTGTTGATCTAACTGCGCAGACAAGCCAGGGTAGAGAGGAAGAACCAGTGCCCAGATAGCGCCATACACCCCTAAAGGAGAGGTTTCCTTATGCTGAATGTTCCCATGTGTTTTATAAAATGTGCTAGAGATTGAATATTACGAAGCCATTTAATTAGCATGTACTGATTTGCATCAACTTCATTCCATCGAAATTCACATGAAATTGTATGACCTATGTTCCTATTATTATTGAATGAATTAATAATTATTGTATATATGTAAGCAATACAGATATCGTTTGTTATAACTTATAGAAGAGAGATAGTCGATTATTTAGTGTGTTTGTGCCGTGCCCATCACGGCTGGTGTCAGAAGAAAGTTAGTGAGAGAAAGTGGAAACATCACAATGGTGTCAGAAGTGGGATCCTGCTAGTAAATAACATTTAATTTTGATCTGGGTCGTGTCAAGGGGCTATTGTGTGATTGTGTGGACAGGTCATCTGCCCTGAGGCGAGTGAGAGAGATTGACATTTACTACCTGAGACATGCTCTGATTTTACCTGTGTTCAATTTTATCTTTTGTCACAGAGAAAATTGTTGTTTGCTATTGCAGGAATATTGTTGTTAACTTCACAGTTACGATCCACGCTTTATTGTTAGCTTTGTTACAGGTCAATTGCTGATGGACTATCTGGGCGCACTGAAGCTTGCCAGACAAGAAGGCATTAGTGATGAGGAATTCAAAATTAGGTGGGACGAAGAGAAAGCCCAAAACCGAGAACAAAGGGCGATCGAACGAGAAGAAAAGGAGAAGGAAAGACAATTTGAAAGGGAGAGAATGGAATACGAACGGGAACTAGCCAAAAACGGGTGTCACAATGGTAAAGGGAGTGGAAAATCTGCTGCCCCGAAGGTACCCAAAATTGCCATTTTTGATGACTCGCGCGAGGATCTCGACTCGTATTTGAAAAGATTTGAAAGACTCGCGCAGGCAAATGATTGGGAAGAAGACACCTGGGCAGACATGTTAGGGGCATTGTTAACTGGCAGGGCGTTAGATGTTTATTCCGGTCTCAGCGATGAAGACAGTAGGGATTACGAGAAGGTAAAGAAGGTGTTGTTCAAGAAGTATCATCTCACGGCAGAGGGTTATAGGCGTAAGTTTAGGGAGAGTCGTCTAGATAAGGACGAAACTTATACGCAGCTGTCCGTGAGATTGCAGAGATATTTTGAGAGGTGGGTAGACCTCTCAGAGGCAGAGAGAACTATGGAAGGGATTACGGATCTGTTAGTCAGGGAGCAGATGTTGAAGATTGTCGACTGTAATCTTTCCATATATTTGAAAGAGAGGGACCCCAAGTCCGTGCATGAGTTAGTTGAGATGGCGGACTTATATAGTGAGGCTCATCAGTCGAAGCGAGGGCTGGAGCAACAGCGGAAGTCAGGTAAGAGGGTTGAGGAGAGCAGAAGTAAGGGTTTAGGAGTGAGTAAACCGGTATGCTTCAACTGTGGCTCTCCCAATCACCTGAGTAGGCAGTGTGACCAGGGCAGGACGAAGAAGGGTGCTGCTGCCACTGTCGAGGACAACCGAGGTAAGTCCCAGCGTGAGAGTGGGCGTGGTTGTTTTGTGTGCGGGTCACTTCTCCATATTGCGAGATTCTGTAGGAAGAGACAGAAAGAGACGACCGCAGTCGTACTAACCGGCGATGAGGAAGCCGATGACAGTCAGTGGGAGTCATCGGGCAGGGCGAATACTCAACCAGGGGCTGAGCAGAGTGTTGGGCCACAGACCTTCATTTCTTGGGAGACGGAAGGTAAGAGTATTGAGTTAGAAGGTTCGACAGAACATGAGCCCGGAGACGATGTTCCGGAGAATGATTTATCCGCTCCATTTTTGGAGAAGGGGAGGATAGGGGATAAAGAGATTACTATCCTTCGTGACACGGGATGCACGTGTGCGATTATAAAAAGGGACAAACTGCCTCCTAACAGCTTAACTGGGAAGAACAGGAGTTATGTCCTGATGGACGGGACGAGAAGGTCTGCTCCTGTCGCGGAAATGTGGGTAGAAACCCCATTTTATACTGGGCTTCTCAAAGCGCTAGTAGTGGAAGACCCAGTGGCCGATTTGATTATAGGAAACATAAAGGGGGCGTCTCTTGAGAAGATAAGTGTGGTACTCACGCGATCTCGCAAGGTGGAGATTGACAAGGAAGAGCATGAGTGTGAGAATGCGAGTGCGAAAGTGAGTCAGACCACAGATAATGAGGAGGCCAAGGGCAACTCAACGGAGGAGGTAAGGGTAGGGGCCAAGATAGGGGAACTCACACCAGGTGAGATAGCCCGGGCCCAGAGAGAGGACGAAACTTTGAAAGTTTTAAGGGAGAGAGCCACGTTGGAGCAATCGGCTGAGGTAGGTACTCACATAAAGGAGAGTAAGGGAATTTACTATCGGGTAAAGAAGGCCGGGGCTGGACGTGCTGATGTGGAGCAGTTGTTGGTACCTAAGCAGTACCGAAGTGAGCTGATGAAGATAGCTCACGAAGGAGTGTTCGGGGGACACTTAGGAATTTCGCGCACACAGGACAGAATAATGCAGTCGTTCTTTTGGCCTGGGATAGGTGCGGACGTAGGTCGTTTCTGTCGATCGTGTGACGCGTGTCAAAGGACATCCAACAAAGGTAGGGTGACAAAGGTACCCCTAGTGCCGACACCCCTGATCGACACGCCCTTTTCGCGCGTCGCCATAGATTTGGTTGGTCCACTTCCGCGTACGGAACATGGGAGATCGCGTTATATTTTGACGCTAGTAGATTATGCCACGCGTTTCCCGGATGCCGTAGCCTTAAGGGGGATATCAGCTGAGCAGGTCAGTGAAGCGTTAATGGAAATATTTTCTCGGTTAGGCATACCAAAGGAAATAGTTTCAGATAGGGGATCACAGTTTACCGGTGAGCTGATGAGAGAGGTCAGTGCACTTCTCAAAACGAAACAGATATTCTGCTCGCCCTACCACGCGATGGCCAATGGTCTGTGTGAAAGATTTAACGGAGTGCTGAAGAATATGCTTCGCCGAGTAGCTCATGACAGACCCAAGGACTGGGACAGAATGTTGGGTCCACTGCTGTTCGCGTATCGCGAAACCCCACAGGCCAGTACAGGTTTTTCGCCGTTTGAACTAGTGTTCGGTCACCCTGTGAGAGGACCACTTGCAATACTGAAGAATCTGTGGACTGGGGAAGCGGAGTCAGAAACGAGGTCATCGTACGAATACGTGGTAGATATGAGGGAACGATTGGAGGATGCCATGAAAGTCGTAGCCGAGAACAGCAGCGTCGAAAAACACAGGCAGAAGGAATACTACGATAGGGGGGCCAAACAGAGGAAATTCCAAGTGGGCGATTCCGTCCTCATACTTCTCCCAAGTGACGGATCGAAACTACAGATGACTTGGAAAGGGCCTTACAAAGTAGAAGAGCAGAGAGGGTCAGTGAACTACATGGTGAACGTCAAGGGGAAGAGACGATTGTATCACGCGAATATGCTGAAGAAGTATATTGAGAGGGAAGACGAACAGGAAAACACAGAGGCAATAGCTGCAGCTATAATTGACGAGACCGATGGAGGAGAGGAAGCGACTTCGATGCCTCTGGAGACAGTCATGCCTAGGCTAGAACAGACCGAAACCTACAGGGATGTACAGTTAGGGGACACGCTAGATCAGGATCAGAGAGAACAGATGCAAGAGCTCATGGAAGAATACAAAGATATATTTACCGATGTACCGGGGCTCACTGACCTGATCAAGCACAAAATCCCATTGCTAGATCAAAAACCTGTGAAGGTAAGACCCTACCAACTACCGTACTCAACTAGAGAAGCTGTCAAGGCTGAGGTAGGCAAGATGCTTGCGGCCAGAATCATCGAACCGTCCGAGTCCCCGTACAATAGTCCAATTGTATTAGTTAAGAAGCCCGATGGTCAACATCGTTTCTGCAACGACTACAGGCGGCTAAATGTTGTGACTGCCGATGACGCCGAACCGATGCCTGAGGTAGAAGCCATTATTTCCAATCTAGCGGAGGCAAAATATTTCACCAAGCTGGACTTGACAAAGGGCTTTTATCAAGTTCCGATGGCCGAGGAAGATAAACACCTGACGGCGTTCGCCACACCGTTTGGGCTATACCAGTACAGGGTCATGCCGTTCGGGTTGAAGGGATCCCCCGCCACATTTAACAGGCTCATGAGGAAAGTATTAAAAGATGCTGGCGAAGGGGTAGATGCATTTGTAGACGACTGTCTTATACACAGTGCAAATTGGCCTGACCACTTGGAACGTTGTCGGAATGTCTTCGAGCGACTGAGACGGGCAAATTTAAAAGCTAGACCTACCAAGACGCTAATAGGGATGACAGAAGTCGAGTACTTAGGCCATAAGCTGGGACAGGGGACTGTAAGACCGCAGGAGAGTAAGGTGCGAGCCATTGTCGACTGTGACCGACCGACGACCAAGACACAAGTGAGGAGTTTCCTGGGGCTAACGGGGTACTATCGGAAGTTTGTACCAAATTACAGTGCAATCTCGGCGCCGTTGTCAGACCTCACAAAGAAGTCCCAGGGTACAAAGTTCGCGTGGGGACACGCGCAGGAGAACGCGTTCAATGCCCTAAAAATTTGTTTGAGTTCCGAGCCGATACTACGGATGCCAGACTGGAACAAGGAACTGATTCTCCAGACAGACGCATCTAACCTTGGAGTGAGTGGCTGCCTACTTCAAGAAGACGAGGGTACGAAGTATCCAGTTGTATATGTTAGCAGAAAGTTGAAACCCGCGGAGAAGAACTACTCAACAATTGAAAAGGAATGCCTGGCCATAGTTTTCGCCGTTAGTAAGTTGCAGGCGTATCTGTATGGGAGAAACTTCGTGTTAGAGACGGACCACCGACCTCTAACTTGGATGCGAACTAAAGACCAGAAGAACGCGAGGGTAACTAGATGGAACCTGGCGCTGCAACCATATAACTTTCGAGTCAGCAACATCAGGGGGCGAGACGCTCTATGGGCCGACACTCTATCTAGATTACCAGTAGATTAATAATTTTATTAGCCGATTTTGCCAGGGAAAATCGACTTAAGTGGGGGCGATTGTAACAGGGTGATAGTTTGGCAAGGTATAACTAGTAGTTATAATAATATTGTGCCTATAACTAGCGTGGGAAGATAGTTAACGGCGGGGAGACAGAGTCATTGTAGGCCAGAGGGGGAAAGTATGGGATGCAACTGAAGCGCTTTGACACCCGAAAAGGGTAGTGTTTACTTGACCGCCGTACTTGTCGATCAGATCACCTGGGAATTGCTTGGGGGGTAGAGCTGTTTCAATAGTATTTGACGTGGAGCCGACGGGGGTGGCTATTAGGATAACTAATGCACACTCGGTGGGCGTCTTGGGACGCTACCTGACTGGGTATAAATCCCCGAACGCTCCTTCCAACTTCAGACCGCTGAGAGCACTCACCAGCTTCGTGCCGAAGAGGAGACCACAACTGCAACTGTAACTTTGTACTAGTCTTGTGAGTGGGGAAGGTCAGGGAACCCGCAAACATCCTTTGTCAGAGCGTGGTATCTTTGGTATCTTGTCGGCATTTGGGCTGTTGCTGAGTGGTAAGTTAATTGTACGATGTATGTGTATTTTACTTAATGTTCATGATTGTAGAACCTAAATCTAGTGGGTTTACTTTGGTATAACTACTGCCTCTGAGAGAGTCACGGAAACGCCGTTATATATATGTTACGAAACCTTATAGGATGGGGTCCGTTAGAGAGAGCGTTATTCTTCGTGGGGAACGTGTAAATATCATTAAAACTGTATTGATCGTTTATTCTATTGCCTATATGGGAGCCTATGGAGTATGGGAGCTGCAGCCTGACTTATAACAGTGTCAGCGGTTAAAAGTGTTAATGATGAATATCCGTCATGGAGTAAGTATGGAAGTCATGCCTTCCAGCAGTAGATTAGGACTTTGCGATTGTTTTTCTACAGAGGAGGAAGAACAACACCTTCTTGGCTTCTCAACTTCTTGTACTTTGATTAACGACATCGTGGCTTCTTGGCTTCTCAACTTCTTGTACTTTGATTAACGACATCGTGGCTTCTTGGCTTCCCGACCTATTGGTACCTGCCGATACCTGTTGATCTAACTGCGCAGACAAGCCAGGGTAGAGAGGAAGAACCAGTGCCCAGATAGCGCCATACACCCCTAAAGGAGAGGTTTCCTTATGCTGAATGTTCCCATGTGTTTTATAAAATGTGCTAGAGATTGAATATTACGAAGCCATTTAATTAGCATGTACTGATTTGCATCAACTTCATTCCATCGAAATTCACATGAAATTGTATGACCTATGTTCCTATTATTATTGAATGAATTAATAATTATTGTATATATGTAAGCAATACAGATATCGTTTGTTATAACTTATAGAAGAGAGATAGTCGATTATTTAGTGTGTTTGTGCCGTGCCCATCACGGCTGGTGTCAGAAGAAAGTTAGTGAGAGAAAGTGGAAACATCACAGGCGTATACAAAACTAAATAATAAATAATTTTAAACTAGCTCAACGTGCGACACCCCGTGAGCGACGGATCATGAAAAGAACAAAAAATGTAATCCAAACAAAGAGAAAAGGTGATTATAATGTAACGAATTTAAGAAATTAAGGATTAAGAAATTTGGTAAGTCCCCTCCAGTGTCGCGATGTGGGTTAGATGGGGAGAATTCGACTGACACTCTTTCGAGGTCCGCTCCCACAATCGACGAACACACAAAAAAAAATACTTGCACACTAAAAACTAGATAAATCAATTGCTTTGATTTTTAGCAGAACTGTAGGGCAGTTTAATTACAGGAATTAATGTAACAAATATAATTATAAATATAAATATTAATTCAACGGCAACTGAATCTAACTAATGAAACTACAGCTTTCTATAAAGACAAACTTATTCACTCTAACTACTTGCAGGTCATATGAGTTAGATGCCAAATAGAATCCGCGCACGTGGCGACGGATATAACAGTTTAAATTCTGTTAATTCAATGAGACATGTTATGATATGGACATTTCCTCTAGACACGCCATGGAGAATGCTTGTACAACCATGCGTTGTCTGGCGGTAGCTCTGAAACTGTCTTCAAAAGTAAGTAGAACGGTTCACTTTCATCATTACAAATTAGTATGGACTCTCACCATGCGGCCCTCACTGGGAGTGAGAGCGCTGGATGTAAACGCTGTGGGTTCATATCAAACCAAGTAGCTTAGGCTCTGGAGCTTTAAAACATCACGCTCCTCACAATATGGACTGCTCAACTGCGTCTCTATGTCTCTCATCTGGCTGAGGACTATCGCCGTCCACTTCGTAAATGGATTGTGTACATGTGGCCACTATCTAAGCTCTGCACGGGTTTAAATACTAAAGCTATGTCTCGACCTTCCGTCCAGATTCATACATTTGATTGGTGCAGTCGCTTCAGCTCAGCCTGCAATATTAATTTATGCTTGTCATGGCCTTGCGCCAAAATCAAGGTCAATTTTACGGTCTAGACAAAAGTTAAAATGCGAAACATTAACTACTAAAATCTTCAAACCCCGTGCTTTCTACTCTTATGCACGAATTTCCGAACGCCAACTAAGCGTCTAAATAAACTACCTTTACTCGCCCCTTATCTATGTTAATCAAAATCACGGGGTCGAGAACTGCTCTGCCATTCCTGGCTATACATTTATTCTGTCTCGCCCCTCCTTCTCTCCATCTATCAGAAAAAAGGTGTTTCAAAGCAAACTGTTCACGAGAACAGCTCAAGGACAAATTACGTTGGTTATAATCAACAAGATCGTAAAAATTAACTCACTGACGTCGTGACCTAGCACGGCATTTATGATCCTAATGTGATCATGACATTCATCATTTCAGGCCGAGAAAGCTATCTGGGGACCAGGTCTTTTGATAGGACTCTGCGCATGTCTCGTCTGCTTTCTTTTAACACTGTTGCCAGAAACTAACGGAAAAGAATTGCCACAAACGACAGAAGAGCTTCAGATGTGGTTTCATAAAAAGGAAATCGGAGAAAGATCACACAAAAGAAAATCAAGCAAAGGAAACGGAGTCTCAACAGTATCTGGCAGTGGTAACTAACAGCTGTGAAAACTGAGGTGCACAGTGGTTGGACTGAAGCCTAGCAGTGCACTTGTTTCATTTTCATCGGATATTGTCTTCTTTTCATCTTCCCTTACCTTTCCTATATCTGTCGACATGTCCATCATCTACTGCCTGTGTCTGTGCTCCTCAAAACCTGTCCCACTTGTTATATGTTATCTTTTACACAGACAAAAGAAATTTGCTCCAAATGCCATTATATAATTATTCCCATAACAAGGCCAGTCTAATGAAGTAAAAAAGACGATTCCACAAAAAACTGGTGTCACGCATGGAAGTTTCGATTTCTACACCGATTCACTTGAAATTTTCCACGCAATTTACTTTCTGACTGAAGGTGATTCTATGAAAATTTGGCAGCCTACGTTTTGTTAGAGGCATCGCCGACATCTTCAGCTTTTATTTCTAAACTAGCTGAAGTCACCGGCCCTGCCCGGGATAAACCGGTTTGAATATTAGTTTTAGTTCTGGGTGGTTATTATGGACCTACTTCATCTTGCCTGTTCCTATTTGTTTATTTTATTTTTTGTTTGTTTGTTTTTAAATAAGTCTTACTGCTCTGCATTAGTGAGTTGACACCCTGCGCATCCCGTACAATAGCATGATTTGCTCACGGGTTAGTGTGTTTGATAGTGAACACATCGCAGAAATTGATAACGAAACCTTAAAATGGCGAACCATGATCACTCGAAATAGATCCAAATGGATGCTGAAACAATGAAAAATGAAACGCAGAAGCCTGAACATTTCATAATTTCTAATATAGGTAGAATGCGCATGACGACACAGAGTTTTTGTTTTGTACTTCCGCCAAACAAGATGGCCGGTGGATCAGCTGATGAGTGTAACTTCGAGATGTCTCTAAGCAGTTAAAATGCCTGCTGGTTGCATTGCAGTTGACTGTTGTGACAGGGGTGGAAAGGACGTATCCAAACTGGTCCGATTCCCTACCATCCGTGTAAACAAGAGAAAGGAGGTGAAAGAATTGACCGGACGTCTCCCATGTGCGTGAACACACGTGTCATTGTTTGCAGTGAAATCGCCGCCGATTGGTTCGCGACAGACACGATGGTGGATATGTGCATTCTACCTATAGCCCATGTTAATTTCGCATTGATATTATAGATGTTGTGCAAAGTTTGAAGCCTGAGTGTGATGTGGTTCCTGAGCCTTAGGTGACCAAAGTTTCGAGTTACCAAAATATATAGATAAATAGTATTACTGGTATCATGCCAGGAGCACTAGTAGTAGTAGAGTTTACATCTCTTGCTACGCTACCACAGGTAATATCGGGTCTGTCATTTGGTCACAGTATGGGCTGAGCCCAAGGCCTACTAGATAGACAGGCCGTGCACCCGAGAAAAGTAGGTCAATTTGATAGGCTGGCCTGACCAGCCAGCCGTGCACTGAGAGATTACGCATGGTTAATTGTGATGGTCAGCAGGCCACAGCACCTCCCTCTAATAACGTAGAAGAACCTTTCTTTCCTTCGTTCTTTCTTTCGTTCTCTCTTTCTTTCTTTCTTTTTTTGTTTTTTCTTTAGTATTAACTTAGAATTCTAAGCAAACATGCGGAGTCATAGGCATATAGAATAGTCGGAATGGTGGGCATAATACAGAGACAGCAGACTAAAGAACAGGAACGGGGGATGGGGGGGGGGGGGTTAGTATAATTAGTAGACGACATAGTGTTAGAACAGCAACCCGAATATTACTTTTAAAAGCGACGGTAAAAAAAAATGGTACTTTTCTAACAACAACCAAAAACATCTGTATTAGTCTTTTTAGAACGAATCACAATGTTTATCATTTTCAATACACAACCACCACAACGATGCACACTAACCTTTAAAATAGTTAGCTTGATTGGGATGATAATTTTGCTATTTTCCTTTGTTTCGGGCCATGCTCTGCTGCATTTTGCTGTGCGTACCTCTTCATGAATATGTTTGCAATACGGCGAAGGGCTGCCTTGGACACATTCAAATAATCCAGATTAAAAGCTTTGCAGAAATTGCCATAAATGGAAACTATCCTGTTGCAGCAGTTGTGCTCTGTCGTGTTTACATAGAAACAATAACCAAGGAGAACGAAATTGTAAAACTTTTCACTTGGATACGATAATCCTCCGCGGTTCAAAGATTCCATGAAAGCCTCCGCGTGAGTATTGGCAGCTTCTCCTGCTAATTCTTTGTGTTTAGAGGCGACATAGCCAGCAATATAAAAAAGAGCCATTTTTTTATCTGGTGATATATTCTGCACCATATCACTCTCTGCCATGTCATCTAAGAGAAGAAACTCTCCATCTGTGAGTCCTTTGTCGCAGTGGTCACATTTATGGTTGGTGTCTTGAGTTGTGTAATCCAGTGGAGCGTGTTGAAGCATAAGCTTTGCCTTATCTATTGTATGGGTGCTGAGTACCTCCTGCACTGTAATATAAAAATTGCACCCTGCGGATCTTCGAAAGTGTGCAAAGTGCCTTTCTAAGTCATCTTGTTGAAAGAAACCTATGCACACGTATGAGTGTCTGTAGGGTGACGGGGTAGACAAGAGATAACGACAGAGGTCGGTTACACACTTGCATGTCCATTCTAAGGCTTCGGAAGTGTCTTTGGTAAAACAGGCCAGTCTCACTCCAGTTGGTCGCATGGCAGCAGCTAAAGATGCCCAGTCTTGTAAAAGTTGAAAACCTTTCACGCCGTCCTCAGCTGAATTGATTGCGAGGCGATCGGGGTCTTTCAGGTGGATTTTCTGATTAGGTGTTTTGCAGTTTAATAGCTTCCACCGCTTAATAACCTGATCGATGAAAACTGCAGAGTCTTTCCAAGAATCATTGCTGTGTTCAGAGGTTTTTAAGGCTGAACTTGTTTCGTCCGAGGATACACTCAGTGCGAGCGATACTTTCTGCCTCTCAACACTTGTGGGATATACGCTTGCTTTTGTCAGCTTGGATAACTTTACAAGCGACTGTGCCTCCTTCCCAAACAGCTCCTTCAAGTCTGACCACATGGCTAATTTAAACTCACCAGCTGATGACCCTAACACTGGAAACTTTAAAGTTTGGGTTTTATCAGTAATCCAGTTATTTCGGATGTTTTTCAAAATGTGCACAGGGTCGTACATCAAAAATAAAGGCTGTGACGGGTCGTTTAATGAATGAACAACCCATTTCGCTGTCGGGTTGAAGGGAGTAAACTTTTTTTAAAAAAGCTTGGTTTAAACGATTATTATCATTTATAATTGCAAGCACCCTAGCACCACAGTTTTCCAAAGATGTTATTACATTTCGAACATTCTCAAACTGAAATTCTGCTGTAAGGGCACAGCATGGCAACAATTTGGCAACGAATTTTTGCGACCCGAACAGGCATTTGACCATAATACACAAGAGTGTCGTGGCTTTTTGTGTAGGGTCATCCACAGCATGGCCAAACATCACCCCTCCACTGTAAGTCAACGAAGCTTTTACATAAACCTCGTCAACTAGGATGGTGCATCCTCCGCTTCTCTCCCCCTGCCCATTAAATATATTTTTGAAAAAAACACTGTCATCTGTGTTTTTTGCCGCACGTGTTATCTTTCGAAGCGTTGTTATTGAAGGTAGCAGCTGGAGGTGTTGCCTTAGTTCGGAGTAGAGAGCGCGCGATCTCGCGTACCATGAAAAGGCAAGGCAAAGATCATCTGCACTATAGAGGCGAGAGTTTTTTGCTGCATTTAGTAGATTTATTTGCCGCTGAATAAATTCCTCTTTTGTGTCGTCAATAGAGGCGTCTTCAGGAATTGTCGTCACATATCGGAGGAGCTCGTCCAACTGGCTCCAAGAGGTGATGTGTCCCTTAGGAAATAACGGGTGAAATATTTGCTTCAGGCTTTGGTACGCATCAAAATGTATGCTTCGTGTGAACTGTGTGTTATCGTCTGCTGAAACAAGTTGAAAATATATAGAAAATGCGAGAACTGGCCCTTGTCTGTCCTTACTCATCAGCACAAATCTCTTTTTCTCAGTGTCACAACCGACAAGGCCATAAAGCTGTAATTTTGCTTGAAGGATTGTCAAAAAAGAAGCCGTTGCAAACGAGTCCTGTTCCCGGAAAGTATTCATTTCATCAATATCCATTGTTCTGCGATCACTCGTAGATTTTGTTGTTGGCCGAGGATTACTGGGACGGGGAGGTATGCAAGAAGGAGGCACATTTTCAAACACTGACGGTGATACGGCCGGCACAAGATACTTGCCACGCCGAATCAAATTAACGTTAGGGGGCCAGTGAAGGGCACATACACCCATATAGTCAGTCACACTTTCAAAAGAAAGTTTATTTGGTAAGCTAGAGATCCAGTTGCGGCGCTCATCAGTGCCTTTTGGAAACCCATACACGGTTACTTTTTTATCGTCCTTTTGCTGGCTGTCGTAGCCAGTCTTGCAGCCATATACGGAGCATTTCCGTCCCATATTTATTTTACTAGACCACTCACTACTCACTTGTTGCTTCGAGTCAAATCACAACTAACTCCTTTGTTGCTTGCTTCTAACACTCACAGTCACAGTCATTAAAACAACGAACTCTTTTACATTCCGTGAAATCCACACAGTCAGAATATCATATAAAATCCGCTATTTTATAACCTAGAAATAATTATGCACATAAATCATTTTAAAAGAAAGTATTCTCATTACCGACAACTAAGACCATTTCTAAATTTAATCAACGGTGCCACAGTAGACAAAGCACATTCGTGATTCGCGATTCCCTTTACGATGACAAGCAGAAGCGAGATATAATGCACAACTTCGTCTTATGTTATTCTTGAAAAAAACAGTCACATTGAGCTTTTAATTGGTCTCGTTTTTATAATTGTCGGTAATCAGACTACTTACCAAAAATCAATAAAGTTATTTAAATCCACTAAAGCACAGGTTTTGCATAAACGGTTATGAGAGAAACATCAGACACTCGGACAATGCATCCATGCGCGTGCAGTTAACTAGTGTATGTAAGTGCCGGTCAGCGGGTCAGTTACACGGCTGGCTGGTTAGGCCAGCCTATGAAATTGACCTACTTTTCTCGGGTGCACGGCCTGTCTATCTAGTAGGCCTTGGCTGAGCCCTATGATTAGGTCCACCTCACAGACTGCATCGCCAAACGTATGTAAATACACACATGAAAAGAAATTCAAATTTGTACGCATTTCATTTAATATCGCGTCAAGCTTGGTTAAAGTCTGGGAGAGAGTACTATGAGTCAAGTAATAACCTCTCGAATGGAAAAATGACAAAAAGCCTCGCTAAAGCAAAATTACGATGCCAGTTTATTGCCAGGTACAGATCCCGTGGAGAGTTTTTTTTTTTTTTTTGCTGTGCGAAACTCAGTTCATGCGTAGATTATCATAGAATACTATGTGCATTATTATTATGACTAGACCATCGAAACATATCAAGTAAAAAGCTACATGATTATCATTGCCCTGTTACTGTTTATGAAAGGGCTTTCAGAGTGTTTGAATAGTTTCCCACACTTTGCTCTGTCATCATCACATGCCAATGAAAAAGGTGTTGTTTTCACAATGTACTATGCGTGTCAATTAAGCAGTTAGTATTTTTATGGAACAAACTACATAATTATGTATGTGCATGCATTAGTACACGTTTGCTTGATGCATAAAACATCTGTTTCTCACGAGGACCATTAAACTTATATATATAATTAAAAAAAATTAAAAAAATACAATGACGAGTCAGTTTCAAATGTGCAAATGGATATAAAATGTTCCTTTACTGATGTTTGTATGAAACGTTCAATGTTTATCATTCTGAATGAGCATTATCTTTGTCCTAACGTTTCGCTTTATGTCTGCCGAGTCCATTCCATGTCATTATAGGAGGAAATGAATGCATAATACGAGATACTTAACGACCCCACAAGAAGCTATAAAAATACTGAATTTCTAAGGTGTGGTCTATTTTCAATTATATAGTTGTATTTGAGAACGTTCAAAATATAGAATAATGCATCTATTTTCTGTCACATTTGGTTCAGATAGTCACATTTTCTGATTTCCACAGACATTTAGGGGACAGTGCAATCTGAACTATTTTTACAGGAATGCTGTTATAGGTGCGCATTCTAATTACAAGTTCCAGTTCAAGTTCAAGTTTATTGCAGGTCTGACGGCCAATTCAAAGTACACAAAAGAATCATGCAAACAAGCTTCGAAAAACTTTTTTTTTTAAAATCAGAAGGCGCGGTCATTTACTCTCCCCGCTGCCTACTATAATTTATACATTTACTGACAATAATATACAATAAACTATAATTTGACTGATAATTGCCAGCTACAGCCATCATTTTTCAATTTTCTCTCCCCCCATCCTCACCCCTAACCCTAACCCCGATCTTTTCCCATCTTCATCTGTCGTGGATTTACTATACATGAAAATGCCACTAATATCTACAGTTTCCAGACCTCACCAGGAGAAGTCATAAAGCCACAGTCATCATTGTACAAGTTTAGTACTTAATGGCAAAACAGTCTAAACAAATGTAGTTCTCTATCGTGCATCGACAAGAGAATATTTATGAACTTAAAATTGCTTGGTCTAACATTAACAACCAGCTAAGAAGGTAAAAACTGTTTCCTTATATTTTTTATTTTTTTTGCAAGATAATACCAAGTGAAAGTCATCCTCCAGTTCATTACAATTCTCACATAATCGCATAGAATACTCCACCCTAGGCATCTGCCACCTTCCCCTCTCAACCATAAAGTTGTGAGAGCCAAGTGAACAATACATGAATTAATGAGTGAATTATTTCCCCATAAAATTTATTGTATATTGAAAGGTGTTTTTTTTTCTTCCAGTTTTATGCATAGAAATGGGATAAAATGCAGGAAATTTGCGTGCTACTCTTCATTAGCATAACACATTAAAGACACATGGTGCAGTACCTTTTCAAACAAAAGCCTTTTTCAATTCAGTGACATTATTCCACTGGCACCTCAGGCCCACATTTACAAAACCTCTGCTAAAGTTTGGTGCAGCTGTTTGTCCTTCGATTCAGACAGTAACATCAGCAGCAGTGTGACCAAAGTGAAGCAACCCCACATCAGCTGGCCCGGTGTAGCAGGCCAGATTATACCCCCGCCAGTCTATACCCGGGGTTAAACTGGCCTAGCCCAGAATATTCCCCAGGGTATATTCTGGGCTAGGCCAGTTTATACCCCAGGGTATACTTTGGGCTAGACCAGACTATACACCCCCCCCCCCCCCAGTCCAGATTATAGCCCCTACTTTTTTTAAAAAAACAAGTCAAGACCGCAGTTTATTTCAACTTTAGTTTGAATTGTTCATTATCACTGTCATCAGGTATCATATCGAAGCATACATTTTTGACTCTTATAAATTATGATATATCTAAAAGGAATAAACATGCATTAAAAAACATTGATATACAAAAGTAATGAAAATCCATTCAATTTGATATGATTAAACTTCTAACACAAATTTTACTTGTGTCCATTGGTGTTATTATTAGTTCTTTTTTTTCTTTTTTTTATAATATGTGTCCATGAGTTAAACATGTATTGTATTTTTTTGTTTGGCACACTGACATGTACCTAGTGGCAAGGTATGAAATAATTATAAGACTCATAAGTGTAACGTCATCTGAATCTTATTTTAATTTTTGAAAATCAGAAATGTGCTTAGTATGTCAGAACAATTAGATCTACATACAACGTTACAGTGATGCAGAGAGAAAAGGCCGGGAAAGAACATATAGAGAAAAAAACAACAACATTTTAATAACCCAACTGACATTAGTGACAGATGGTGCAATTCCATCCTCCAGCAGACATTAGATACTTCACATAAAAGTAAATACATACTAAAACTGTTTCACATGATGAACTTAACCTGTCCAGATCCACTTGAAACGTTACAGAATGCTAACCAGTAATATACAGTAATAACAATAAGAACACCAAATCATTCTATTTACTCTTTGAAAACTAGATGAAGTTCCCGGCATTATCCGGGATAAACCTGTGAACCTCTCTCTCTCTCTCTCTCTTTTGGTCTAGAAAGCTTCCCATATTCTACAGTCTTACTACAGATTTCGTATGCACCAGAGCGCACTCATTTCAGGTAGGGAAATTGCCCCCACCGAACTGAACGCGTATTGATACATCGTTTCCGGTACGGTGGGCTTCCTACAGGGAGCCAAAAGAAAGATCATTGTAGTTTACGTGTTTACAGCTTTTTATTTAAAGTACCTGAAACTTGAATCAACACAATCGGCCGATATAAAAGCGATTGGACTGGATTAAATGACACTGTAGAAAATTAATTTTATAATTTTTGAAACTGCCATTTAGGCTGTAGTGTCGAGCAAAAAAGGGGCCAAAATTGCAGTACAATGAAGTAATCCCACCACTATTTTTTTTTATAATAAGATAAAGAGAATATAATCAATATCAGTCTCATCATCATCACCATCTTGGAATAATACAAGTATAAGAGGGAATATAAAAATGACCTACATATCATTTTAGAATCTATAAGCAGCAATATTATATGTGTGTACCAACTATATGTAAAAAAAATGTGTTAAATCTTTTCAACTATTCAAGTAGAACTGGACAGAAAGCTTTTAGTAAAGTAGCCTTGATAGTCGTGTAAACTGACAGATTAAATCCATTGAGACAACAGTGCATTGTAGACAGTAATTACAGTATGTTACGGCAAAAATTCGATGGATCATGTTGTGTTAACATTTCTTGTTAGTAATTTCTTTGACAGCTTATTTGTAGAAAGGTATGCATTTCATGTAGCTCATGGTTTAAGGCACTGGATTAGTTTGCAGGGCATTTGAAGGATGGCAGTTATGTGTTATAGTGAATAAAGTCATGAGACGTGCGAGTGAAATAAAATTTTAAAAACTTAATGTTGTATCCTTGAATATTTTGCCTGAATATAGGAGTATAATCTGGACTGGTGGAATATAGTTTGGCCTAGCCCAAAGTATACCCCGGGTATAAACTGGTCTAGCCCAGAATATACCTGGCGTACAAAATAGACTAAACCACTTTAACCCCAGTGTAGCAGGCCAGATTATCTCCCCGCCAGACTACACCAGGGGTTAACAGGAGCCTAGCCTATTTTATGTCCACAGGTATATTCTGGGCTAAGCCAGTATATACCCAGGGGTATACTTTAGGCTAGGCCAGACTATACCCCACTAGACCAGATTATACCCCTATTGTTTATATATATATCGTTTTTTCATCACTGTCATCGGGCATCATAGTAATACCTACATACATACATTCTTGACTTCCGTAAATCATAATACAGGTCAGAGGAAAAAACATGCATTGTTATGTATTGATATACTATGGGCTGAATACCCATTCAAACTAATATGATTCAACTTTAACCCTAATTTCACTCACGTTCGTTGTCATGTTGTAGTTGTTTTTGTAGTTGGTTGGCCATGAGTAAAATTTGCACTGCATTGTTTGTTTGGCACCAACATACACTTAGTCGCAATGGATGAAATAATTAACGGACTCATAAAAATTAGTTCATTTTAGAGATTTTTTGTGTGTGCAAATACACAGTTGTTAAATCCCTTGACAAGGGACGTGTCAAGCTTAGGAAGGTAAAAACGGACAAGTTTTTTTGTTTTTTTTAAAATTTCACTCGCGAGTGACATACCTTTATTCAACATAACACATAAGTTCAATCTTTCAAAGGCCTTGCAAACTAATCCAGTGTCTTAAAGCATAAGGTACATGAAATGTATATCTTTCTACAAATAACCTATCAAAGAATAATATTCATTAACAAGAAATATTGTTAATGCAACATGATCCATCGAATTTTGCCTCAACGTGCTATGTGCACTACTTTTGTCTCAGTGGACTTACTCTGTCGGTCCACACAACTGTCAAGGCTATTTCACTAAAGCTTTCTGCCCAGTTTTACTTGAATATTTGAAAAGATTTGACACGTTGTTTTTTTTTTATATATCTATATAATTAATATATAGTTGATACACATATATTGCTGCTTACAGATTCTAGAATGATTTGTAGGCCTACACTGCCATTTTTACACTCCCTCGTAGGCCTATATTTTGTAATTTTCAAGATGATGATATGATTCTGATATTGATATTTCTCTATATTTTCAAGAGTAAATAAAATGATTTCGTGTTCTTATTGTTATTGTTGTATATTACTGGTTAGCATTCTGTAACGTTTCGTGAATCTGGACAGGTGGAGTTCATCAGGCGAAAAAATTTAGTGCCTATTTAGTTTTATGTGAAGTGTTTAATGTCTGCTGGATGATGGAACTGCAACATCTGTCACTAACGTCAGTTGGGTTATTATTATGTTTTTTTTTTTTTTTCTATGTGTTCTTTTCCGGCCTTTTCTCTCTGCATCTCTGCAACAAAAAATACAATGCATATTTTACTCATGACCAACCAATTATCAAAATAATAATAATAATAATAATAATAATAATATCAACACACGGGTGAAATTAATGCTTAAGTCTAATCATATCAGTTTGAATGGATACTCAACCCTTTTGTATATCAATGCATTTTAATGCATGTTTGTTTCCTCTAAAATGTATCATGATTTACAGGAGCCAACAATGTATGCATGTATCCCAATTTAAACTAAGGCTGAAACAAGCTGCTATTATTATTTCCTCTAAATTGTATTATGATTTATGGGTGTCAAAAATGTGTTCATGTATGTATTAATGTGATATCTGATGACAGTGATAAAGAACAGGCTGAAATAAACTGTGGTCTTGACTTGTTTTTAAAGAAAAAACAAGGGGTATAATCTGGACTGGGGGTGGGGGGGGGGGGTATAGTCTGGCCTAGCCCAAAGTATACCCGGGATATAAACTGGCCTAACCCAGGGCTAGGCCAGTTTAACCCAGGGTATAGTCTGGGCGGGGGATATATTTTGGCCTGTTACACCGGTACCCAGATGGCTACATGTTAAACAGTGTTTAAATGGGAACACGGCCTAAAGTAAATTCATCAATACTGAAGTTGCCAAGGTAAGCTAGTTCTTATTCTCTGTATTCTGAAAATGTTTCGAATCTTGGTGAATTTGGCAGAAGGAGATTTTTTAATTTTTGTTTTGAATCAGCGGAGAACTGTAAAAGTAGTGCCTAAGAGATGAAGATCTTTGCTGGTCAAATCAAACTGTTTGTGTCTTTTAATTCCATGGAGGATATGTTGCCATGTCCCCCTCGACAACCCATCATGTGGACAACATCTTATTGGCACTGGGGCCCAGAGGAAAATATCAACTATTACAGACTGTGGTCACTTGTTTGGGCCCCAGTTGTTTCCAACTTTTGAGCAATATATTCATATGTAAGTACAATAATGCCACACACACTGTAGATGTTGTGTTCCCGTTTGAAGTGCCAGTTGAAAGAGTACAGTATACAAAATGAATGAATTAGTTCCTACAAAGTGGGACTTAAAGTTTTAAATCATCTAGACCTTACCATGGACATTCATCACTCTAATAATCTTACCCCTCGTACAAGGGCTAAAAAGAAGGGGAGGAAGAAACTTTGCAAATGAAAAGCGTACTTGGTTGGGGGGGGGGTGTCAAAATCGACCATATGTACTTTATAGATGGCCCCTCAATGAAATTTTTACTTGAACTTGATCTCTTCAAAGTGAAGCTCTCTGGGCAGGTGATGGCGCTCTGTAAATATAAGATACACTCATAATCAATTTCTCTTTGAAATAAAGAAAGCGCACAATACTACATCAAGAGATTTTCAGTTCTCGTATTACACATGTCGCTTTTTTGAAATTGTCAACAAGAAAGTGGTTAGAAATAGAGTGAGTTGACAAAGGAGATTACAAGGACAGAATTTGCTCGTTTTTGCATCATTTTCATACCACCGATCAGAATAACATTTGGAGAGTATTGGAAAATGATGTCATGCAGGTGAAAGCCGTAAGGCCCGGCGCGCACTATGTTAAAATTAACCATCCGTTCAATGCAAGCAATCTTTCGCGTGGTGTGCAGCACTGAAAACTCTTTGCCGAGCAAGCAAAAATCTGCGTTCGCGCGCCATGGAGCAGGCAAAACGGGATAGTGCGCGCCGGGCCTAAGGAAGGAAGAAACGAGTGGTAATTATCTAAAGAGAAATGAAGGAAATTAACCTTACTGCTAAATTATTAAATGTATTGTAGGGATGCAACGTTGCACGACTTCTGGAGGTTAAAAACTATGGTTCTACGCCTCAGCGCTCGGGCGGATAATATTTGAAAAAAATACGTTTGAAACTAAATTTCACATGTGTTATGACGAAGATCAAGAAATTTGAAACATTCATGCTATACCCATTTTGAAAGCTATTAGTGCTCTAGTTCCCGAGAAAACTCGTTACGTCTCTTTTCCACGTCCTCAAATGCAGATTATTATGACAGTATTCTTCTATACAAAAGCTGGTGAAGAATCAGTTGTTTCTCATACGCATTCTAAAGTGAAAGTGCCCGGAGTTTGGGGGGTTTTGCAAAGGGGAAGACTCGTAACTAGTCAAGAAATTATTATTGATTGTTGCCCCGGAAATGGTGCAGAGCAAGAGTAGATTTTTTCAAAAATGTTTCAGGGGGACATTCAGATTTGTCACGACCCCCGGAAGCAGTATCGTAAGAAAAAACAAATAACAGCGATAAGCCACAATATTGTTTGGCTGGTGGTTACTTTGGTATAGATCACAAATGAAATTATAAAGCAATATCAGGTCTGGGTTCTGAAAGTTATAATAATACAAATACTGCCCTTCAATTTTAAATGATTATTTTTGACGGAGACTTTCAGAACCGTGATCCCAACCTTTTCCATATATCAGTTTTACCTCTTTAGGTGCCAGGCCAGGTCCTAACTCAAGTTTTTCCCCCTCTCAGGCCATCTTGTTCCTCACCATGTGCTCCCCCTAGCAACAGATCTAGTTTGACATTTGGGAACAACGCTATCAACGCCACCAATATCAAAATGACTTACGATACTTGTGATATTATTGTGTCATCCAATGGAGACTCGTACAACATGGAGGGATGCATCTTTGGCGTGGAATACGAGTTCCCAGTACAAACGTCCGCTGTTTCAGAGGTAATGATATTATCCATTCCTTTCTTTCCTATTGTTTGTCTCACTTACCTCATAAAATAATCCACACGTCAGAGGATGGCTTCCGCCCATCTATCTACTGTTCTAATAGACCTACATCTGATTTTCCGAGTTTTTGTTGAGCGATCTCATGGCCCCATCTGACCGAATTTAACACTTATCAAAGTCTGTCTGCCTAACTTAGCTTTGCTTCTTGTTTTACTGTTTGGATAGAAGCTACCACCTGATTTATCTATATTCATGTCCAGCTTACTGTCTGGTTTACTGAATTTAATTCCATTAATCTTTTAACTCCTGTCAGTTTGCATGATACCCTTGCACTCCTTTGTCAACATTAGTCCTGCGATGAATTAATTGCCAGTTTAGGTTATTATAAAAACAGCACTATTTTTATTGCCAGAAAGTCACAAGAAGTAAAAGTACTACAACAAAAAACAAGTAATGCATAATTATTTCCAGCTGTATCGTCTGCGGAAAACCACATGCTGTCTTTGTTTATGTCCTCGTTGTTAATATTGTCAATCTAGGATATAGGACGCCTCATTGCCAATCCAAAAAAGTGTTCAAATAATTAAAAACAGAAAGAAACCAACGTTCTTATAAAGTCTATTCGCCTGGCCTCGACGTAATGTCGAACATAATTCAGAAACGTGTCACTTGGATTCAATAATATTTTCTGTAATTTTCAGTACTTTTTCTAAGATGTAAAATACACATGAGAATGATTTTCCTGTCAACAGTTTGATCTGATCTGTCAAAACGCATCTCTGGCTAGCCTGTCCCAGACCTTGGTTATCGTTGGTCAAGGCGTCGGAGCAATTGTGACTACAATCATGAGTGACAGATTTGGACGGAAATCCGACATGGTGATGACCAATCTGTCTATGATGGGCGCAGGATTTATCATTGCTTTTGCTCCTAACTACATCGTCTTTGCGGTGTTCAATTTCATTATATGAGCTTGTCAGCAGGTTCTGTACCACCAACTGTTTCAAATGATTTTGTTTTATTTGTTTCTTTATTATTCCATCTCGTTAGTCGTTATATTTTACAAAAACTGCCCTTATTCAGTTAGTCATTAAATGTAGATCATCTCTTTAAATCAAGGCGAAAAGAAATGAAAGTGTATTTAAGAAGAAATAAATCCCCCTTGAACGGATGATCCATGCAAAAACCAAACATAGCCACTTAAAAAAAAATTCAATCACAGAGAGAATAAGAAGAATCTGCCTGGTGTTATCGTATTTTGTATCTTTGGTGAGACTAAGTAAACTTACATACGCTAAAATTATTAGTGCTGATAAGGACTTGCTTTTGGGTGATCCGGATTTTTGGATCAGCCACTTCGAAATATCTGGATATCCAGATCATGGTCTGAATGTTTATGTTTGGATCCTTGGTCCGTAACGATTCATACTAACAGACTTATAAACGCATATTTTTCACCCATTTTTTAAAATATAATTTGAACAGCACGTTTTCATTGTCATATTCATAGCCAGAGATTTTGTTATTCTACCATCTCATAAAGTTTCTCGGAAAGGACCCATTAACATTAAATGGTAGGAAGTGCTTAAATGGCATCTCTGTGACACAACAATGTGTAGCGATTTCGGAGAAGTGGCTATCTGCCGTTGCGGTTTAGGTTCGAGCGACCTATCAAGTGAATTGATGTTCTTAATACGTTCGACTGATTTTGATCACAGTTATATCTAGATCTGGACTATAATAATTATTATTCTTTGATCGCTCTTGCTGTGCGTAGAGTAAATTATTCTTAGATTACCTCAAACAAAACAAAAAAAGGATCCACCCAAACTCTTTCACTCTACTTTTTACCTTTCGAGTGGGATGAAAACGACCGCATAGTGAAAAACCTGCATAAGTACGTAAAATCAGGTCAAACCTTGATTATAAACCTATTTTTGCCCCCCCTCCCCCACCCCCACTATTTTGCTGTCTGCGGCGCCGCTTTGAAGAAAACAGGCTACGCCCAAGCTCGCTTCTGGGTGTAGTCAAGTCTTCTTCGTCTTTGTTAATCACTGATTTTGGACCAGTTCATATGGGGTAAGTCCCTACAAAGATGCTTTTCGGTGAGGGGTGTTAGACTACTATAACAACAAACCCAAAATAGCATCGTAGAATAGAATGCTGAACTGACTAAATGGACTTGGAGTTGGGCTCGATCTGGAAAGCGTAGTAATTCTAGAATTAATATTCGAAGGGTAATCACTGATTATTTGATTATGAGGAAGCCTCGCCCCTGCCCCTTCCCTATACTGTGGATGTGCTCCGTGCATCTTTACATTGATATTGTGAGTGCGCTGCTGACCTACATACCATATGCCTAGTCAAACTGTTAGTTTAGGCACTTGGAGGATTGTTTTCGACATACAGTGGGGGAAAACATGTAGTAATGTTTCGGTTAAGGCAAACTTCTTCCCTAACCCTTTAAATCTTAATGCTAGTTCCCAGTCACTTTCTCACATTCCAAATCACAACCAGATGAATGTTTATTATTCTACAGACCACCTGTTACTGCTTGGCATGCGGTGGGAATCTCTGCGTTTTATTGCCATCTTTTTATTTGTTTTTCTATGGGGCTTTTTGTGTGTGTATGTCAAACTGACGGGAAAAGCAGGAAGACGTAAGACGTGTGCCAAATTTGCAGACAGAAGATCCTCGTGAGAAGCAAAGCCTGTTAACTGGAAGAAAGAGAACCAGAACCGTGGAATGGGGAGCTTGGAAAGGGGGATAAGATTTGACATAGGAAATGGTTAGATGGAAATTCATCAAAGACCACGCAAGGCTACTTGACTTTCATTTAGGCAACAAAGGACACAAAGCTCTTACTCCATTTTTCTTTAGATTCCTTAAATGGGCTCATAACTACATGTTCAAATGATTAATATGGTCATGTAAATTGACATGACTTAAATAATTGTTTAAAGGTATCAATAATTGCCTTTATCGTTCAACTGTACATACCCCTCAATAGTCAATCTCTTCTCTTTTTGTGAGCAGATTCGGTCGAAAGTTGGTTACGATGTCATTTTTGCCATTCTGGGGACTGGTCTTCTCGCGGCCGGTATCTTCAAATACCTGGAGCCAGGTAAGTTTTCCCAATCAGATTGTTCAATTTTACTGTTATATAATTAATACTACACGAAGGTCACCATCCACACAGACACCATTACTCCTCATTCTTATAAGAGCAAAAATTGTAATTATCATTCAGCAAATAAAATATTTAACCATAAAATTATGGAAAAAAGAAAGAAAAGCATAGGCAAAGTTATAGGCATAGGCAAAGATCTCTCTGAGTGTTGCTGTGCCGCTATTTCTTTGTACATGTACATGTAATTTAATCAGTTCCTTTCCAAGTCATGAAGCAATTTACAACTCCCAGCAAAACAAAAACAAAAGGAAGAAGTCGGGAAAGTGAAAAATACAAATGGTTTTGAGTCTGTGTGCCTGTGTTCTGTTTGCTAGTTTGAATTTAACCGGCCATGACTTTACAATCAGTCAGTTTGATTTTCCTCAGTGAATATCACAGTCCAGTATATCTATGTTATTCTACATTAAGAAATTGTTTATAAAATTCTCCCAGTGCTGAAAATCGCCATGCAATTGTGGAATTATTGTCTAAGCACTCTGCTCTGCTATCTAAACGTTTGCACTGTAATAAACCATATAACACCCTGTTCATATGATTTGTTCTCAGAATACTACAGTTATTCTATACTTTTCCCCTTACAGACCACACACTACACAGTCTACTCTAGCCTAACTTTTGTGGCATCTCTGGTGGCAATGGTGGGGGCCAGTGGAAGTTTTGGTACTTTGTTTACACTCCAGAAATGTCCCCAACAAACTTAAGGTACTTGAATCGTTAACATAATTTTTCTTTTTACTTTGAATGGGACCATAAATGATGCACATTGTCGTATTTATCAGCAGAGAGGATATTATTGCGGAAGGAAAGAGAGAGAGAGAGAGAGCCAGAGAGAGCGAAGGGGAAGAGAGGGGGAGAGAGATAGAAAGAGAGAGAGAAAGAAAGAGAGAGAGAGAGCAAAAGGAAGAGAGAAAGAAAGAGACATTACGTTGAGAACACGCATGTAAACAGATCTGTGAGTAATTGAGTCATTTTCAATATTCTTTACACATCTTTAGTAGAACTAGTAATTGCCCCATTCTTCGAATGGTTAAGCACAGCACTCCAGACCGAAAGGAATCAGCACAAAGACATTCATTGATGCCGAGACACTTTGGGTCATCCACAAAAAAATTGGCTATTAATAGATAGATAGGAGAATTTTTCAGGAAATGATGACGTCATGGGCTAATGTGTTCGTAAAAAATGGAGGATCAAAAGTAGACAATTAATGGCATAAAGCAAACTCAAAAAATACTTCCCCACCTTTTCAAGACTCCAAATCTAAAAAAGAACCTTTTGCGGGTCGCAGGGCAGGCACATGTAAAATTTCACGCAAATCCGAGCTGTGTGAGCGGCAGTAGATCTTGTTCAAAATCCCGTGATTCTTTTTTTTATATTATTATTACATTTTCCTTTCTTTGAGCATTAGCTCTAGAGTTCGAGGCGTGAGAGGCCTAGCCTTTCGAGAAAGTTTTCTAGGCATGACTGACACTCCGAGATCTATAATAAAAATATTTCATTTCGAGCTTGAAGCACACTATAAATGTTTCTACACAGTTTTCTTGGTATGAATGAATGGCATTCACCTCATCTGTATAACATTATACTTGGTATCAAAATTTTCTTGGCGTGGTTGGATCTCAAGTGAACTCTATTTCGAGAGTTTACATTTCCGGTAAGAGGCGGAAATGACGAAATTGACGGAAGTACATTATCACGTCGTATTCGCAATCATGAATTGATAACTGATAATTATAACTGAATTTCTGGGAAAAGTAAAGAGTTTCGGGAAAAAATGAGCTCGACACGTACAGGCTTTATACATTTGACATACATGTGCCAAGTTTCATTTCTCTACGTTGCGCAGTAAAAAAGCCTTTGCGGGAACAAAGTTGGGCCCAAGCTCCATTATTATATGATTTCTGTGAAATTTGAAAACGTTAGTTTAAATCTGATACCTGTACATAACAAGTTTAACGTTTGAATTCCAATTGACTGAAGGTTTGGATATGTTTACTGGGCTGCTACAAAAGAAATAGACAGTTTCAAAAATATGTTCCACCAAATTATAAGATATTGACATTCATCATGCACGGGGATGTAGAGAAACCATTGAAGTTTATTGCAGCAATTGTGGTACTACTATTGTGCATGGTGTATGTCACGATCTTATGTAATACTCTTTTGAAACTGTGTCTTACTTATGTAGTAACTCTGTATATATGTCTATCTTCTTCCATGCTCATATTAATCTTGACTTTCAGGAACCAGGCTGTGGGCGTAGCATCTTTTATGGGCCGAATAGGAGGAATGTTGGCACCCTTTACGATTGTTCTGGTAAGGAAATGTTGAATAATTATCAAGTTCTGCAACTGCATGCTTGTAGTTGTACGCAACACATTAGCCGAGAATTTATGACTGATATATTTCCTAACTTATTGTGATGTTATGCGCCCAAACTTCGAAGTTGATCTTGTGCATTTCGAACTTCAGAAATTTTTCTGATCTTTCCTGTAGGACAACTTCATTAATGATATTTCCATATTTATGGTGGTACAGAGAACTTGCCCAGCTGTAAATGCAATTGCATAATAATATCACTACATATTGTGGATTAGAAAGCCGTCCGCTGGCCGATGATCAGAACAAATTTTCTGTTTTGTGTTTAGCAATTGATTGGTAATATTCAGAATGTGTGCCAAAGTGTCTCCATGCTATTTGTAGACCATAGTAAATTTCACTTTCCTCATTTCAGGCCGAGAAAGCTATCTGGGGACCAGGTCTTTTTGATAGGACTCTGCGCATGTCTCGTGTGCTTTCTTTTAACACTGTTGCCAGAAACTAACGGAAAAGAATTGCCACAAACGACAGAAGAGCTTCAGATGTGGTTTCATAAAAAGGAAATCGGAGAAAGATCACACAACAGAAAATCAAGCAAACAAAACGGTTTCTCAACATTATGTGGTAGTGGTAACCAACAGCTGTGAAATCTGAGGTGCACAGTAGTCGGACTGAAGCCTAAAAAAAATCGAACAATAAAAGATTTCAACAGGATTGAAGCCTAGCAGTGCACTTATTTCATTCTAATGGTATAATGTCTTTTTTTCATCTTCCCTTATCTTTCCTATATCTATCGACATGTCCTGATCATCATCTACTACCTGTGTCTGTGCTCTTCAAAACTTGTCCCAGTTGGTCTCTCTTTCTTATACAGGACAAGAGAAATTTGCTTCAAATAATATTATTCTCATAATAAGTCCAATCTAATGACGTAAAAAGACAATTCCACAATATGTGAGTGTGCATGAGAAAACCCACAATAAGTCGCAAACCTGACATTTTGAGTTCTGTACATATAATAAAAGACAAGACATTTCTGATAAATTGAAGTCAGTGACCCCCCTAAAACAAGATTTTGAGAAAACGGCATTTAATCCTAAAAAGTGGCAATAGCTAATTGACCAAGTAATAATAATTGGAGTGATTGCTGTTAGGAAACCGTAGTCTAATAACTAAGCCGTTATAGAGATCATAATGAGTAGTGTTCACTGCTCATCTACAGTTTACCCTGTAACATGCCACGGTCCCCTAAACAACAGCCACGTCGGAAGTTTTTGGATCTTGTTAGGAGACCGTAGTCTAATTACAAAGCCTTTATAGAGATCATAGTGAGTAGTGTTCACTGCTCGTCTACAGTTTACCCTGTAATTTTCACGCAATTTACTTTGTGATCGAAGGCGATTCTTTGACAGATCGGCAGCCCACTTATTGCTACACTACTACAGATAGACCGAGTCCGTCATTTAATCATTGTATGAACTGAGCCCAATTTAGTTCCTTCTCACACTCTTCAGCGCCAGCGTTTGTAAATACACACAATCGTCATGCTCATAACCCTGTAAAGAAATGCTAATACGTACAATAATCTCACACCTGGTTGAAACCGAGACTTTTTTTGGCTTTTATATAATAATTTTATCATGTCCATGCAGCCGCTCCTCAAGGGCTGAGTTGCGCGCATACACTGTTGTGGGGCGTTGTCACCAGCCGTAGGGTGTTGTTGTTTTTTTGGGTCAGTCCGTGAGCTGATTATTTTTGGTGAGCATGGCCTTCATTTAATTGGGTAAATGTTGACGAGTTCACGAACTCCGAGTGAGGTGTTTGTCGGGGGGGTTAAGTAGTGTATATGTGGGGGGCACGATTTTGTGAATATAAGTTAACCCTTTGACTTTGGCTAGTGTGTGAGATTTTCCTAATTTAGCAGCTAGGAAGGTAGAATTTGTGAATATAGGTTTTGGTTTGTGGGTAGAACTTTTAACGAAGAGAGCTGTGAGGGTTAAACAGTAAAACAAACTTGTTATGTGTAGCTAGGGCCGGGTCGAACCAATCAGATGATAGACCCATGGCAACCACCAGCGGGCAAAAAGCAGAGACACACCATTGTGAGTCGGATTCATATTTGAGAGCATTGGCCAAATGACGGATTCTGGTGCGGCCTCCCACCTGAGCGGAGAAGATATAGACAGCGAGATCGTACTATTGAGAACTGATAGTATAGAGAGGAAACTCTAGTCTTACACCAGACTACAGTGTGTACACAGCGATCTTTTGGATACTTCGCTCACTTTTGTGAGCGAGCAGGATATGTCCATAAGTCTACCTAAGAGTCACCCACGTTGAGATCTGAACTATGCAATGTGATCTCAGGAGCTGTCGCCTGTGGAGACTTGTGTTACAAATTATTGGAACTGAAAGTAGAATATCGAAATATTTGATAGAGGTTTAGTAACCGTTAATTTGTGCTCTTAAGCTGAGCTGTGTTCAATATTCACATTTGGAGTTCGTAGAGTGAAATTGTGTAACCAACTAAAGTTGTTTCTATATCGAATTTTCTAGTTGCATGCCTGTGCATTGTGATGCCAGTAGAGATATTGTTAGCGCGAGTGTGTAACCTAGTCCATTCTATCAGTTGAATCTGAGATTGCTAGCATTAATGGTATCGGAGTGAGACTGCCATTCCATCAGATAATTTTGATTACTCGTGTTAATTGTATATGATTGTGACTGGATGACTTGAAATTTGCATATATTATATCTCATTAGGAATACTTGATTTTGCAGTTGCCATCTGAATTTCCTACTCATATCTCATCTTTAGATTATGCAGTCGAATTTATAATTACATGTATATATGGCCCTTCAGGCCTGACCAAAAGTTATTGTCGTGTTACTTTATTTTTTGTGTGATAGTCCGAGTGTGAGTCGGCCTCTCGGGCAGTCGAGAGCTTTTATCCCCATATCCTGACTCACCTCGTTCCTGACAGGCGTGGTATCTGCCACAGACAGGCTCTGTAATGTTCCTTCTGTTGTGAAGGGATGAGGCAGACTACGTGAGCCCGCATGACTTCAAAAGAAAGAAGAAAAAAAAAAAGAACTAAAGCCCGAGGGGAAGGGCGAGAGAAAATAATGTAACTGGGTTGGGGAGTGGGGTGGGGTAGGAGGAGGAATGGGGGAAAGACACTAAAAGAATATTGCAGGAAATGAGACAGAACAAGAAGAAAAGGAAACTGCGTTGTGAAGTGCAGATATTTTGGTTCTGAGTAGTTGCATTGGAATTATAATGTGACACAGAATTAACTCCATGTAAAACATAATCCAATTAACATCATGTAATTGAAGAAGTTCACTGCCATAGTTGTATGTGACAGGCATTATGACTTCCACTTATTTTTAAGTAACCCAAAACCTGTTCAGTTTTTTTGTTTTTTTTTATTTCTTGTTATTTTGGGATAGGGGTGGAGTAGTAGGTTCCCGCCCCTTTCATTTTTAAAACATGTTAAGCTTAGTCGTTGTTCATTCTACATTGTGGACATTTGAAACTGAAGCCCAGCTCGAGTGGTATGAAACTGACTGATCATTTTAATTCCTGTTGATAGTTTTCCTTCCTGGTGTTTTTTTTTTTTTCCTAATGACTCATTAGTTCTTGAAACAAACCAACTACACTCGATTCCCTATTTTGCATACTGAATGCTGAGAATGTTAACACAGCTTTAGTAGCAGGTGAAATCCAAAATCACATACAAACTATTGAAGAAATAAAGGAATAAAATTAATCAATAAACGTAAACTCAAAATAGGTCACAGCTGTGAGGGAGCTGAGTGTCAACCAGGAACAAGAGGAAAAAAAACGTTTTTGTGCTGGTCTTCTCACTTTAGAGGATCAGGAACTTTATTTGTCAGTGAAAGACCAGGAATACCATTTGACAAGGAATGGGTTTTGGGAAGAAATGTAACTGGCAAAGTCGTGTGGTGGTCAGCTTGAGGCTCAGGTGTTTGTCAGTGTGAGGATGTGGGGGATGTGAAACGATAACTGTCTGACGCAGACTGCGCATTGGTTCTCAACCTTTTTTGGCCCAGGCTCCACTCCAGTTTTCAAAAAGGAAGTGTATATTTAGGCCGAATACGGCCTGTACAACCCGGTGCTGTGCTATTTGGGCCGAGGGTATTTTAGGCCAGGGAGTGTCAATTGCCACCGCAGAATACATTGGAATGATCAGATGGACTTGGGGCGTGAGGGTCTAGTCAGTTTGCTCCATCCAATGGGCGGTGGTCAGATTGACTAATCAGGCGAAAAGGGGCTGGGTTAGCCATTGGCGATCAACCGGAAAATGCGGTGGTAATTGACGCTACCTTTAGGCAATATTGTTTCAAAGAAACACGCCAGAACAGTGCAAACTGCAAACTCGCACCATCGGCCCAAATAACCCGGAACCAGGGTTTTGTGCTATTTAGGCCGTATTCGGCCCAAATATGCCTAACCTTTCAAAAAATACGTGTGCCCCGCTAAAGATTAAAAAAATATTTATATTATATTATGTATATGTTCAAAAGAAGTTTTAATTAAAAGTTTATTTCAAGTTTTATTCGCTTGTTTCTTACTTCAGGGGGAAATTAACATACACTATGAAATTAGGATTTCTATGAAAAATCCCTTTACCCCATTCTGAAGTTTCTTCCCTAACCAAAATATTGCCATGCCCCACCCTGAGAAACACTGGTTTACACCTTGCTTCATACGCATGCAACTTCGGATAAAGACGAGACGTAGCAAGTTTTAGCTAACACTTATACTATAGTCCGCTCACCGAGGCCTGATCACGGTTTAGTTGGATTTTCTCAGCTGTTACGAAATACAACGTCCGAATTTTTGCATGAAGTGTTACATTTATCATGACCCTACAAATCTTGAATTTGAAGTCTCTGCATAGCACCGTTCTTTCAGAGCGGCGAATTCCTTTGCTCTTTTCTTTGTTTTCAATTCAATAGGCCCCAAACTTATAGATGTTTACAGTATACGTGTGTTCCAACATGATCTGTCACTTCTCGTTTCCCTGTTGTTGATCTAAATTCCTAAATATGGTAACAATCTGTGGTGAATTGCAGTGGCGTAGCATCACGTTAGGGACTTGAGGTTTGCTTTACACGTAAATGCATTTATTGATCCTTTCCTGTAAGATAAAGCTACTACAGATTCATTACTTATCAATTGAAAACAGCCTTCTAGTTATGCCAAACGGTAACGTCCTGTGAAAGATAAAGTTTGTAAAGTATCTAGGCTTTCCAATCTGCATTAAGTGGTGAGAAATATACATATCGAGATATGACCACTCTTTCCCCTCTGAGTCCCTGTCATTGCAAGAGCATGGCCTTGTGGGTACAATGACCAGGCTGCGGACTTGGGACAATCTTAGGCCCAATAGGAAGGTTAGCCCTAAAAAGGTGTTTTTTCCCGTTTTATTTCAAAACAGGCAAGCACTTTTCGATGTTTTATAATGTTTTATCATCTCAGTCGCTTTCTGAGTCTGATGTCTCCATTGGATTGATGACCATATTCGGTTGAATGAAATGAAGGCCCTCGTTTTGCCAGTATTCTTCCTCCAGCCGCGATACATGGTCCTCTCACTTGGAGAAAAATTCTGCAGCGACTGTTTTCAATGCTGCATGAGTTAGATTTTGGATGTCTGACAGTTTGAAGGTCTTGTTCTCCAATGTTCCACATCGTGTTGATTTTGATGTTTAAATCCACGATGAAAGGAATTCTGAAATTGAAAGATCTCTGACAACGCCTCTGACTCTGTGTTGGCCTACCAGTGAACAATCACGAGAGTTTGTTTTTAAACTCACTTTAATCCCGTGCTGTATCACATTTTAGTGGGACTCAAAACCATGTGTTAAATTATTACAGTAAACCTCCTAAATGTTTACCCTTGTCGGTGCTCTCTTTATTTATACACCCCAAATAAACAAACTCGGAAACTACTTGAATAATTCAGGGGCAAAAAATCTGGGTTAGGGTCATCACAAATCTAAGACTTCACGCCAAATTACATCCAAATATCATCGACGGCTGCAACGCTACGAACAGTTTTCTGTGATCATACGTCGGTGAACGGACTATACATCTTATACGAATACAAGCTTAAAAGCCGCGCCCCGAGCGGAACATCCCCCCCCCCCCACCATTGCTTCGCCCGTCACTTTCTACCCTCCCAATACGGTATTCCTGTGTTCTAATTTTAGCCACTAGCACGGTGAATAGCTTAAATCAGCCGACTGCAGTGACCCTCATACGACAGGAAGCGTAGACATCACGGGTCGTGTGCTCGTGAAAATAGGGATCGGTGACGAGCAGTCACCTACACAATGCTAACTAAAAAAAAAATTGAATATATAATGTCGCTTGTTTCATTCAGATTGATATGTACATTAGATTAAATAGATTAAATGTCTCTCTGAAAGGGGTCATAACTCATGCAAAATTTGATTGACCCAGTGTTTGAAAAAGGCCGTTACGCCTCGGCTTACTGAGTCTTGGGTTGAAGTCTGAGAAAGAGAGCACCAAGAGTCAAGTGACAACCTCTCGAAACGATAATGAGAAAGAGCCAGGATAATAGTGTAATTATGGTGTCAGCTGACTGCCAGGGATTTAGCCCGAGGACAGAACTTTTGTTTGCTTTACGAAACTCAGTTCATACGCAGATTGTCATAATATTGTGCGTATTGTTTCTTTAAGCAAGGCGTTATTTACAAGGCATACCTTGAAACTAACTCTAGCGTTATTTTCAAGGCATACCTTAACAGCTTCTGATTGGTCAATGAAACATGCCTTGAAAATAACGCTGGCGTTAGTTCCAAGGCATGCCTTGAAAATAACCACTTCGTTTCTTTAATTATGACCAGACCATAGGACCATACCAAATGAAAAGCTATACGATTGTTATTGCGTTGTTGGTGTTCATGAAAATGCTTCTAAGTTTTTTGTCTACTTTTCACTATTTTATTCTGTCACCATGACTGTTATACCAATGGAAAAAAACGTGTTCTTGAAATCATTTATGCATGTCAATTACGCAATTTATTATTATATGCAAAGAACAAACTACGGGTACAAGGTGGTCCAAAGGCAAGGTGCTCGCCTCCCATGCCAAGGGTCCCGGGTTCAAAACCCGGGCAGTGCAGGCATGTTGGAAATTGGGATTTTTCTGATATTTTCAAGTCCCTGATCCTATTGGGGGGTAGGATTGAGTACCTAGTCTTCTCGGATAAGGACGAAAAAATTGGAGGGTCCGTGTGCACGTTGCGCACGTTAAAGATACCTTGGCAGTTGGAAACCGTAAAGAGCAGGCCGAACAGGCCGCTGCCCGGGCAAAATTGCAATTAGGGACCGTTCAGACATTATGTCATAAAAAATTTACTAATTTTGACCCCCCCCCCCCCATCATCACATGTCATCAAATGGCTATCCCCCCTCCCCCCTGTTTGATGACGTAATCAAAACTTGACAGAACCACTAAAAATACTTGTATAGTGCTGTTTGTTATTTATTTTAATTCAAACTAACAGATTATAAATAATGTGCCTGTTAGCAAACTGACAAGATCTTTCCACTACCTATATGTCAGGTACCGGTTTTACAAACGGGTGGACTGAGGAAGTTAAAGGTAAATTGTTTTCCCCATAGCAACTACAGCGGACATGTTCGAACTCACAACCACCGGATTACAAATCCGACGCGCTAACCACTGCGCTATGCTGCCCCCCCCCCCGCCCCAAATTATAAGATAACATTGATCTGACTCACTGAAATTATGCAAAAATAGAACCAAAATTATACTAAACTTAAAATTGTTGCAAAATAATAAATTTTACGCAACACAGGGCAAATTTATTTCAATATTTTTTAGAAATAATGTAATTTTTATGCATATATGTAATGAACATCATAACAATATAATAAATATAGGCAGTGGCTAGGTTTACGGCAGATTACGCTCATATCCCAATAGAAAAAAACAAAGAAAGAAAGCACTGCTGTACGAACGGGAGTAAAGCCGAACAATGAAAAATGGTGAGTTGTGTTCACCGGCTGCCGTAAACGTAGCCACTGCCATAAATATATGTCAAAATTATGCAAAGTATGCAAACCAAGAGAAATTATGCAAAAACTAAGCAATCGCCCACAGTAACCATGCGGAAAAATTAATGTACCATACATTTTATTTATCACTTCTGCATGAAGCCTAATAGTTATTTTACTGGCAGGTATTATAATAAAAATATGAATTTGATCTATGTATTTTTGTTCTTCTTTTTCAATTTTACCAAACCACATTGATGACATCATCTTTGGACTCAACACCCCCTTTCCCCCATGTCATCACTTGTCATCATTCAAGAGACCCCCCCCCCCCCAATGTGATGACATAATATGTGAACGGTCCCTTAATAGATTAAAATTTATCCATATCATCCCCCCACCAGCAACAACAAAATGTATTATTCATTATTAAACATATATTACAATACTATTAATAAATATTCAAATATTATATGAGTTGTGAGTTGTGAACTGTTGTGAGTTGTGAGGCTGCAAAAATATTGTTTTGCTCAGGTGTAGACTAATTGCTGTTTTTATTGTCCCGGTGCCTACCCGCGGTGTTTCATGCGCTGATTTATAAATCAGTGTCCAATGCACTATTCCCGCAGTGTTTCGATTGCCATACTGTGGTTTTAACTTTTCATTAATTGCACCTTTCACTCTGTGCTCGCTTTTCATCTTGAACTCTTGATAACCACGCATTTGATACCTTGTGAGCTTAAATCTAAGTTCGTGCTTAGTAAGCTTTAAATTCAACAGAATTTCAACGTTTGCCTGCATTTGATCTCCATATGGTGAAGGTAAATCCACAACATGAAGAATTCTTTCAGATGTCTAACAAAGATTTAATAGACTACTAAGCAGCTCGTGGAATGTCTACGACCAGGGGGAAACAAATGCTGGTGGCAAGAGCTATTGTCGCTTGGGAAAACAAAACACCAGAGCAAAGGTCAACTGAGCAGTTTTTGGAAAGACTTGAGAAGGATATAACAATATGAAAGATTATGACATCCCTGATCCTGTCAAACTGCCATCCACTGAATGGTCAACAGATGTCAGCAAGTAGCCTCTTGTTGACAAGGGGAGATTAAAATTTCCAAGTTTCCTTTGAGTTCCAAGGAATGTAAATACACATTAAGTACAAACCTCAGGGGGCCTATTCACATTTTGCCAGTAACTTTGATGGTACTGTTATATGGGCAGCGGTTCCAAACCAACTTGATCGCTGTCTTATTACTGCAGATGTTACCCTGCCTCAAGGTTTTCGTGGTGAGTACCGTGGCTTCTAATAAAGAATAGTGAGGACATCATATCATAGTGCTTCTGTACAGCAAGGCTTTAGTCAAGCCTGCAGTCATGTGATTGCTAAGCTCTACGAAATAGAATACATCAACAATAATTACAATATTCCCCTATTAACGAAAGCTAGCGAGTCCCCCTATACAGAATGGCGCAGGTTTCAAGAGGAACTCTATTACATAGTTGTATTTGAGAGAGTTCAAAATCATAATACAAAAGGAATTTTGAAATTTATACCGATGTGGACACAATCGATGTGTTACAAGAAATAGTCCATAGTTTTAAATCACTGTAGCTCAGCACATAAAATCCTGTCAGGTTTCAAATTTGGCATATATCTTCACAGTTTTCGCCATTAAAGACTGAAGAAGAATTGTTGCATTTGAATGACAAAGGTTCTTAAATGATTTTTTTTCAAATTTTGTTCATTCTGAAATACAGAAACATACCTTATTCATGAAGATAACAACAACTGATTTCTCTTATTGTAGTGCATTTATTCTAATTCAAGTGTTACAAAATAATATATATAAAAAAAACAACTAATGATACAAATTTTAAGTCAACCGAACTAAAACGTTCAAAGATATATCATGCATGGAAGGTTGATAACATCAAGAGAAATGAAATTGCCATATACGATTGAAATAACAGAAAAAAGTATACCCATGAAAATGATGATTTTGATGTATATGATGTTCAAACCTTTAAAAAAAATTACTCATCCTACTCCTCCTGGGTCAGATATTATAATTATGTCGCATTTTTTTTTTTTTTACAATGGGCAAGTTCTGTTTTGCACAGAGTTGAAGTAATCAAAAAAAAATAAGTGGGGAAATTGTGAGGGGGCGGTCGGCACTCTATAGTGCATTTTTTAAACTGATGACATCAGTCTTTTGCAATTTTCTCGAAAAACAAATTGTTGTATTGCAGTCATTTTTTGCATGCAATCTTACATTTTTCGTGCCCAAAAAAGATTCCATGACCTTGAGAATGGGTAAACCAGCAGGAGGCACTGGAGAATCATAACTGTGTTTGTGTACGTGGGAAGAGGGCAGGGAGCACATTCCAGCCAGTATTCCTTGTCGTCTATTACTGTGTGCATGTGCCATATAATTATGCTGCAGATGCCGAAGGCTTGCTTGTTTTCAAATTACCAACGAAAGGAAGTGCACAGTCGAGTTTATGTACATTGCTGCCCTGAACAGGTGTGTGTATTTTATAAATGGAAATAATGACTTTATATCGGTAAAACTACAAAATTTCTATCCTGACAGACTGGAGCATTTTTTACACAACATAAAGAACAGCATGGAGGAGGATATGGAGAGAGGTGGCTACACATGGAATGAGTTGTCAAGGATCGCCCAGGATAGAGACAAATGGAAGGCTGTCGTTCGTGGCCCCTGCAGATTAGGGTGAAAGGGCGTTGATGGTGTTGATGATGATGATAAAGAACAAATAATTATGTGTAAATAAGACTGCTTTCCAAGGGGCAAAAAATAATATCCTATTGGCCATGAGGACTCAGATCATGGATACCAGCAGTATTCAGTCAACGGTCTGCAGCTAGAGCGGCACATATTCCTGAATGGACTATAACATTAACAATATTTACCGACTGAGGCAATAAAAATAGTTACAACGCTAAGTGAATTTAATATGGGGTGAGGGTGAGGGAATATCGTACCAAGCTCGGAACAGCACAGTCAGCTACTGCTGGCAGCCAAGAAGTGCACACCATGATTTCCTACAGTTTTTCTTAGTAAATCCCGGAAGACTCTATCAGGCTAAACCCCGTCAGACATGTCAGCCTCTATCATTATTTCTTGGGTGTATATTTTGCTGGCAGCAACTGGCTATGATATTCCGGGCTTAGTATGTTACTCACCCCCCTCCCCCCCCCCCCCCCCCATGATATATTTTGTATAAGTGTCTTTTCCTCAGATAGTCACATTTTATGATTTCCTTACACATTTAGTAAGGAGTGCTACCTGAACTATTTTACAGCCATAAAAGGTCTTGACAAATAAATAACAAATGAATTAATGAACGAATAAAAATGCACACCCAGATAAAATCTATATATTTCAAAGAAGCTTAACTCAATTTTGTGCATGGACAATAAGTATACTCTTTGTTGAGAAAAGATAAACTACTGGAAATGTCATGGAAACATGCTAATCTTCATTGGCATTTAATACATTAAAGACACAACGGTTGATATGCAATAATCCTTTTCACCTCCTTTTCAACACAGCAAGATTATTCGTGTGATACTTCATGCCCGTAGTTAGAAAAGGGCCAGATAATAAAATGGATAATGAAAGTAGGACAATGGCATCAGTTTGCATTAGCACCAATTTAATGAATTCTGTTCATGGGTTCGAAATAGCCTGGGAGTTACACCGTTAGAGGGATGCCATGATGACTATCAGGAGTTTCTCATTTTGTGCACCCATTTATTGTCTGTGCCCATGACGTACAGAAACAGTCAAAATAAACAAACATTTAACTAAAACCAGTACAAATCGTCGTTGAAATATTCTGTATTTTATACAGACTGCCCCTGAGTGTTCGGTTGACCATTCTCTATGGCAGGTGCGGTATCAACCTCAGAAGTTCCTTTAGCTTTGTCTTGCCATCTCCGAAGCTCTGCTAAGGTCTGGGGCAGCTCTTTGCCCTTCGTTTCTGGTAGTAACATCAGCAGGAGTGTGACCACAGTAGAGCAACATCCCATCAGCAAACCCGGGGCCCAGATTGCTTTATCAGCCTGAGACATGTTAAACAGTGTTTAAATGGTATCATGGCCTAACAAGATTGGGGCACGTCAGCTAAACTAGAATGGGGCATTGTTCTGGGCGCCATTATTTTTTTCTTTAGGGATAGGGAGTTGTTTGTTTGAAAACTCAGGATGTTTAAAAACACAGTTTTCAAAGGGTGCCATTTATTATTTTTGTTCTTATTTGCCCTGTGCGCTGTGAAATCTAGTTACGCCTCTGAAAGGGGGAGTTAAATTACAGGCTACAAACAACTTTGACCATTTTTGTCTTTTACCCGACTGGCATGCAAAGATAAAAAAAAAAGAAAGCAAAAGCTGTAAAAGTTGTGCAAACTATAATAATAACCATGTATCAATGGGAGATCAATGTTTCTGGCCTAAAATGAGAAAATTGACTACAATATTAAATTAGTAGCACAGAAGTTGGTGTTTGTTTGACGATGAACAAACTGAATTTGTGCAGAATATGGGGCAGTACTTATTACCTTTGTTGAGGAAATTTATGTTTAAAAGCAGATATAATTTGTACGGGGTGCTGTGCTTAACACAGAGAAGAACAAGGAAACTAGGTAGAACGGGTGCTGAACTAATGGAAACATAGTAATAGCACTTAAGGAAAAATTCATTTAAATCACTTTTTCATCTCCACACAAATTCAAACATCCGACGCAAATTATGAATCGTATACGCAAATTAATTATGAAGCGTTGTATTCTAGGGTTTCAGTTTCCGGCACAGTCTAGAGATACAATACATATAACAGTGTACAGAACTGGTCATTTGCTTTATGAGTAGGCTATAGAACCAGTCATTCACTTTGTGTTAAAATTTGAAAAATAAATTACGCATGAGACCAATAATTGGTTATATGATTGACACTATCATCTACTGCACATATTCTGTCACGGGTGAAAATGCATTTTAATGACCCATATCGGCGACGGACAGAAATGGGCATCAACATTCACAGAATCATCACCATCAGAAGCACCAATACAACAATTCCTTGCATCAGAAGCATCAGTAGAACATTTGCTTATGTATGATTTTCCCTTCCTTGAGGGACACAGTGAGCATTGACATTTATTTAATGAGAAACCTAAACAGTAAGAGACTTCAGTTATCAGTGAGATTTCGGAAAGACTTACTCACCAAGACTCCGGTGAAAGGTGCCACCAAGGCCCCGACACGAGCCATGCAAGAGGCCAGGCCTACCACTTGATTCCTGGCAACAGAAATAACAATTGCATGTATATTTCTAGTGTAAGTGCAGCATCTGCAAGCTACCCCTTTCCCTCCCCGTTGCTTGTCATACTGGTGACTGAGCATGTGTTCACTTCTTTTTTCCTCTTATTGTTGAGGTTCGCCAAAGTGAAACTCCGTGACCTTACCCTCCCTTTCTTGTGAGTAGTTTTTTTCCCCGCTCGGTTGTTGTTGGGTGATTTAACCCTTTTTTGGTAAACATTGGTATGTTCCTGAACATTCCATAAGGTCGTAGAACTAGATGTTTAAGCCAGATTTGGCCTTGAGTGATGTAACCTGGTGACCTAGTGATACGTGATTGGTTAGTTTGTGTGTTTCGGGCGAGGGCAGAGGTTAGATTAATTTCGGGAATTTTCTATAGGTTGGTGAGTAAGTAAGTTTTTCTTCTCGTGTGGCGTAGGATATTTACATGTAGTTGTCCGCTGGTGCCTTCCTAGTATTTTATTGTTCAGTATACAGTTATTAAACTTAAGTAATATTTAATTGATCGTTGGATCTCGTGTTTATTTTTTCTACAACTGTAATAGTTTCGTTTTCTAAAGGGCTGTAGTTAGATCAACTAAATCCCCCCCCCCCCCGCCCAATTATAACGTGCTAGAACAACCTCAGCTGCTACATTAAGATAAACGTTGTACACGTGGTGCAGATGTATACAGAGAATATGGGAGGACATATTATTATTGAATAAGCTACTTTATCGAACAGTTGAAACATTCCTGTAGCACACCTCTTATAAAGCTAACAAATGTCACTGGGGGATTTATGAAACAAATAACACTAAGCTTTGCCTGGCCAAGAAAATGGCATTCAGGTTTGAAGAATTCTAAACTTCTGAAATGGGGGCTCTTTTTTCTAGGGATTGAATAAACAACCACTTTACTCCTATCACGAAAGAAATCCATTCGCTTTTGTTTTCTTCATAACGCAGATGAGGAATTTGGACATCTCGTTGATATCGCCCAAAAAGACCACTTATACTTTTCATACCTAACAACTGCTGTATAGCCTAACTTAGTTGACAATGTCTTCGAATCGGCAAACCCTATTATTGTTCATATAACTGTAAGCAAGCTAAGTTTGACACCACGTTTCAAAATATGCGATGTTCACACTTGGAAGTTCAGACCAGTAAATATATTTTCAAGAATGGAATAATGAAACCCTTTTCCCGATAAACAACAGCACTTTAAAAGTATCTGAAACTATGCTTTATCTATTTGAAACAGTGCTGAGCATGTGAGCGTTAGTACCAAAATAAACCAGAGGATGAACATTTGGAAAGATAAGCAACCTCGATTGTCGTAAGAAAACGTGGAAGTCAAATCTTACCTGAGGTTTGTTGGGACCAGTTCAGGCAGATAAAAGAATACACAATGGAAGCTGCCGCCGGCGCCAATAATGGCCACAAGGGATGATATCAGCGTCAGTGTGTCAAAGGCATCACCTGCATGATCTTTGGAGATTTTTTAAACAAAAACATTAATTTTCAGTAGCGTCTTCGGGAAGAATAGCGGTTTACGCAGGTAGTGAATAAAAAAGCAAATTTAAAAAAATCCCAATGGTCCTTCTTTAAGGAGAAGGGAAATAACAAAGATCACCTGGTGGTACAGGCAGAGATGAACGAAACAGAGATGGTTTACTCTCCATTCAGGACTGTAGCAAAACGAGGTTAGCTAGGACAGTTGTAGTAAGTTACGTTCCTTGACTTCTCTGTATTACCAGCCACCGTGTCACTGTCAGCCTAGAGATGGGCTATTAATTAATTAATGTGTAAGCAAGTTTTGGTGGTTTTGCCTGTTGTCCTCTTTCGCGCTTTTCACCAAGTCGAGGAATGTATGCAAAAACAGCGCCAAAAAGACATAATTTTACTTTATAGATCTCAGGCTGTCTTAATTTTGTTCAAAACAAAAATATTGTCGGCTTACAAGTAGACTACACAATATGCATATCTTCACTGGTTGAAATTAGCTATGTATGTGTCTAAGAGAGAGAGAGAAACCAAAAAAAAAAAAGGGGGTGGGGGGGGGGGGGTCCCAAGTGGCGAATTTTGTTTGCCCGAGCTTTGGTAGGGGCTGCGAAAGGAAAAAGAGAAAAGGCGAGAGAGAAAGAGTGTTGGGGGGGGGGGGTGGGAGGTTGCATTCAATATTCTGTAGTCTAGCGACCATTTGAACTGTGTACACTGCGCTACAGTATGCTATACAGTTTTTCCACCGCATGCCGGTGTGATTTAGATCTATGACGAAAGGCAGCGCTGACAAGGTAACGAGATTGTCTCTGCTCGTTTCCTCACAGAAATGGGTAGAGTAAACCATCTCTATATTGTTGGGCTCCGTTACTACTGTATTAGTACTGCTGTAACATACCACCATTGAATTTGTTTTTCACATACAATGAATAAGGTGAGTTCAATGGGTGAAAACACTTTATCTTTTGAAGATGTCATGCGACATTCACCATGCTTCTTGCTATGTACAACAACATGACATCAATGATCTTTCGTAGCTTCTTTCATCTAAGTCATTTTAATGCCACTGAAATATTATTCATAGAAGTAGTTCTTGACGAAATGCTTTCATCTCACTTTCATTTTTTACAGTCCTATTATGAGACGGCGGTCGAATAAAAGTAAATTCTGCACATCACTAGGCACGGGGCGAAATAAATGCTACTGAAAATTCTTCATCAATAACAAGTGGGTATTTTCTCCCCCCCCCCCCCCCCAGCCCCCATTGACAATCGCACTCGGCGACCTCTCGCCAGAACGGCCGGTATCTCTCTTTGATGTCTCGCTGTATGACTTGTTTGTTTCACTGTAGAAAATCGAGAAAGTCTGGAAGGTACTATAGTATCCGAGATTACGCTAGGTTGGCCTTGGAGTGATGTAATTCTGTGACGTGTCTGTGTGCGATTGGGTGGCTTGCATGTGTCCCGAACGATCTAGGTCTGTCTCGTGCTAATTGTGCGATCAAGCCACCTCGTGAATGTTCGGCCAGGATATATATATATTATAACTAGCTGAGTTGCCCGGCCCTGCCCGGGATAAATTGATTTATAAGTTTCAGTTCTGGGTGATTATTATGGACCTGCTTCATTTTGCCTGTTTTTGTTTGTTTGTTTGTTTTTAGATACGTTTTACTGCTCTCCTTTTGCGCGTTGACATTCTGCGCATCCCGTCAGCATCCGTCAAATGGCTATGATTTGCGCACGGGTTAGTTTGTTTATTAGTGAACACATCGCAGGAAGTGGTAACTTCTTGTGTAGGCAGAAGTGGGCTATTATTAGAAACATACATCAATATCTTATTCAGATCAAACGCTTTCGTGAATTTAGTCTTTAATTATAACCGCATTTACCGATTAACTCAGAAATAACAAACGGTTTTGTTTGTGTATAGCGATAGGAACAATGTTCGCTACCCAGGGGTGATGAAATCTTAAAATTTAAACTAGTCCGCAGGACTACACAGGAAAATCAGCTAGTCCGCAGAAATTTTTACTAGTCCGTCCACTTTGAATATATAAAAGAAACAAAAGGCAGAGTAAAGTTAAAAAAAGTGTGTTTTAATTGACTGAAATGACAAGGGAATGAAACACAAATGACTAGAATAAGCATTATTAATTTATTGCATGAAGATCTTCAAATACTGTACTGGTTTATGGCTAGAATAAACATTATTGCTATCTGGTAAGAAAACAAATTCTGATGTATTCAAACTATTTAATCAGAGTAGACTGTCATCCAGTGCAGCCTCAAAGTCATCCAGCTGTTTCTGGCAGCGGCCTCTCCGGTGACAAGCCCACTGCAGTTCTGTCTCAGAGTCCTCTTCTTCTTCCCCCTCTTCCTCTGTGAAGGTCTCCTCCTCTGGCTCTTCAGTCTGGGCTTCTGCTGCTTGGCCTGTGGCTGCTGCTCTCTTATATGAAGTCTTTCTGCGAGTATTCCCACTCCTCATCCAGTGCTGTACTGAAGGCAAGGGGTCAAACTCACTAATGCCTGCAGTGTGCATAAGGACAGTCATGAGGTCAGACAGGGTGCCTGTGTGGAGAGAACTTCTCCAGTCAGACTTGATCTGCTTCATGCAGCTGAAACCTCTCTCACACTCTGCTGTGGAGGAAGGCAGAGTCAACAGCAGATCAACAATCTGTGAAAGGCCTGGCATTTTTTGCCAGAGCATGAGCAGTTCTGAATAGAACTGTTAGTCTCTCGACCTGGGCCTTGTCCATTGAAGTCAAGCATTTCGCTGCCTCTGTGTCTGCCTTCTTCTTGTCACGGTTCTCCTCGCATGTTTTACTCCACGTGTGTCCCGCAGACTTTTCATGAGTGGTCACACTTTCCAGTTTGAAAATCGCTGATCCGACCACAAATGGAGAGCTTTTCACTTTCCCCGTAGCAAAGCGTTGACAGAAAGTACAATACATTTTCTGTCCGTCGAACTTCAGCCATGTCCGACGCTCGCCTGTCGACGCATTGACGTACCATGTTTCTTGAAAAGACCGGCTGCGTATTTTTTTATCATAATGACTGTCTCTGGATTTCTTCTCCTCGTCAGTTTTTTTCTTTTTTGGCGGCGTGGCGTCACCAGATCGTGTTAGGAAGCGATCCATCTTAGATCTAGTCTAGAACAAGAAACTTATTTGTAAGTCTGTGCGTAAAATCTGTCTGACCGAGGCGGGAGGAGAGCTGATGCCCGACCTCATGGCGCCACTAAGCAGGAAACGGCCAAGTTTCGCCGCGATTTTAACATCGTCCGTCCGACCGGCAGTCGGCGCAAATTAGGTCGTCCGCGGAAAAGTTTAGTCGCCTGGGGCGAGCGGACTGGCGATTTCATCACCCCTGCTACCCTATAATTCTTTGTGCCAAATATCAGGTCGGTGCGTTGTGTAGTTTCCGAGTCCATAGGACTATTAGGGGTTTTGTTGTAGCTTTATTATATACCGGGATAAATCGATTTATTAGTTTCAGTTCTGGGTGATTATTATGGACCTGCTTCATTTTGCCTGTTCCTTTAGCTTTATTTTATTTTTGTTTGTTTGTTTTTTAGATACGTTTTACTGCTCTCCCTTTGCGCGTTGACGTCCTGCGCATCCCGTCAGCATCCGTCAAATGGCTATGATTTGCGCACGGGTTAGTTTGTTTGTTAGTGAACACATCGCAGGAAGTGATAACGCCATGTGTAGGCGGAAGTGAGCTATTATTAGAAACAGACATCATTATCTTATTGATCGTAAATTTCGGATCAAACGCTCTCGTGAATTTAGTCTTTAATTATAACCGCATTTACCGATTAACTCAGAAATAACAAACGATTTTGTTTGTGTATAGCGATAGGAACAATGTTCGCTATCCCATAATTCTTTGTGCCAAATTTCAGGTCGGTGCGTTGTGTAGTTTCCGAGTCCATAGGACTATTAGGGGTTTTGTTGTAGCTTTATTATATAGATACTAGTAACTGCCCCATTCTTCGAATGATAAAAAAACAAAGCTCATCACTCCAGACCGAAAGGAACAGCCCAAAGACATTGATGTCGAGACACTTTAGGTCATCCACATAAAATCCGCGATCAGTAGATAGATAGGATAGGATTACAGTAGTACACAGTGCACAGTAGTGCGCACCGAGCATTTTTCATGGGCTCATGTGTTCGTAAAAAATGATCTAAATATTTACGCACAGTTTTCTTGGTATGAATGAATGGCACTCACCTCATCTGTATAACACTATACTCGGTATCACTATCAAAGTTTTCTTGGCGTGGCTGGATCGTGAACTCTAGTTTACATTTCCGGTAAGAGGCGGAAATGACGAAATTGACGGAAGTACATTATCACGTCGTATTCGCAATCATGAATTGATAACTGATAATTATAACTGAATTTCTGGGAAAAGTAAAGAGTTTCGGGAAAAAATGAGCTCGACACGTACAGGCTTAATAAATTTTACATACATGTGCCAAGTTTCATTTCTCTACGTTGCGTTGTAAAAAAGCCTTTGCGGGAACAAAGTTGGGCCCAAGCTCCATTATTATATGATATATATTTATATTTATATATATAATGATGGCCAGGCCAGTGGGTGTGTGTGCAAGATCCAGTTATATGGTTAGATTAAGTGCGCAAGATCCAGTCTAAGTTATAGTTGGATCAGTTTGCCTTCCCCTTAAGTAAGTTGTGAGATATCCAGCGTTCATCTACAGTTATTAAACGTTACTGTTAAGTGTTCATCGGATCCTGTTGTCATCTGCTTCTACAACAGTTCGAGACAGTTTCGTTTTTAAAGGGTAGCAGTTCAGATCATCTGACTCTCTCTGTCATAACGTGCTGAAATGTACATCAACTGTTACAACAAGGTTCGAACTTGTTAGGCATTACGTCAATGTTACGACTTTCCCAATGGTTTGTGGTACATATGAATGACATTAAATACCTTTATCACAACAATGAGGAAGGTAACACCACATAGGCCATCTGAATTCACTCGTCTATGGAAATGTATACGATAGGGGGGGGGGGGGGGGGCTGACAAAGATATGACCACATTAATAATGGACACAACAAGGCGCACATAAACCCATTGTCAAGGTTAATATTATAATTGTCGTGCTGGGTCACGACTTGAAAAGACTTGTTTTTTTTCACGGTCTCGTTGATTATAACCAGCGTAAATGTCCTTGAACTGTTCTCGTGAACAGTTTGTTTTTGTAACACTTTTTCTTAGAGATGGAAAGAAAGTGGGGCAAGATAGAATAAATGGATAAGTTAGGAGTGACAGTGCAATTCTCGACCCCGTGATTTTGATGAACTTTTACAAGGGAAGAGAAGGGGTGAATAAGTATAGATAGTTTAAGACGCTTAGTCGCGTTCAGAAATTCGTACATAAAACGTAGAAAGCACGAGGGTTTAGAGATTTTAGTAATGGTTTTGACATTTTAATTTGACCTTGTCTGTTTCTAGTACAAGGCCGTGACCAACTTCCATGCAGAATCTATTAATACTACGAGCTGGGCTCGAATGGATGCACCAATCAAATCTAGGCATTTGGACGGTAATTTGCAGCTGGCCGCACAGTATAAAAGCGTAGCCATTCCTATGTTCATGACTCCATACAGAAAATTCCATCTGTGCAGGCGTCGGCGTGATTCTGCCAGAAGAATCAGAAGACTGTTATTTTTATGTCTATGTCCATTATAGGCATTGAGATGAAGCCATATGCTCGATTGTGATTTACCCACTGCTGTTGTATGCTGCTCCCTGGTTCCTTACCAGGGACCAAGTGTAAGTGTTTGTCTGTTGATGATTCAACAATGAACGAGGAGCTGAACGTAAATTTTCCAGTAGGACAGGATTGCCGCACATGCTAGAAGTGCTAACCAAGAATGCAAGACAAAGATGTATATTAGCTTGCAACTAGATCTAGTATGAATGTTTGGCATGCACAACTGTGAATTGGAATTGATTTGTCTGGATGAGGCTGGGGATTGCCAGCCCATCCTAGAGTAGATCTAACTTAACTACGTCAGTTTGTATTGACGAGCTTGATCCATTATAAGCGGTAGGAACAAATAGCTGAGATGACATTGTCGCCAGAGACATTAGTATATTGCTTGATAGATAGTAGGCAGACTATATCTGAGAGATAGATAATTAATACTTGAATTGTTAGTGAGTCAGAATGATCTTAATCTCATAGGAATCTAGAGGAGACTTCTAGGACATATTATTGAATTTTCATTTGATGCTGCTGATGTTGTCTTTTTAGTATGTAAGAGATCTAGACAAAATTGTTAGGATATTTAAGGTAATTAAATTTGTGGCCCTGCAGGTCTGTTCATAAAACTTATTCAGATTGTTATTAGTGTGTGGCATGGTACGAAAGAGTAATTCATAAATACCTCTCGATTTTAAAATGCAGTCATAAAACCAATAACCCATAACACCCACTCTGTAACACTATCACCCAGTACCAGATCCGTAACACCCATGCCCTACAGGGACTTAACTGGGATCAAAGCGTTTGTAAACCCATACCCTACAAGGGCAAGCTGAAACTGTCACTTAACTGGGATCAAGGCGCTCGTAAACCCACGCCCTACAAGAACAGTGTGAGACTATCACTTAACGGGGTTTCCATGTATAAGATAACACTAAAGCGTACAACATTGTAGTACTATTCACAGGTCATAATGATATACTCGATGTCTTTATTAGCTTATTGTGCTGCCAATCAATTTTGACCGGACCACGAGCTCGATTGGAAACTACTTTACACACCAGTCACGGAGCTACCCAAAACAAAATGATAATAAAATAAATACATAAGGCACCCCCACCCCCATTTCTCACCCTGATCGACCAGGAATTGCTTCTCATAAACATCAACATCCAAGTAAATAACACGTCATCTATTAAGAAGGCTTTGATATCAGGTTAGAGTACCCTCATATTTTTCAGGCCTGGCCCTTACCATTATAAAAGGTTACTTATGCTTGATTTTGTATTTTGTATACTTCTTTAATCCCATTTGGGAAATTTGCCTTAGTGTCATTGTCATGCAGCCCAGTTACAACTGGAGCAAACACGTCGTCGTCACAGTGCAGCGCCGGTCGGCAATTTTCTTTTTCTTTAGGGGGAGGAGGGGTGGTAGGGATAAATTTTATTCAATTTTGCCCCGGCAGCGGCCTGTTTGGCCTGGTCTTCTCGATTTCCGACTGCCAAGGTGTCTTTAACGTGCACAAAGTGCACACGGGGCCTCCGAATTTTTCGTCCTTATCCAAGAAGACTAGGTGCTCGATCCTACCTACCATAGGATCAGGGACAGGAAAATATGAGAAAAGTCCCAAAAATGCCAACATGCCTGCACCGACCGGGATTCGAACCTGGTACCTTCGGCCTGAGAGGCGGGCACCTTGCCTCTAGGTCATCGTGTCTCCATCTGCACTGATGTCATATTATATCGATCTGAATTAAGATATTCAGTAAACTTGAAAAGCATTCCCTAAAAGCTGTAGGATTACTTGAAAAACCGTAAATATTCTTCAGTCCTATTTTTATTCATCATAGACGATGAATTCTGATCTCCGGAATGCATTGTGAATTGTGACCGCTTGCTGTAAAGCTTCGATATTATTACATAAATGCAGTGTTTCTTCCTGGCCGTCGGCAGCCCCAAAAGTTTACAATGTCTGAATCGGACTGGCAGCACTTTTTTCCTCAAGTGCTTAGCATAACGAAGTTTCCGATGTGCTCGCCTTTCACGCTGAAGGTACCGGGTTCCATTCCCGGTCGGTGCAGGCATGTTAGAAGTTTGGGGGAAAATTCCTGTCCCTGATCCTATGATAGGCAGGATCGAGCACCCAGTCTTCTCGGACGGCGGGCCCATGTGCACGCTGCGCATATTGAATATACCATGGCAGTTGGGAATCGATAGGAGCAGGCCTAACAAGGCCGCTGCTCGTGCAAAATTTTAAAAAAAAAAAAAAAATCCCGACCATAAAAACACACAAAACATTAACAACAAAAATGAAAACGAGAAAAGTGAGGTATAAATGCGAAGAGGAGCAAACCACGACCTAAAACAACAAGCTTCCGATGTGTGAGAATATCTAGTGCAATTACATGTATCGCAAGCATCATAATTCTATAATTTCCTTCATACCAATTAAACGTACCCTTGAGCCTACACGCCCATCAGCCGCTTTTGATCGACTGTCTAGTTAGATAGTGACGTCAAAAAAACGTAATCAATAAGATCTCGCGCATCAGCCGACAAGTTGGATCTCACTGAAATCAAAGTCACTAGAAACGATAAGATGAGACTCTGTCTTCTTCTTCGCACCACTAAAAAAACATGCACACAATTTGCGCGCTGATCTGGGGCGGGGCCCATGGCGCATAGTATGAAGAATGCGTGATTATAAAATTAATATAATGGTAAATTTATGATGCAAAATTGTGACAGTGCTACTGCGACTAAAAAAAAAAAGAAGAAAAAATAGCCAGAGTTTTCCAACAGCGATTGAGGTTATAATTCCACAATAAGTGACGTCAATCAAGGCCTATAACGATAGCTGAACAGTGAACAAAATTCAATATTTTCTCTATTTAGCTTTGTAAAACACGGCACTTTTCATGACTTCCGCGCGTTTGCCGCGGGGCGGCGGTGCGAAATCTGTGCTCGCTAAAAGCACTAGCTGTCTCATCTTATCAATTGTAGTATCTTTTGGTGAAACTCAATGTCGTGACGTCACCGTCGAACTAGTAAAACGGGCCAATACGCGACTAGGCTAACTCTAAAGATACTCTCCAAAGCTGACCATCGGCGTCGAGGCGATTAGCCTCTTGGTACAGAAATTGCGACGGGCGTGCAAGTCAGCTTTGGCCTTTGCACGCAAGAAAATTGTAACGCCGGTTTCAATTAATTGTCTTACTTGAGAAATGTTTAAAAAGGCCAACAGCGAAGAGGGCACTTCCTAGCGTCGCAAACAGAGAGATCGTGGAGGCTTTTCGTCCAATCCTTGGAACAAGAGTTTTATCAAAGCATTACATGCATATGCCTGTTTGTGAACAAGCTGTCAGAGAAAGACAACATATAGGGCATACATATACACATTGTAGTTACATCAGTCATTGGAACAAAGGTGGAAGAAATGACTGTTCTCTATCTTAATGGGGGCCATCCCTTATGTACGTAAGGTCGATTTTTTTTCCCCTTCCCATCATGAATGTATTACTATGCTTTTCATATTTACTTAGCATCGTTTATGTACGTAAGGTCGATTTTTTATCCCTTCTCACAATGTATGCTTTTCATATTTACTTAGGGACAAGACCCCCTCTCGTCTTGTAAGGCCATACAGCCAATAGAATGGGGAATGTCCATGTCCATGCCTTGATGTTTTAAACGTTCTAAGTGACATGTTGCATGGAAACATTAAACATTTATGTGGTTCTAGGCCTGTCACTTACTGTGATCAAGACAACAAAAGATGAAATTGTTTTAAAATTCTTTACCGTAAATGAAAAGCATAAGTAAGTTACCTTTTACATTTTTTACAGTCCTGTTATGAGACGGTGGACGAATAAAAGTAAATTCTGCACATCACTAGGCACCCTTCCCAAAAGCATTCTTACTTCCTGGATGCGAGAATCTTTTTTACACTGCGTTGCCGGAAAGGAGGTACTTCTTTGGAATCCCCGTGACTATTTATAATAACCGCACAGGCGATCATTACGTCACCGAATTCCTTGGGTAAAGCCTGTTAATTGGAATTGGGGGTCACCTCCCTTTAACATAGCTATATTTTTTTTTATAACAGCCGAACAACCGGTGAATTCCTTGGGTAATGCCCACTCTAATGTAATAGTCTAAAGAAATAGCCGCGAGAACGTGAAAACGGTGGCAGAATGTTGTTGAACATACTCTTTGCGTCTCATCCCTCGAGACCCGCTCTCACACATTGCTGTGGTTCCCACCTGTGTGGTATAAATCTAGTTCTAGATTCAATTGTCATTAGATATCTCATCAGTCAAAGCTCACACACCCTCATATCTGTGTGATAGAAATCTGGATCTAGATTTAATTATCATTAGGCTACATATCTCAGCACTCATGGCTCACACTCTCCTGTTATGCAATATATAAATCTAGATCCAGATTTAATTATCTTTACAAATTACATATCTCATGACTCAAGGCTAACACTGTCATATCTGTGTGATATAAATCTAGATCCAGATCTAGATTCAATTGTCATTAGATATCTCATCACCCAAGGCTCACAGTCTCATACCTGTATGGTACAAATCAAGATCTAGATTTAAATATCATTACACATATCTCATCACTCAAGGCTCACACTCTTATACCTGTATGGTATAAATCTAGATCTAGATTTAAATATCATTACATATCTCATGACTCAAGGCTCCCACTGTCATACCTGTGTGATATAAATCTAGATCTAGATTTAATTATCATTACATATCTCATGACTCAAGGCTCCCACTATCATACCTGTGTGATATAAATCTAGATCTAGATTTAATTATCATTAAGTATCTCATGACTCAAGGCTCACACTCTCATATCTGTGTGATATAAATCTAGATCTAGATTTCATTATCATTACATATCTCATCACTCAATCCTCACACTCTCATATCTGTGTGATATAAATCTAGATCTAGATTAATTATCATTACATATTTCATCACTCAAGCCTCACACTCTCATATCTGTGTGGTATTGATATAGATTTAATTATCCTTACATATCTCAAGACTCACCCTCTCATATCTGTGTGATGCTGGCTAGATCTAAGCTAATTTTATCTTTCATTGCTCATGGCTCAATCTCTCATATTTATTGCTGCTGGTCAACAGCTCTGTGATAGGAGATTAGATCTAATTAGGCCTATGATTTCATATTTTATTATTCATATCTGTGTAATAGGGCCTACAGATACATTGAATTATTATGTTGTATCTCACAATTCAAGGCTCACTCTCTGTCTCTCATACTGCTGCAATTCAACATATGTGTGATCAGATCTAGATCTGTGATTCCATACCTCATCACTCAGGACTCACTTCCTCATACTAGATCTACTGCATTCTGGCTATCTCTGGTGAATTTTAATCAGTAGCCTATCTTGCCAGTGGATCATCTTCAATTCATTGTAGGCCACAGTGTAAATCTAGAACTGCTTAAAAGCAAGTCAACAGGAACGTTTTTAATTGTTACTGAGATTTATTAGTCGGTGACTTTATTGTGCGGTAAAAATGAAGATAACCGCATTCGCTAGACCTCTAATCCTACAGCTCTAACTAGCCTGCAGAGTGGAGAAATGTACATTGCACATATCTGATCTAGATCTAGATCTAATTCTTCTGTGACGGAAATGATGGGCTTACTTTCATCACGTTATTCATAAATTATTAAAACTGACAACTACCTGAGATGAAGTGCTCGGCACAAACAGAATGGGTCGACTCACTTTTTTTTAATGTCTAGATCTAGATCTGCTGGTTGGTAGCTTGTCAACCATACCACAGTCGAACGACGTTCGGCCAATTCCTTCACTTCCTTTCCTTTGTTTAAACGAATGGTGGGGAATCTGACCAACTTTTATCCATCCTTTCCACCCCTGTCGCGCGTAGCAATCAACGATAATGCAGCTAGTAGGCATTTTAGTTAACAAAACCGCTTCGATATATTTATCTCTAAGTTACACTAATCAGCTGATCCACTGGCCAAACAATCGCGATGGCGGAAAAACAAAACAAAAGCACAATGTGACGTCATGCGCATTCTACCTATAAGTTAGCCTATGGCCGATGACGGAGCGGGAAAGGCCTCCTACTGCGCATGCGATATTTTATTATCGTCACAAAGGGTGAGGTGGTGACGTAGAGCTTTGTTTGGCTTTCCGGCAACGCAGTGTAAAAAAGATTCTCGCTTCCTGGATGGCCTCGCATGGTAAACTATCGTCACTCGACTTTCTTCTTTTTTTTTCCATTTTTTACAGTCCTGTTATGAGACGGTGGTCGAATAAAAGTAAATTCTGCACATCACTAGGCACCCTTCCCAAAAGCATTCTTACTTCCTGGATGGCCTCGCATGGTAAACTATCGTCACTCGACTTTCTTTTTTTTTTTTTTAAACATTGAGATATCTGGCATGCGTGTAGCTCTCAACAGCCCACGGATTGTTATAAGTTGGGGGTTAAATGCTGAAAACTAAGGGTTAAATACCTTTTCAAAATATCGTAACCATTAAGTCTCATAGAGAAAAGTTATTCAGGTTGTTTTTTTTTTTTTTTGCTTCTCCTGAAAGAATTTGTAAAATTCACGTTACAACAGTTTACCACATTGCCCTCGATACATTAAAAAAAAAAATTGCCTATTTTCTCTTTGAAGGCAGAGAGGAACTCGAAAAAATTATTGATACAATTATCTCTTTCTTTTTGTGCTATCCTTCAAGGATGGGGGAATAAAAAGGGGCAGGAGGGAAAATGAAACACAACCATTTCCATTCTTTCGGTAAGAGGTTACATCTTTGTTTTAAAACTGTTTTCTTCAACGCTAAAGGCACTTTGTCCCCTTAGTATGATAAGGTTCAATCTCCACTTTTTGACTGAACAGAGTTACGCACTACTTCTAGGGGTCTTCTCTATTGTGTGTCAAAGTATCAAGCAGATTCGGTGTGTAATTTGTAAGTATTACTAAAAAGAATAAAACAACTTTGCTCTAAAAACTATGATCACATGAAACTTGAATTATCGATTTCTCAAAAAGTTGACGGAAGGGAGTTAGAACCTTGTCATTCTTAGGGGACGACTTGAACTTCTAAATAATTTTGACATCAAAATAATGTGATATTCATACATCATTCATTATTCTCAATATTCGAGCCCTGGCACTTACGTATTGAATCCTATGTAAAATGCCAAACTGGCTGGAATATCCCCTGCAGAGTGAAGGAAGTAGTTCAAATATATATCCCCCGAGAGGGACGATGCGGTCAAATAGATAGTGAAGTAGCAAAGGGAGCAGGTGAACCTGGTTTGAAAATACGACAGTAAAAAAATTATGTTTATAAATATCTGTGGGTTTTTTTTTTTTTTCAGTGCAGGGCAGCTTTATAACATGTGCTATAAGTTTCGCACTGTGTTATGTGATTTTAAGAACAGTAGTCTAATAAATATGATGAAACCCAGCCTCGTACCATTATAATATATTAATATAGTAATATTAATATTATTAATTATGAAGGAGTGGTCACAAATACAAAAGTTCAGCTCATTTCAAAGAAAAACAAGTATACTACTGTGGAAAATAATAGCAGCAATAATGGTATTGAGTAATGGTTATGTAATTGCATATCCACTTTGCACCAATCTTACCAGGCAAACAGCATGACCATCGTATTCCTAAATAAACTCTTTACTTTCAGCAGATCCAGAAGCGTCATCTTTGCAGTTTTAGAATGGAATATTGACTGTGTCTCAGGCACTACGCTTTCTTTGAAGTTCTTTTCTGACAGTTGTATAGAATTACCATTGGAGCATTCTTCAGTGCCAGAATTTGACTCATGGCACAGTAGTAGGGGATCTTTTGAATAGCCAGCCTAGATAATGACACGAAATATAATTAACAAAACCAATCAACATTCGCACTGGCAAGAATCATTCATCTTAGCCATGCTGATGAAGCATAAAGAATACAAGCAGTTATCACAAAATAGAACAGGCATACATATCAAGTTCTCATTTAACACATATTCTCAGATAAATGACTGACTGTCTCATTCTTCTATTATTTTGTTTGTAAATGTACATGGCATTATTAGAAACAACACTTCCCTCACCTGTATGATCTCTTCAAAAATTTTTTTATTCATTCTTGCAGCCCGTTTGATACTTGCCAGACCTTGCTCAGTCTTGCCGTTGGCAACTGACCATCGAATGGACTCATCCAAAAGCCTGTGGGAAATATGATTAGTAGTTTTGCTGGATCGTTCTTTCAGAGTATGATAAATCACTATATCACTAACTAATCAACAAGAGCATATTCTGTATTCTTTCTGCCAAGAAATTAGCTCACAAAAAAGGTCTCTCTCTCTCTCTCTCTCTGTCTGTCTCTCCCTCTCTCTCTCTCTCTCCTCTCTCTCTCTCTCTCTCTCTCTCTCTCTCCCCCCCCCCCCTCTCTCCTCTCTCCTCTCTCTCTCTCTCTCTTTCTCGTCGTTTTTCTGTTTCTTCTTCTTCTCTCTCTTTATCTTTTCATTTCATGTGATGTTCAAATCACTGTTCTAAGATCTTAAATGATCACGTAAAGAGAAAGTATTCAAGTGTGTGTGTGTGTGTGTATGTGTGCGTATGTGCGTGCGTGCGTGCGTGTGTTTGTATGAATTGGGGAGGGGGGGGGGGTTCTTAAACAATTAAATAAAAATGTGTATTTTAGGAACATTAACATGGTACCAGTGGCGTGGTTCTCGACTTCTTTAATTTAGTTATTCGGCATAGTCCTATGTCATGCTTTAAATTCATTGGCACCCATAAGTCCACTACTCACCATAACTGGGCAAAAGCTGAAAGGGAACTAAGACTAAGGCACAACTGAAGATATCTCCAGGATCCATCCCTAAATAGGTAGGCAATCAAGGACAGTGTGATAGACGCAACACCCCAAGCAGAACCTCCACTCAGGGCCGCCAGTCGGCGGTTCTCAGCAGGGAAAAGTTCTACCAAGTATATGGCCATACAAACGTATACGCCCTGCCAAGAATGCATTATAACTATGTGATTTGTTGATAATAAATTGAATCAGATAATAAGTTGAATCAGCAGGTGAAAAATATAGTTGACTAACTGAAATGTGGTGACATCAAATGAGAAGAAAAACTAATGAAAATGTGGAGAATAAAAGACGGAAAGATAGGTAGTTCAATTGCTCTCGGCAAAACTGGATGTATGATTGAAAAAGAAATAATAATAATAACAAATACGACCATAACAGTAAATAATTCTGCAAATAATCTGATATAATTATAAAATAATGTGCCAAATGATTTACTGGCTGTAGCATTGATCACAGATAATCAGGTGTCTTTGTCACAGAATAGTTTTCTCTGACTTCATCAACCGATACTGATTGCACTATATCCAGGTCTGGTCTTGAAATAACTCAGCTGACCACAATTTATATCCAGGATTGGATAGTTTTTAAATAAGAAAAAACGACAAAACAAAACAAAAACCAACATATTGCTCACCTGCTGAAAAGCCCCAGCAGCAAATTTGAATATGGCGAACACCGTGTAGTTCGGGGCGAATGCAAGAACAATTCCAATGACCAGGAGACTAAGATTCGAGGACACCAAAACCAATTTCCTACCATGTCGATCACTGATCATTGTTCCAAATAGCGCCCCGACCCCTTGACCTGCAAACACTAGCGTCTGTGTGAGGCGAAACAGTGGGTCATGCGAACACACCAGATCAAACTGCATAGAGAAAACAGAAGAAAAGCTCCATTAGTCCGCTGGGTTAAATCCTGCGGTTTAAAATAATAACTATTGTGAAATCCATTCATTATAATCGGGAGTTAAATAATTCCGTTTCTACGTGGTGCTTCCAATGGGCTGTTTCTTTGGTGGCATTCTGAATGGACATTTCAACATTGACAGCTACATTGCAAGATCCAAACATGGGTAAAATCACTGTTGCATCATGCAGTAATTCCAACATTAACAGCCACTTGGCAGTGAGACTGAACAGATCAGTATTTAATTTCTCAACCTTTTTCTGTCCCACGCATAAATTCAGTTTTCAAAAAACAAAACAAAAAACATGCGCCCCACCATGACTGGACAAAGGCAGTATACAGTATGATAATACACAAAAAGATCTTTAAAATATTCTATGTTTTAATCCGAGCTGTACAAGGAAAGCACCAACACGACATGAACAAACAACAGTTTTATCTATACAACTAAGTTAAAATACACTATGAAATTAAGATTTCTATGAAAAATCCCTAGGCCTCATTCTGAAGTCCCACGCGCCACCAAAAGATTGCCACCTTTGGGGCGTATGCCCACCTTAAGAAACACTGGAATAGATGATGCTACTAATGGTTCACATGATCTCTACCTTCTGCCTTCGCTTCTCCCTAGTTTTGAACAACTTTTTCCGGCCAGAAGCGGATACTGACAGTCGAACCGGATGCGAATATGAATACATGTAAATATATTTAGGCAACGCAAAGAGCTTATTGAACGCGCTCTAAATATGTAACACGTTGCCTAAATCCATTCGCGATTTGATAGCTCAGTTACTTGGGCATAAGGTAGATTATTCCTCGATCAACCGTAATTGCATGCTTTTATATTGCCACGAACGCTTGCAACCATATTTCTCTTCTTTAATGCCAAATGTCAGAAAGATCCGTTTCGTAGTTTTCGAGTCTATCCATATCAAAAGGGTTTTCTTGTATCTTTACATTAAAGATATCTCGCAACATTGATGATATTTTGACAGACAGCATCCGTAGAATCCGCGATCATTATTCTAAACCTTTGTTTTGTCCTCGCCAAACAGCTGCCACGTAAGTACATTATTATGTCGTGACAGCTGTGACAAACTTGTGATAGCCAAGTTCGGATTATGTTATTATCATTCCTATTCTCGTAACCGCTGTTTTTACTAGTGGTTCCACTGGTAAAAACGACGAGCATTCTTCGTTTAAAATGCAACACTCTGCGTAGCGGGATAAGGCATGGTCACACGGGGCACTATTTTATACGACGCAGTACTATTTTGAATTCTGTAGTCAGATCCTGGAATATTTAGGCTAAAAAAAAACCTTCCATTAATATTTCAATGACCAACTGTAAGCAGCTTTATACACAGCGTGTCCTAACCAGCGTGCACAATGAATGTGTTCTTTTCTGAGACGGATTTAGACGTTCACGCTGCGCCCTGAGCCATATCCCCATTTGTTGAAACGTTACACCAGCAGATCTCATTTTGGGGCGTACTAAAACAGGAATTTGGGTCAGCACAAAAAAACCCACCTGAAATGTGCTTCCATGTGCGCCTTTTAATCATTTAATAGCAAGGTATTTGAAGTGAAAACGCAAATTATTTTCAAATAACTGCATTAACGAATGTCTACATCATTTGGCTGTATCTGTCTCTCGGATTATAACATATCCTGGTAACATTACTTCAATGGCTTAGAATTTCATATAAATTAATAACATTATTAAGAACCAATTTTTCTTTTTAATTCTGACATTAAGTAGAGCCCCTGAGGGTTGTGGGGCTCAAAGCTGCAGTCTGTTAATTTAGTCTCAAATCTGGAGCTGAGTCTTTCATTTAGGGCGGCAAAACTCCACTCTCTCGCCTGTTATATAAGGCTTTCCGCGTGCGATTTGTGGAGACTAGCAATGTCGCAAGGCAGAAGTGACCCCAACTGAATTTTCGCCAGTGAGCGATGTTTGTTACCTCTCAAAAGGGCTGTTTATTAGCCCTCAAGGGCTCTGACCTGAGTAAACAACGGACCCATTTCGTATTTTGATTTTTTATTCACTTCCCTTTTGCAGGAAGTTACGGAAAAGCCAGTTTGATTATCTGATATAGGGAGTTATTTCAACAATAGCCAAATCAAATGCGAATCTCATGTACTGATCTATTACAAGCTGGGTGGAGTAATCCTTCACAGAAAATGATTTGTAATGGATCTGGTAGTCTTTACCCATTTTTAGCCCCAAAGACCACTGACAGACTGATGATGAAATTAAGGTATTTATAAAATTAAGCATAGCAGTAAATATCATACATGTTCACTGGACTCTTGCTAACACTGTCAAAAATATAACGTTCTCCATCATGAAAATAACCAATTAAATTATTTATTTGGTTCAAATTTTCCTGCCATGGCTCAAAACATTATCTATTAAGTTTGCTGTGAAGCACAGAAAGAAATGCAAACATAGTCAGCATGTTTTCCTCTGATCCCAAAAGCCCAACGCCAACACCGCTGACAGGGAAACACACTTGTGTCATAATTGTATCAAATGCCCCTCATAAATCGCATCTTTTTATCCACGGTGAAAGGTGTGTATGGAGAACGATGAGACTCTCATACCGAGAACGACACATTACCACCTGCCGGGCATAAAGGTAGCCTTTAACTATAACGTACAAACAGCAGGTTAGCCACAGGCTATCGACAGTATAAAAGCGGTGATTTACCTCTGATTTAACGGATCTGCTTACAGCGTAGTCGTACTCCATGCCAAACTGACAATCTTGACTACTACTGACGGTTGAGCTATTGGATATCAGGTCAATTGTGCACTGTTGGTAGTCTATTGTATTGTTGAAAACGTCATCGGATTCCCACGGTATGGACTCTGAGTCATTCGTAGGCCTTGCACATCTGTGTGGGATGTCTCTTCCTAAGTAGAGAATATTCCGAAATTATAAATCATTGAATGACACGGTATGAATTTGCCATACCCAACCATTTATTACTATTCCATTGTGCTGAATTATGCTTACAATTTACCACAGCTAATCTTTGTCAATATTCTTACTTCATCCTCGCAATCAATTTCTGCACAATGGATGGGAAGATTAAAGAGTTATACATGTAGCAATCATCTTTTTGTTTTGTTTTCTAATATTTGAGTTTTGTTTTGTTCATTCATTTCATGATATACATGTTCTTTGTCAATGTACTGATTTATTTAAAAATAATAATATTTATAAAAGGACTTGCGTGACCTAAACCAATGGCTAAAACCAGGGAGTACTACAAACTGAGAGACATAAAGAACTAGTTGGATTTTGAGAGTATTTTGCTATGAATTTGATTTGATAGAGATATTCTCTACGACGGGCTTTTTGTGATGTATCAATTTTCACATTTGCATGCTTAGACCAGAATAGTCATGATTTTTTGCCTATTTGTGTGGAGTGACTTGAAAGTGCTTGTGGTATTATTGTTGTTGTTGTTGGTCTTTTTTCTTGCCAATAAATCAATATTGTTGTGGAAAATCTAGTTATCAGCACTTTACTTTAAAACCAGTCCAAACTATTGTCCTTTTACTTTATTCCAGTAACGGAACTATCACTTCTACTGCGATCACTCTTATGGTTTTTTGTGGCAGTGAAAACAAATGCACCAATTATTGTGCTGTCTTCCACTATAGCTCAGCTCTTCCACCTAAATCCTATAAGACAGCCAACCCCAGGGCAGATTTTCCAGCCACCATTCACCAATTAGCCCATCCATTTTCTTTTCCCACTAAACCATTCTGTTACTCATATAATCATTTAATTATTCATCTATTTATCACTCATGTATCCATATGTGTAAAAAAAAAATCTGTATTCTCCACCAGTTCATCTATTCAGTCTTAATTTCTAGATTCATTTCTTTCATCAGCGCATACATAATTATACATATAATATTCTATTCATTGTTTTATCTTATCTAATCTCTATCAATGGATAAAAATTAATGCATCATTTCGAAATGGCCACGCATCACCCATGCTTCAAGTCATTTCAGGTTTTCTCACTTGCAGCTGATATTGATACTTGAAGACACAACTATAATTGAAAATAAGTCACTCACCAATGAACACATTATCCAACAACTGATAATTTGCTGGAAATATACTGATAATAGTGAGAAAAAACTGCAGGGCTTGGTATCTGCCTTTAGAGCCGAGAGCCTCGAACATTTGATCAACATGGAATTGTGTCTTCTCAGCCATCGTGGTTTCAGGACTCGTCAAGAGCAGCTGGCCTTTGAGAAGTGAATCTGAAAATGTTATGGTGATGAAAAAATAACAGACATGAAGACGCAATATTATATATCGCTTGTGTCACGCCAGGTGGCATTAGCTGATTTTGATTTAATCCCGTATTGAAAATAAATATAGTGCCAGGGAACCTGATTTTCGCTTTATATGATCAGCAGTGTTTTCGCCATCATCTCCAACTGGATGTACAGAAATATTTTCAGAAAGCGGCTAATATTACAAAGCAACGCAATGCACAGCGCTCTACTAATACATGAGTAAAACTTTATTTGGATAAATATCATCTCCTGAATAGAGAGGATCAAGTGACATTGTTCAGACGAAGAACTGGCCACAATAGGCTCCTCCACCATAATTATGTTCACCAAGTTTAAAATAGGAACATCAGCCAGTGTCCTCGAAACACAGAGCATAATTGCAGAGCTGCACACTCTTCTCAGCAATGCGAGAAACATATTGGTCCAAACCCACCTACCTGACTATCAAACTCTACAGTGCTCTGCCAGAACTGCAGAAAACCGTAGATTTTCTCAAAAGAACAAATCTGTAGATTTAGATTGGTGAATGGAAGAAGAAGAAGAAGTGAGAAAAGAACGCCGTAAAAAAAAATCAGTTCTGGAAAAACGGTTTCCCGGGCCGTCAAGCTTTGCCAAAACGTAAATTTCCTTACCATCTGTTGTTGTTAGGGTTTTGTTTTTCCTGCAAACAACTCATTACTTTGTGGGTCAAGGAAAAAACAACAACTCCTCTTCTTTTTGACACGGTACTATAATCTGAATCTAAATTCGCTTATTCTGGCTTTGGTTCCTGTAACTGAAGATTAGTGAAACATTTTTATTATTATTTACGTTGGCGGTTTTCAGTACCGAAACCTGGCGGGGGAGAAAAAAAAAAAAGGTAAACATCATTCTATTGCCGAATTTTCGGTTAATGGGTCTGGTTAACAGCGGTAAAAGGCCGATAATTCAGGGTGAGTGTGTGAGTGTAGCAAATGTTTTTTGTTTTTTTTGTCCTTGACCCGCTAAGCTCTCTACATTCTGGCGGATTTATTTTTTTTTATTTAAACCGCTACGTCGTGGGTTTTCTACTAGTATTACATACAAAATTAATATTTTTTGTTATCGCAGATAGTACATTATACAATAAAATGGTACACATCTCAGAGGCGGACATTTGTTGCCGAATTTAATTTCAAACACGAACCTTTCAGACGTTTTTAATTTCACAATTTCGGAGTAGAGCTATCCACAAGAGATACCCTTTACGGTGCCTTCTTTCCTGTCTAAATAGAACCGCCTTCACTTAGTTGGCGTGGCTGTATTGGTCAATGGGGTGGCTGGTGTGTAGTGGGTCTTGGGTGTAACGATAACCAGTACCGTCATGGTTCACTGATCACCTCGTGGCCAAATCACAGGAGGTAGCAAATCCAGGATTAGTCTTATTAATACAGGGATGGAACCAGGCCACACAAAAAAATTCCTGAACTTTTTCCGGCAAGCAGTTGTCACTTGTGTGAATGTAAAAGATGACTCTACGATACATAAAGGCATGTCAATAGTAGGCCTACCATCAGGAATCTGTCTTAGAGAAAGAGTATGAATGACATGAGATGCCATCTTGATCCCGAGTCATTTCTCACCTGTCTCTTAAGACCATACTATCTTAGATCTAGATGGGTTACACTGCAAGTTTACGTGCTAACCAAAACATAATAGCTTATTTATTGTTACCAGTGACTTTATCCAAATATTTGTTGAATTGATCCCTACCCGATGCAAGGTAGATCTAACTTTTTTTTATACCCCCCCCCCCTCCCCTTATTTTTTTCTTTTTAACAAACAAGCTCTACTTCAAGTCTAATACTTCTAACTAACACAGCTGACAATCTTTAACCTACCAAGTCACAATTCATCCTGAATTAAACACTGAAAAGATATAGATCTAGATCTAGATCTATGTACGCCTGCTGGTTGTGATCTTTTTCTATTGCGAGGTGTAAGCTACATTTTGAAAAAAACATGTGATTCTGTCACTGCACCGTGCTGACAAAGTCTCTTTGTGCCTGGTTCTAGATTTAGTGTAGACCTAGATCTAGATCTAGACTAGTTCTCTAGTTTTAATTATTTGAACCATGCCGTGGAAATTAAAGACTACTAGGATTATCACTGACACTATCTTCAAATTTCATCTCACAGGCTTCACCAGTTATAAATCCAACAGAAAATCCCTCGTGTCACGAAAACAATAACACTTGAGTTTGAGTTTGAGTTTAACGGCGCATCGGTACGATAACGGCCACTTTACGCCTCTCACGGTTTTTTTCGTTCTCTCTCTTTTGGCTATATATAGCTTTCAGCCCTCAGTTGTATTTTTGGTTCATTCATGGGGTAAATTATTTTGTGACATTACAAAAATTAACCGTGAAGTTGCATCATAGCTTAATTTATGATCTCTTGTTCTTTCTCCCCAACCTGTGAAAATTGGTTGTATATATCCTAAATTTCATATTCTTGAAGACCGCTGTCTTCCCTGGATGAAATTTTACACGGTCGAGCTTGGTTTTCATGGTGAACAAAGAGGGGGGGGGGGGGAACAACTTCATCAAACAATAAATGCTATAGAGTATCAAATAAGAATTATGTTACATTCAATGCGCAGACTACATACATGTACAATCGTGGCCAGACATTTCTCCCAGATCTGGCCATTTCAATGAGTGCAGAAATGGGGTATCCCCGCCAACGATTGTATTTGATGGAATGATCTCATCTGATATTTGATCAAAATAAGATAAAATAAGAATGGCTTTATTATCCTTAGAAAGGAAGATTGCCTTGGCTGCAGTACATACGTTCATAAAGACTAAATAAATTATCAAGTAATCTAAACATAGAACAGAACATAACCCATTACATACAAAATACCCATGCGCTTCATAAAATATGAAGTCCCTTCAATATGAGGCTTATTAGTAAATGTGATATTGTATGAGTGAAGAACCTATTTATTGATTGATTTATTTATACACATCGAGGATAGAGAGTCAGGCGGACAGGTGGACAGTGTGTGTGAATGTAAATGCAATTAGTGCAAGTGAATTTAGGATATTCCGTGGCGAAATCATCTGATGCATCATTTTACATAATGATAGGTTTATTATCATATTAACTTTATTTTTTCTCAGCAAACCCTTTTTAAAATTTGACTGATTAGTACTATAGATCGATGTTGTTCACTACTGCAGTAAAGTGATGATAGCTGCGACATACGCACCTGTTATTTAATTATCTCGAATGGTACACCTATGAAACTTGGCAGGGGGGAAGATAAGAGTCTGCTGTATATGGTGGTCAAAATCGGTTTGATGGGAAAACTCTTAAAATGCCTTTTTTATGTCAAAGGTGTAAAAAAAAAAAAAATTTAATTTTGATAAAAAATAGTATAATGTAAATAATCCCCCTTTCTGACGTTTTGTTGTGTAATCAGATATCATAATCTGAAAGATTAAAAGTTTAATCTCTCTGTATCCATCTTGTGCACTTCTGTACCTTGTTTGGTTCTGAAGATATTTGAGTGTAAACATGTGAAAAAAAATTAATAAAGTTTTGGACAATGGAGGAAAATCTCAGCCCAGTGTGCACTACAGCGAAACGAAATCCCATTAATTAAAGCAAGGACTGGCGAGGAGATCGTCTCCCATCCACTGTGGTGACTGTAACCTACGCCTACTATGTTGGGGTCAGGGTGGCACCGTGCTCTGTCGTTTATGATATCACATTTCAATGAGGGTTAGAAAATGGTCATCATTTACAGTTTGTTTTTATTTTTTTCCTCTAAAAAAATAGCGGAAAGGTCAAGTGTCACACAATTCAGTATTCGTGCCTGACAGTTTTGTAAACACTGCATGGCCAAATTTTAGCTAACATATGGACGATCTAGAAACTGTTTTGAAGAACGTTTAAAGTGAACATTCGGTGAATATAAAGGCAACGAACGAAAATAAATCCCAGGGTCGTTGAAAATAGGGAGAAAAGGCATCGAATGATTGAAACCACGAAAAACGCTGAACTTCTAGTGCCCCCCATCGTTAAAATCTGTCCAGAAACTTTAAATGTATTCACTGGTTATTAATATTTGTTTCAGGTCTAGATTATCATAATACACCCAAAATATGTCGTCTGATTGTCTTGATAGTTTTGTTCTCAAAGATTCTGAGTTCAAATTTTAACCCGCCACAACGCAGTAAGGGAAACAACCGCGTCCGCCAGGGACAATGAAAGCATGGATGAAGGCCTCATGCAAAAGGCTTCAAGATAAAAAAAAAAAAAAAGGTGTTAAAAACGCAACTCGGCATGAAAGAAAATATAAATAATTTCAAAACAGGGGTGAGATAAAAAGAAAAAGAAGAAGAAAACGCGTATGTGCAAAAAAAGTTCCATAGTTTTAACAATAACTGTTTGTTTATTTCTCTTAACTAAACATAATCAGAAAACATATTAAAAAGAGACAAGATTCTATTGACAGTAACATACATCTGTCAACAAAATTGTTTCTTTAAAAATGATGTTCTAACAGCGAATCTACGAAGGAACGACGTTAATCCTACGCGCCGGACTTCCGCACGGTCACTGGCTGACGTGGCTGGGCACGAGGTAAAATGTAGAATGCTGAAATAAGAGGAAGGAAAATAGTTCGAGAGCCACACTGCCATACCGCGGGCTGCGGCTTCGCGTTTAAATCGAAAATGGTGATAAAATAAAACAAAAAGAGACAGTTGCTGACCTTGCTTCCCTTCGACTGGCCTCCGTGTGAATGGTGGGCCGAGTGGCTACACACGAGAGCAAGAAGGGTGGACCAACAAATTAGCCTCCAGCTGGTTCTGACGTGCGGGCTTCGCCCCTTTTGGTTAGCTCGGCTCGGTTTCACGTAAAATCCCATTTACGTGGTGAAGGAACCCGCGTTCACACGGAGAAAACAACATCGTGTTGGACTTGGTTAACACATAGAAATAGCTTTTCCGCCGTCATATTCGGGGGGTAATGTGGTGGTAAATTTGACACCGAAATCATTATAATAAAGAGAGGTTTTGGGGTCTGTTGTAAAATTAAAGCCCTTTCCAGGTATTCTTTACCTATGTGTATTCGGGGCGCGCCATCAGTAAGGAGCAGTCACCAGCCAAACTGCATGGCGGCTTGACTGTGGAATCGATCGCAAGATGGCCAGCCTGTGTGATTGCTGCTCGGTATCGTGGGCTCGCGGCTGGGAGTCCGACGTTGCGCGGTGTACTTTACAGAAAACCACATGAATGAAAAAAACAAGCCCATTGAGATTGCCGCGCGAATAGATATTAATAATGTAAATCGGGGCGGGGGGGAGGGGGGGGGAAGGGCAGGAAGTGTGTAATCAGTTTCCGGCTAGACGTGTGTGTACTCGGTCCTCTGAAAAGCTCGAAACTCGTCCATGTATACACAGTGTGTAGATATTCAGTCTTCTGGGCTGCTCATTACACATCCATATTATTCTGTCTCCTGGAAGACTAGATACACAGTGTGTGTATGTTCAGCCTTCTAGAAGACTAGATACACCGTGTGTATAAATTCAGTCTTCTATGCTGCTCATTACACATCCATGTATTCAGTCTCCTCGACAATTTGACGCACAGTGTGCGTATATAATATTCAGTTTTCTGGGAGGCTCAATACCCATTCATGAATTCAGTCTCCCGGACGATTTCTAATAATTGTATCTATGAGAAAACTAGGCCATACAAGGCTGGCATCTTCGTGACTGGGCTATGCAGTTTATCGATCTAGGAAAGATTGCCCTAGTTGCACATAGACGGTGACTTCACGATCTACGTAACCTTCGGACATATATGAATTAACAACGTAAAAATGTTACACATTTAAGGTTTGGGGGTCTTCGTTTTAAGAGGGTAGCTGCCCTTTGTAGTTACACCTCGGTTTCACTTTTGATGAATATAAGCGATGAAAATTCATAACGTTAAAAATAATTTTTTGCCCAGGCATGTTTCTGAACATCATACTTGAAAAAAAAAAAAGAGTAACTTCTCCAACTAAAGTCTGTAATTTACTACAAACGCACTTTAAAACTAATGTTTCAAGAGATTTCAATCATAACTGAAATTTCTATATATAACGTTAAATTTGAACATTCCCGTCTTTTGACGACGCCATAAATGCGAATTATAGCCCTTAACTGTTTAGCCCTTTTTATTTTATCTACCCTTAAATATTTCCCTGTAACAGCAGTGACGTGCTATGACCAAAGGACCAAATATTTCGAAATGTTACCTGTGGTATTAACACAATTTGTCGTAATTACACAATTTCCAAGCGTGATTGAGTTTTGAGCCTTGTCTCTGTTTGTCCCTATAGGTAGAATGCGCATGACGTAATAGAGTGTTTTTGTTTTGATCTTCCAACACTGACGATGGCCGGTGGATCAGCTGATTACTGTAACCGAGGTATGTCTAATGGTTAAAATGCATGGTAGTTGCAGTGGAGTTGATTGCTACGACAGGAGTGGAACGGATAGATCCAAGCTGGTCAGATTCTCTACCATCCGTAAAAATAAGAGAAAGGAAGTGAAAGAATTGACCGAACGTCTCCCATGGAACATGTACACATGGGCCATTGTTTCCTGTACCGACCTAGTTTTAGCTCGCCGCCAGTTGGTTCGTTGCGCCTCCCGTGCCCCGCAGTGAAGTCTCCAACGAATCAAAATCAATGCCACAATCGCCATGATGATGTTCGGGTCCGGACACTAAAGATGGCGAATTTGTGCATTTTACCTATAATACACATGAAATTCCATGCATATATTTGAACGTTTTTCAGAGAGGTGGTGTCATAAAAAAATACCCTCAAAGCAGAACACCCCGTGTACCATTCAACACTTGCAGAATTTTCGCTCATGCAATAAAGTAATTATATATTCAAATTCCCAAAATTGCAATGGTTTAAAATGGAAAAGTCATCTCTATCTAAACGTGGTGTTCACTGCTGCGCTTTCAAAATAAATTAAATAGTGTATGTCGAGACGCAGGATACCGAGACGGCTGAATTAAACATTTTCCGTCTGTGGACTTACGTGCACATCATCCATGTCAACAATGCAACAATTCGCAACCACACCACTTCACAATAGTAGAAAACAAGATTTGGGGGGAAAACCCAGCACGTTGAATGTAGGTCAGCCATCAAATAGAGTGGAGAAGGTGAGGCAAACAACTGGCCATGAGTAAGGCTCAGACTACTCATATCAACTGACTAGTGCGACATGCAATGTTTGTCCCACTTAAGGAGGGGGGGGGGGACGGTTCCTGAGAGTGATATTCTAAACAACACACAGTAGGCAATTTTAACTTTCATATTTGAATTCAGCATGTCCAAATTAGGGAGAAAAATATAAAAAAAAAATACTTGGACTTATTGGTTACCATGGTAACGCCGCAATCTTGAATTTCGCCTCCATGTAAACAGCTATTTTCAAAACCTAAAGGCTCCGTCATTTTTCAACAAATGATTTTGAAATTTGGTATGCTTATATTTCAATACATAATAAAGATATTTTAGTATTTTTATTTGGATATCTTTGATAGATGTTTTTCTAAGAAATTCTGAAAATTGTATACAGTGCGTATGCATTTTTCTTGATTTTTCACCACAAAAATGATAGATTTCTCGTAAACTATAAAAGATACTCAAACGTGGATACTAATTTTTTTTAGTATACAATATAAAGATGCTATAGTGCAATTTTCATCGAAATCCAACCAAATATAAAAAAGGAGTTAGGAAATTAACGTACAAAAAGTAAGTTTAGAGAAAAACGCGTTTGAAAATTTGCAAAGGTTTTTTGGTTGAAAAAAGTGTCTGAATGTTTACCAAATGTCTCAATACATTACTGGCCGTTCTGGATCGTTCATAAAAGTGGGAGATTCCAATATAAGGGTCCCTATACCACAAATCAGCCAGAAATGGCGTTTCATTGTGTCTTGAACTGGCAATTATAGCGTATTTTCTTCGATTGGAAGCGAATATTTTACTCGACCCTCTCCCATGAAAGTCTTGTTTTTTTTATGGAAAAACGCTTAGCTAGGTCAAATGAGTATCAAAAACGTAAATAGAAATGGTTGAACCTTCCGAAAATCGATAAAAGCAAGAATCGGCATTTTGAGCCCAAAACTCGATTTCAGGACCCGCCCCCCCCCCCCCTTAAGAGTCTAAGAGCAAGGTTAAGATTACGGAATATGGGAATTTTTGGTCAAGTTGGTGAAGCCTATTGAACGAAGAAGAATAGTATCATAGAGCTCTGTGAGTAGTACTCACTGTATTTATATGGGTGCAAGTTGAAGGAATAGTTCGTTTCGGTATTCTGTGTCTCGGCTGGATGCGTAAATCTTCCAAACTTTCGAAGAGAGAGACAGGGCACCAGATACTCAACCTCTAGGCAGTAAATTAATGACCTACTTCGACGTGTCGAAAAATCCTAAAATTCAACATCTATTACGACAACCGAGTATCATATCGCATGCCAAATTTCAGAAAGATACCTCAAGAAATGAATAGATAATTCCCCAAAGAAACTTTATTTTTCGTGTTGTTGTTTATTTTCATGAAACGAACTATACAGTCATTGTGGATATGTATACCAATGTCAAGAGAAATTCAACTGTGTCTATTGGTGACATGGTATCTATGGGAAAAAAGATTAAAATAAAAATATGTATTACATAAAAAAAAATGTGAAGGAGAAAGAGACAGTGTAGCTCAGAGGAGATGTGATTCTAAAAAAAATTAATAATAACAATTTATGTTTTATAATGAAGCTTTAGAGAGAGGAGAATCCTCTCCCCTTTCGACAACCGACCAGATAAAATAGAAACATACGAACACAAGAGAGAGAAAAAACGAGAAGATGGTAAAAGAGGAATTAGAGTATTGAAAGACGAAAAGATACGACAATTCAAATTATGCAGAGACAAGTTTAAGTGTTTGTGATTTTTATTTTTGAAGAACAAAATACAAATATCATGAGCTCGAGCTCTCTCTTTCTCTGTCTCTCTCTCTCTCTCTCTCTCTCTCTCTCTCTCTCTCTCTCTCTCTCTCTCTCTCTCTCTCTCTCTCTCTCTCTCTCTCTCTCTCTCTCTCTCTCTCTCTCTCTCTCTCTCTCTCTCTCTCTCTCTCTCTCTCTCGCCATCTCCCTCTCAGACACGCTTTCTCTCTCTTTCTCTCTCCCTCTCTCTTTCTCTTTCTATCTCTCTGTTCTCTCTCTTTCTGTCTCTGCCGACATTGATTCACAGAAAGAAGGATATTCTCAAATATCAGCGATTTGAAAACCCTAGAAACACAAGTACATGGATTCCTTCCAGTAATAATAATTCGGAGTTCTAAAAATTGAACTGTGTCCCTAAGTATCTACATTAAACAAATGGATATGCAGGCGACGTGAACAAACATGGCAAAAAAGACAGGCTTGCCCGTTCCAAAGCCAATAATGCGATGACTTTGTAGTTGAAAGCTTGTCATACTAATGTTTGAAGTCAGATCAAAAGTAATATTACGGAGCAACGCCTTTTCAATTTTTTTTAACAACATTCGCTTTGATCTCATACAGTGTGACGGATAAATTAATGCCAAGTATGACAGCATTTATGTAGGGCAAACACATGCAAAAATTCCATGGAAGCTGAAAATAGGTAAAGATCGCAGCAACGTCAGAGCTGGAAAATTACATCAAACATGACCATCAATACCCACAGCGTTGGGGAACAAGATTATTATTTCATAGCAATGTGATTGTTGACACAGCAAAATGGACAAAAACACGCGTAATTCACGTGTCAAAATGTATAGCAGTTCCAATGCATAGAAAGAGTTGGATTGGGACAGAAAATATCTGTAGTTGACAAGATAAAAAAGACAGAAACAATAACAATGGCAAATCATACATAAAATATCTGGTCATACCAGAAGAATAAAAGACAGCAGAAACGGAAGAGAGATAATAATTGTGCAGACAGGTGGACAGGCATGGACAAGGCGGAAGGAAAACGGAGACCAATGGAGATCATTGGCGAAGGAAAAGTGGCCGGACGAAGCCTATTGACAAGATTTATCTCTACACCTGTAAATAATCACAACAGTTCAGTTTGTGCGCATTCATATTTTAAGTGCATCTATGGCGTGTATGACTTTCAAGATTGTAGGTTTTATTCTTTCATACTTACGTTAGAAAAAAAAAATTGAACTCCCCCTTCCCTTTTAATATAATAATAAATCTATATTGTTTCTGTAGCGATCTACCTTTAGCTCGCCGCCAATTGGTTCGTAGCGCCTCCCGTGCCCCGCAGTGAAGTCAGCCAACGAATCAAAATGAATGTCACAATCGCCATGGTGATGTTCGGGTCCGGACACTAAAGATGGCGAATTTGTGCATTTTACCTATAATACACATGAAATTCCATGCATATATTTGAACGTTTTTCAGAGAGGTGGTGTCATAAAAAAAATACCCTCAAAACAGGACACCCCGTGTACCATTCAACACTTGCAGAATTTTCGCTCATGCAACAAAGTTATTATATATTCAAATTCCCAAAATTGCCATGGTTTAAAATGGAAAAGTCATCTCCATCTAAATGCGGTGTTCACTGCTGCGCTTTCAAAATAAATTAAATAGTGTATGTCGAGACGCAGGATACCGAGACGGCTGAATAAGTCATTTTCCGTCTATGGACCTGCGTGCATATCATCCATGTCAACAAGGCAACAATTCGCAACCACCTGCCTTCATAATTGAACGAAGAAGAGAAGTAGAATAAAGAGCTATGTGAGTAGTACTCACCGTGTTTAATGTGTGCAAGTTGAAGGAATACTTCGTTTCGGTATTCTGTCTCGGCTGGATGCGTCAATCTTCTAAACTTTCGAAGAGAGAGACAGGGAACCAGATACTCAACCTCTCGGGAGTAAATGACCTACTTGGACCTGTCGAAAGCACACGAACACAAGAGATAGAAAAAAAAAGAGAAGATGGTAAAAGAGCAGCTAGAGTATTGAAGGAAGAAGAGATACAATTCTAATTATACGGAGACAAGTGTAATTATTTATGATTTTTTTTTTTTTTTGAAGAACAAAATAAAAACATCACGAGCTTTTCTCTCTCTCTCTCTCTCTCTCTCTCTCTCTCTCTCTCTCTCTCTCTCTCTCTCTCTCTCTCTCTTTCTTTCTTTCTCTCTCTCTCTCTCTCTCCCTCTCTCTCTCTCTCTCTCTCTCTCGCCATTTCCCTCTCACACTCACGTACTCTCCCCCTCTTTCTCTCTCTCTCTCACTTTCTCTTTTTCTCTCCCTCTCTTTCTTTCTCCTTCTCCCTCATTCCCCGTTCTCTCTCTTTCTCTGTCTGCCTGCATCGATTCACAGAACGAAGGATTTTCTCAAGCATCAGCGATATGTAAACATAGTGACACACGTAGATAGATTCATTCCAGTAATAATAATTCGGGGCTCTAATGGTTTAACAGTGCCCCTAAATATCTACATTAAACAAATGCAGGCGACGTGAACAAACATTACAAAAAAGACACACTATATTTCAACTTCCCCGTTCCATAACGTATTATTATAATCCCCTCACATATAAAGCGATGGCTTTGTAGTTGAAAGCGTGTCCTACTCATCTATAAATAGTCACAACAGTTTAGTTCGTGTGCATTCATATTATTTCAAGTGCATCTGTACGTGTATGACTTTCAAGATTGTAGGTTTTATTCTTTCATACTTACGTTAGAAAAAAATATTGAACTCCCCTTTCCTTTTTAATATAATTATAAATCTATAATAGATTCTCTCTCTATATATATCGATTATTATACGAGCATGAAACCATTTTCTTATCAACGGGGGTTAAATGGCTTAGCAGTATGAAAAATTGATTTTACAGAGCAGAAAGGCAATTCCAACATTCACAGCTGCATGGCAAGGTTCAATGCTCAACCAAAATTTACTTCACTGAACACATCATTCGTAACATGTCGCCTAAAACCCACTTGTGAGCTAAGCCGTCCATTATATTATGCGGATTTCGTGGCTTATTTCTCACTGACGTCCAAATGTATGTTCTTTTACAGCCCGTTTGGTCAGGCACTATTATTCATTAATCATCTTTATGTCGTTTCAACGAAATCCGTTCAGTTGTTTTCGAGCCTATTTGTAACAAGGGGTTTTTCTTGCACTTTTAATTTGTTCATAGCCTTCCACGACACTGTTTACACATTTCCAAACAGAGGCTGTCTTTCCTTTTCCTTTGCGTTTTATTGCATCGTTTTTGTATTGTTCCTTACTGCAAGCTTTGCTACATGTAACTTTTGCTTTTTCTTTTTGTCATATTTGGACTTTGCTTCAGTTCAAGCCTTGCTGCGACCCCACAGATTTTCTTTTATTTGCTCACTAATGCGTTTGTCACAAATCCCAGACTGGGAGATGCGATGGTTATAACAGGACAACAATCACGAACGAACAAGTATAACACTTAACAGAACAACCCATCAGACTCACACATTTATTAACATAATTATAAAGATAAGGATAACAGTGCAATTACATACATACATTATATTATTCAAGTTACTGCCGTCCAACGGCCTTATTCCCACATGCCCTCTTCCTCGGGTCCACAACCCGGTAGTTACTTTCTAAAGACACTTCGGTCTCAGCTTCTCCTCTCCATGTCTTAATAGCACATTAATATTTACTGGCACCGCAGTCTCTCAATAGCTCCTTCCTATTGCCATAACACATTAGCATTCCAATAGCACATCAAATTGGCAATAGCACATTAGCATTTCAATAGCACATCAACATGGCAATAGCACATTAGCATTTCAATAGCACATTCACATCGCAATAGCACATTAGCATTTCAATAGCACATTCACGATCATATATACGTCCCTGTCGGTGGCCAGACTGCCACGACTCATGTGCCTCTACTGTCCTGCACCGACAGCTTCCTTCCTGGCCTATGTGTGGCCTCCGGCCCTATGCTGGCCTATCCCCTGTGCTCACCGTAGGCGGCGCTCTTCGGCCCGACCCCGGCACCTACAAGAATAACATTACATTGGTATAATACCATACCATTTCTATTCACTTCACCCCTCATTACAACTCATGAAGCGGACACACAATAGTTCACATTTCACTCACCAACCATCCTACGGTAACACACCTCCACCGTAGTACACAATACTCACTCTCGCTACAAATCCATGAACTCAACTTACATCTATCGCTCATGGCGCACATTGCTATATACAGTATCAAGGACTTCCACATTCCTCACATATACTTATTTACATCATGGTAATAGACGAATATAATACATCAATCATAATTATCAATCATCGTTCCACCTACCAGTCATCACTGGAAAAAACACTACTCCCAAGTCTTCCGACTGCTCTCCTTATGATCGCCCTCTAGGGCTTTCTCCTGCGTCCGCTTTCTTGGACGTCTTAGTGTGCAGTGATAGTAATACAGCGCTCTCGCCTCATTCAGACCCCCATCACTCACAACATGCATGCTTTTCATTCCCCGTGGGCCGTGGGTTAACTTTATTCTCCCCCTCTTCTCCCATACTACTGATCCTCGCTCACTCGCTTGTGACATCATCCCCCACCCCAAAAAAATTAATGCAATTAATTTCAAATCGCATCAAGATGACTGTCAACGAGTGAGCGTGAGCAATACTTACATAAAAATGACCTACCAATGCCCCTAGCACATAAAATACCGGAATCAGGGGGAAATATGGGGATCAATATGCCCTGCACTATGCATATATGTATCACATCATCAATAGCTAACTAAACACAATACCTAATACAGAATCAAAAATCAATCAACCTATCAACCATTCTTCATATCATATTTATAATGTCAATATTTTAAAGTCGACGACTCGTTCACACAGATCCTGTCAATGTTCCTGTCCTCCGATGTATAAGCTCCTGAACTCTTCCCCTAGGCTCGACTAAGGTAGTCGGCGATATGATTGCTGGTTCCTGGAATTGGTTGAATAACGAAGGTATACGGCTGCAAAGCCAATGCCCATCTAGACAAGCGTGGGCTGGACGAACGATTCTTCGACAAAAACGTTAGTGGCTTGTGGTCTGTCTGGATACAAAATTCTCGTCCCATGAGATAACGTCCTAATTTCTGGACGGACCACACAATGGCAAGACACTCCCGCTCTATCACAGAATACTTTCTTTCTCTCTGCAATAACTTCCTACTGACATAACATACAGGATGGAAACATTCGTTCTTCTCCTGTAGAAGACAAGCGCCGACACCAGAGTCCGACGCATCTGCTCTGAGGATAAATTTAGATCGAAAATCGGGTAATATCAGAATGGGTGACGATGATAATGCTGTCACCAAATTATCAAATGCTGTCTGACATTCAGACGTCCACTGGACCTTATCGGGTTGTCCCTTCTTAGTAAGGTCAGTAAGGGAAGATGACAAGGAGGAAAAATTTGGAATGAACTTTCTGTAATAATTTAAAATTCCCACTAAGCTTCTCACTTGTTTCTTTGTTTTAGGGATTTGCAACCCTACTAATTTGTCAATTTTTGTTACTTCAGGTCTCTGAACACCTCTACCCACGATATGTCCTAAGAATACTATCTCTGGACATGCCAAATCCATCTTTGCGGGTTTAGCAGTTAACCCAAAATGACGTAATCGTTTAAAAATTACTGTGAGTGTCTGAATATGATCAGACCAGGTCGACGTATGACACGCTATATCGTCAAAGAATGACACGACATTAGGTACGTCCTTCAATACCAGTCTCATTAATCGTGCAAACGTCGCTGGCGCGTTTACCAACCCAAATGGCATGACCTTAAATTGGAATAATCCAATGGGCGTTTGGAACGCCGTGTATTGTTTAGACTCCTCAGTAAGAGGGATTTCCCAATAACCTTTCGTTAAATCTATCTTGGAAAACCACGTGGACCTGGCCAATGAAGCTATTAGTTCCTCCTGAAACGGAATAGGCTCCCTATCGCCTACCGTAATAGTGTTCAATTTTCGAAAATCAATACAGAACCGCACCGATCCATCAAGTTTTTTCACGAGGACGATGGGTGATGAATACGGCGATGTTGATGGTTCTATCACATCTAACTTCAACATTGACTCAACTTCCTTTATAACTCTATCTCTCGAAGAAAAAGGCAGCGGATAAGGTCTAAGAGATACTGGCCTATCCGACGTCAACTTTATTTGGTGCTGGATCACTGTAGTGCGACCCGGCAAATCCGTAATAACATCCGGGAATGACGCTAACAGGGTCTTAAGTTCCCTACTCATTGAACTCGTAAGGTCAGGGTTAAATTTTACGTCCCTGTAACCTTGTGTCGGAGTTAACTCCGGCAATTGAATTTGTATCTCTTCCTGCGCCTCGGTGTCGCTTACGTCACTGTCTAACTGGTCTACGACCCCCGTACAAGCAATAGAGAAGACAGTCTCCTCTGGTTTTGTCTGTGCACACCGATACTGTGGTCTCTCATAAAATCGCTGTAGCATATTAACATGGAAAACCTTACTCGATCCATCAATGTGGATAGCGTAATCTACCTTTGAAACAACTCGCTCAATAACATAAGGACCTTTCCATGTCATCAATAACTTATTATGGTCCGTAGGTAATAACAATAGGACCTTGTCTCCTGGCTTAAAAATTCTCAGTTTGGATCCTCTATCTTTATAGTTCCTTGCTATTGCTGAAGCGATACTAGACGCTTCTTCCGCAATATTCTGAAGAGGAGCCTGGGGTGTACGACCCTTATGCGTCGTCTTTTGGCACGCACTGCACGTCTTACAATATAACCGTACATCTCTGTATACTGACGGCCAATATAAATTTTTCAGAACTCTTTGCTTGGTTCTAGCTATACCCATATGACCTGCTAATGGGACATCATGTGCCAAATGCAATACTGTTGCGATTAGCAACGCTGGCACAACGACCTGCTTTAAAATGGAGGCCACCGTTACATACTTACAGGATAGAATGCCCGCCTGAATAACAAAGGAAGACGAACCGTTCTTATATTTCCTCGTTTTCTCTGTTCGCGCCTCCCCAAAACATGGATTCAATGATGGATCCTCCTTTTGTAATCTCGCCAAGCGCTCTGGTGTGATATCCAGGTTGACCGCTGGCGTTGCCAAAGGTCTAATTTTACCCTTATCACCTACCTGTCGACGTGTCTCGACTGCGGCACAAAAGTCAATACCTTTTGATTGCGACCATGCCTGCACATTCTCCTCGGAAGGGGAAACTACCCGAGATACATTACCAATGATGAGCTGGGCGCCTGGAAAACAACCAACGACTGCTTCGACTTCCCCGCTAAGGAAAGGTGTATCTATCACTATTCTTGCCATGGGTAATTTCTCAATGGCCCCTGAAAATTGGATGCACGGGACAGTCTCACCTGTAAGCTGTGAATCCCGAATGCAGTCCCTATGCACTCCCACAACGGTAGATCCTGTATCTCGTAAAACCGAGACCGGTTCGTCCCCAACAAACCCCGGATAAACCCTAAGACCACCTCCTGTATGACATGAATTTATAACGGGGATCTTTCTCCCACAAGGTAAAACACCGGAAGATAATAACTTCTCACAACTGGGACACTTAGAATACTGTCCGCCTCCGTTGTCCGATGTAACACACGCGGCCGCATGATGAAATTTATTAGGGGAACATGGACTGGAGCCACTGCGATTGTCATCCAGGTTCGCCGCTATCCTACCTGCAGGGCAATTCACGCTGATGTGATCTGCTCTTCCGCAGTTCCAACACTTCGCGGCCCTACAATCGCGTGAAAAATGACCTACGCGTCCGCAAGTCCAACACTCCGCTCCCTGTGCTCCGTTAGACCTGGGTCCCCGTGACCCATCGCGACTGGAACTAAAGTCCCTATGCCGTCGGTCATCGGCAAAGGTCACAAATCGCCCTCGGCCATTACCGCGACCTAGCCCTCCTGCTCGGTCAAACTTACCGGATCCATATGCAGGTGATTGGTGATACCCCCTACGTTGCCCCTGGGCTTGCCCATTATAGGCACCACGCTGACGCGACCTGTCTTTATGTCCTGTCGGCGACCCCTCAACCACGGCGACGTAACCAGCATCCTGTAAGTACGCCCTCGCGACTGGTTTGGACGGATGTGCCGTACGGTATGCCTGCGCCAACTTAGACGCCTCCTGCACCGTCGCGGGTTCGTTTTCTTTCAGGAAAGCCACCAGATCTTTATGGCACGACGCGTACAGCTGGTCACGGATCATTAGGTCTTTCAATTTAGCAAAATCCGCGCCCACATGCGCCAAGTCTACCCAGTTCGTGAAATATTCTGCTAGTCTCGCGACGAAGGCAGCAAAGTCCTCCCTGGTATCCGCACGTGCTCGCCTAAACTGCTCCCGGAAATATTCCTCCGTACGCGCAAATCGGCGAAGCAGCAAAGACTTCAGCTTATCGTAATCGTGTACGTCTTCGCGCTGTAGCTCTTTAAAGTAGGTTAACGCTCGCCCCTGCAACAAGGAAGCCAGGTACGTGGACCATAATTGTTTATTCTCCCCCCATTGCAGTTGTGCGTTCAGTTCGAACCTGTAAAGGAAGGCGTCTATGTCGTCCTTCCGGTCGTCGAACGTCGGCAGCTTAATTCTAACACCACTTTTGTTTTGCCCCTGCCGCTCAATTGTTTCCGTTGGCGCATTCTTCTTGAGTTCTAATTCTGTGATTCTTACTCGCGCCTCTCTCTCCTGTTGCTTATCCCTAGCCTCTATCTCCCGTTCTTGGGCTTCTATCTCCCTTAACTTTAACTCCCTTTCCTGTTCCTTATCCTTAGCCTCTCTTTCCTGCTCCTTATCCTTAGCCTCTCTTTCCTGCTGCTGAGCCTCTTTTTCTCGCTCTCTATCTTTAGCACGCTCATCGCGCAATTCCGCCTGCTGCTCTTTAATCCAGCCGCGCAGCTCCTCTCCCTCAAGGCCAAGTTCCGTACCCAATTTCATGAGCTCACGGAGATCCGCCATTTCACAGATTTATGGTTATGGTATGTATTATGAAAAAGACCAACCTGTCGGTATGATCACTAACGACACGACCAGAGACCTGAGATCACACCAGATATAACAACACCCAATTGTCTCAAATGCAATTCAGAAATTTACCTACTGAACATTTTATAACCTACTTCCTAACTAATTCTATATTCATTAAATGTACAGCACTATTAACAATAAAAGAGAATAGAAACGACAAGAATGAAGAACTTCAGAAGAAGGACCACAAGGACATCGAGGAACAACGAACCAGACTAGGACAAAGACCTAAAAAAGAAAATATAATGGGAAAAAAATGCAACCTAACTACGCCGATTACACTACAAGGTACGAACAAGAACAGAGTCTGAAAAAAAAGAACGTATCTACAGATAGGTAAGAGAGGGACAAGAGAAACGTCTTCCTAAAACAACGAGGAAGATGGAACGCCACAATCTAAACAAAAATACAGGTCCCTACAGAACTGTTCACTGTGATGAACGAAGTTCCAAAGTTTACCACACCTTTTTAAAAGGATAAACTACGCTCACCACAGCAAACTCGCGCCACCGCCCGTATAATCTACAACGACAAAAACAGCAAAACAGAGAAAAAGACAGATTAAAGAAACAGCCCACAATCCAGGGCACAAAAATTTTGAATTTTACTTAACTCGCAATTCTGACTATAACTTCTCCCCTTGTCTCGGAGCTCTGGCTGCTTGACCTCTACAGGCTGGCACACACACTCTCTGCAGAATTTTAAGTACACATTAATACATATTCATCAAAATACATGCATCAATACATATTCATAAATATACATAAATTATACCATCATGAAATTTCCATTCATTCCACGAACAAGGACAACAGCACAAATTCCTACCACAACAGAAAAACAACTAGATATGACGAATACACAATGTCAAAATGACCACAGGTAAACAGGACGAGCCCCCAGTGTCACAAATCCCAGGCTGGGAGATGCGATGGTTATAACAGGACAACAATCACGAACGAACAAGTATAACACTTAACAGAACAACCCATCAGACTCACACATTTATTAACATAATTATAAAGATAAGGATAACAGTGCAATTACATACCTACATTATATTATTCAAGTTACTGCCGTCCAACGGCCTTATTCCCACATGCCCTCTTCCTCGGGTCCACAACCCGGTAGTTACTTTCTAAAGACACTTCGGTCTCAGCTTCTCCTCTCCATGTCTTAATAGCACATTAATATTTACTGGCACCGCAGTCTCTCAGTAGCTCCTTCCTATTGCCATAACACATTAGCATTCCAATAGCACATCAACATGGCAATAGCACATTAGCATTTCAATAGCACATTCACATCGCAATAGCACATTAGCATTTCAATAGCACATTCACGATCATATATACGTCCCTGTCGGTGGCCAGACTGCCACGACTCATGTGCCTCTACTGTCCTGCACCGACAGCTTCCTTCCTGGCCTATGTGTGGCCTCCGGCCCTACGCTGGCCTATCCCCTGTGCTCACCGTAGGCGGCGCTCTTCGGCCCGACCCCGGCACCTACAAGAATAACATTACATTGGTATAATACCATACCATTTCTATTCACTTCACCCCTCATTACAACTCATGAAGCGGACACACAATAGTTCACATTTCACTCACCAACCATCCTACGGTAACACACCTCCACCGTAGTACACAATACTCACTCTCGCTACAAATCCATGAACTCAACTTACATCTATCGCTCATGGCGCACATTGCTATATACAGTATCAAGGACTTCCACATTCCTTACATATACTTATTTACATCATGGTAATAGACGAATATAATACATCAATCATAATTATCAATCATCGTTCCACCTACCAGTCATCACTGGAAAAAATACTACTCCCAAGTCTTCCGACTGCTCTCCTTATGTTCGCCCTCTAGGGCTTTCTCCTGCGTCCGCTTTCTTGGACGTCTTAGTGTGCAGTGATAGTAATACAGCGCTCTCGCCTCATTCAGACCCCCATCACTCACAACATGCATGCTTTTCATTCCCCGTGGGCCGTGGGTTAACTTTATTCTCCCCCTCTTCTCCCATACTACTGATCCTCGCTCACTCGCTCGTGACAGCGTTAAGTACACTGCTCCTGTGAAAGGTTAAAAAATCTATACTCTCTGGTTAAACTGCACCAAACTGAACGCTCTTGAATGCAGTAAAAAAAAATAATAGCCATACAAGACGAAAGAGGATACCCAAAGAGGGCGAAATGAATGGAAGAAAATATATGTTTTGAAAAATAGAGGCTTGAAAAAAAAACCACGTCGGCCGACGTTGCACTGTGGCCACAGTTGTAACTGGGCGGCAATGACTCTGGCAGATGTCCCAAATGGGATTAAAGAAGCATAAACACGCTCCCATATGCACGCACGCCATGCGTGATGTTCATGTTTGGGATGAATGCGCCGACCTGTACGCACCTGAGAGGCAGCCAAATAAAACAAAAAACGAAGTGCTTATTCGCAGTCTATATCTATATCTACTATGCGGAATGTTCTACTATGGAAAGGTTCTCCCGCATTCCGCAGTCTGCGATGGCGCAATGGCTAGCATCTGCGGTTATCAGTCGGCGACTATGGGTCTGGCCCGTCTTGGGTTCAATCCCACGCCCGAGCATTTTTTTAATGCAGCATTGCTCATTTTTCGGAATATTTTTTTTTTAAAGGAGTTTACAAAATTGGTGCCGTGGGGGAAATTGATCAATGTTACAAGTGTGCTCCAGATTACTTTATTCCTGTTCATTCTATTTATTCCTGTTCACTGAACGGGACAGAAATAAAAATGTAAATCAATTTTCAAACATGTGAATGATTTCTTTTAGTAAGTGTGAACTGAACAGCTCATCTCTCTCCACGGTAATCTGGATCTATTTGCCATGTTTGCTTTACTGCTTTCTTTGTTTCCATGGAAGTTTAATTCATTTTTACTTGCTCTGTCTGACTTTCTTTGTGATTTCACGCCCGACAAAATTGGCAAATAATAATAATTCATCTAAAAAAAATTGTAAAAAATATTTTTAAAATTCTAGTCACAATTTTATACCCTGGGGCAAAGCAGCGATGATCAGTGGGGGGAAAACGCAGAAAAAAAAAGTGACCGCCCCCCCCCCCCCCCCCCAAAAAAAGTCAGATCTTCCGGAGCCTCGAACCCGAAACAGTGGCCAAAAAACAAAATAAAAACTCCGACAGAGGACACCATTCGATTCGAGGACGAAATGAATTTTAAAAAATGCATACATTTTTTATAACACTGACACCTTAGTGTCGGTAGATATCAATCGTCTAAGTCACAACTTGTAGAAAATGTTTATTTAATTGTAGTTCTGTTTGCCCCCTTTCCAGGGGACAAGGTGGGCTAGAGGCAAGGTGCTCGCCTCTCGTGCCAAGGGTCCCGGGTTCGAAACCTGGGGCTGTGCAGGCATGTTGGAAATTGGGATTTTTCTCATATTTTCGTCTCCTTGATTCTGTTGGGGGGTTAGGATCGAGTGCCTAGTCTTCTCGGATAAGGACGAAAAATTCGGAGGGCCCGTGTGCACGTTGCGCACGTTAAAGAAACCTAGGCAGTTGGAAATCGTAAGGAGTAGGCCGTACAAGCCGCTGCCTGGGGAAAATTGAAACTAAAAATTAATAGATTAAAATTCAGCTATATCACTTCCCCCCTCCATATCTCCTATAACAAAAAAAATGCATATAATTCATTATTAATTATTAAAAATAAGGAGAACCCCTAAAGGCAGACTACACGGAGGAATGCACCTCCTGCAACACTGTTGATTCCACGCGTATCAACCATGTGGTTGATCCAATGGATCAAATCAACACTGTCGTGAGGGGGAAAGTGCACCATGGGCTAGGCACTTTCTCCATACCCCCAGCCCAGGCATGCAGCACAAAAACTATTTAGCTGCTGACTGTCTGCCAGTAGAAAGCCAATTATTTATGTTTGCGATTTAGTCAGTAACTGGTTCCAAGCATTGGCAGTTTATACATATATTTATAGTACTTTAATGGAAGATCGATTGTTTGATGATAAGTGACCGACTGAGGTAACATTATAAGCAATGCATATGTGAACAAAATGAGGGGGAAAAAAATAGAGAATTGCCGGTATGTCCGCTGTGTATAAAATTTCTATTTTGTTGCTTTAGAGTAAACAAGTTGTAAGACAAAATCTTAACCAATCTACATCAGGTTGATTAGCAGTGCAGAATGTCCATCCCTGGGCCATAAGTTAATTTCAATGACGGAATTTTAATATCGCTGACTGTTGATACAGCAGTAGCCCTTTCATCGCCTTTTCATTGGCGCCCTCAATTTGTGCATTTTACCAGTGACTTGTCAAGAAAGGTCATCCTCAGGGGAGCGAGGTGCAATTCATATGACTTTGATGCTTTATTTCCTTATGATTTTTTTTTTAAAGTTAATTAACTGCAGTGACTTGACGCAAGCATGTCTGCACATCTGATTTCATGAGTTATGATTACACCCGAGAAACAGAATACCGAGACAAGCCATTCATTCTTTCACTATATGTCCACAACTTGCGCGCGTATAAACACGGTGAGAAGTACAAATCTTTTTCGTTCAGTTATGAAGAGGTGCGCTGCGAATTGTTGCATTGTTGACATGGATGATACGCGCTCAAGCCGACTGATGGAAAATGACGAATTGGTCCGTCTCCGTATCCTGTGTCTCGGGCATCATAATGTACTTGCAAGTTTAGCCATATCGCATTGCTCTCTCATTTTCAGACTTTGAAGCGATATCTCTTATTAATGGAGTGGTTTTTCTTTAGAATTTTCCTTTCAAGAGACAAAAATAAATTATTTAAAAAAATATCCAGAAGTATGAAAGAGAAGACACAGGCTTTGTTTTTTCAATAAACCTTCCTCTAGAAAATTTCGTACTGCTGTTTTGAAGTTTCATCTGATTTTGGGTGTTATCGATGTTCCTTTGTTTTACTTTACCAGACAACACATTCAAAATGAATGTGCCGCACTGGCATGATAAAGGGGACATGACCAATATGGGAGGTAAAACTAGTATGGCAAAACAAGAGTTTCTTTCCTTGGTCTATGTTACGGTCACACACCCCACCTCCACCCCCCCCCCCCACCCCCCTTAAGACCTCATTCGGACTATAATATAGAACTGAGTTTTTGACACAAGAGGTCGCCTAAAAATTACGCTCTTCCTGACTTCAAGCGGAAGAGCGACATCCAGCTTAATGTAAACTGCGTGTTTAGATCATGTATAACACTTACCGAAGTTCCTGCCTAGAACAGCATGTCTACAGATGTTTTGGCCTGATAAAACATTCCGGAAGCAAGTAAAACTATGATTCTGCATCCACTCAGTTCAGTCAAGTGATTGTCAAGCTTTTGAAAAGGGTCAACCCATTATGCACTAAGGCATAATGCAGTTTGCAGTTTGAACTCTGTGTCACGAGTGGCGTGAGCGAGATTCAAGGATTACGGGGGCATGGAAGTGTAGGATTGACTCACGGGATAGTGAGGCTGCTCACCTGTATTGACTTCTGTTAGTTAACGTTAAAGCGTGCATGTTGTGAGTGAAGTTGAGGCGTACTAGAGGCAAAATCTGAATAGTCAGATCACTGCAAGTTAAGAGGTCCCAGGGGACAGACGTGAGATCAGAGGCAGTCGGGAGATTGTGTGTTTTCCAGTGATGACTGGTAGGTTGAACTGTGATTGATAAATATGATGATTGATGTACTATATTCTCCTATGACCATGATGTAAATAAGTTATATGTGAGGAATGTGAAAGTCATTGATTACTGTGTATAGAGATGTGCGCAATGAGCGATAGATGTAAGTTCGGATCATGGATTCGTAGCGAGTCTGAGTGCTGTGTGGTACGGTAGAGGTGTGTTACCGTAAGTTGTGTGGTGAGTGAAATGTGGACTATTGTGAGTACGCTTGATGGTTCGTAATGAGTGGTGAAGTGGATAGTAATTGTGTGATGTATTACAGATGTAATGTTATTCTTATAGGTGCCGGGGTCGGGCAGAGAAGCCACCCGCGGTGAGCGGACTTGTGCTGGGGTTGAGCAGAAGGCTACCCACAGGCCGCCTGAGTGAAGCTGTCGGTGCAGGACAGCGGGAGCACATGAGTCGTGGCAGTCTGGCCACAGACAGGGACGTTGTTATTGTCCTTATTGCTATTCAAATGTTAATGTGCTATTACGGTGTTAATGTGCTGTTAAGATGTTAATGTGCCATTGAGAATATAATGTGCTATTGAAATAGTAATGTGCTGTAAGACCTTAAGGGGAGATTGAGATACGGAGACTAGGTTGAGCAGGAGCCGATAAGAGAGGCCAGCAAGTAATATATATATAGATGTGAGGCTGAGGCCAGAGCATATTTTAGAAAGTATTATCGGGTTGTGGACCCGTAGAGGAATGAATGTCGGGAGTGCTGACCATTGTATGGTATTTGAATTGAATAATGTAATGCACGTATCTCTTTATTTTTATGTATAATAAATGTGTGAGTCTGTTTGGTTGTTCTGTTAAGTGTTATACTTGTTCGTTCGTGATTGTTGTCCGGTCATAATAAGTACATCTCCCAGTCTGGGATTTGTTACACTCTGAGGTAAGAACCGGACTCAACCTGGTCGTGCTGACGATTAGGCACGCAATAAACAATCACTTCAGGGCCTTTTCAGCAATATTTTTAGTTGAAATTCAAAACCCACTGAAATCACCGAAGATCGCAACATTTTTGAAAACAAAACAAAACAAACAAACAAACAAAAAGTGCCATGCTGATAGGCAAATGTGAATATCCGTCTGTGTACAGTACTTTTCCACAAAGATATTCAAAGAATTATTGTCATTCCAGCCTCTTCCTTATTATTGTAGCTGCAGTATGAAATATTATATGCATGTAAATCTTCTTGAATTATAGGCTATATTGTTTTCATATTCGTGTTTGTATTCATATACTGTCGATTTCCACAATGTCTAAGATACCTACCAATTGATGCTGTCACTTGATTAATTACTTAAGGCAAAGACAGACTTTCCACAAACTGCAAAATTGTATATCTTCTCCATTAAATCATTAAAATGAAAAAAGGCAGTATCTTTGAAATCACAGTCTGCAAACAATCCGAATGCTGATTTACTTCGATAGTCGCAATCTATAACACCCAGGATAAACAATAATGTGGGTTTGCCTGCTTAATTCGTTTAGTTATGGGCTCATTAAATAGTCTAAAAGAGTTTGACAGGATGCATACTGACAGGCCAGGTTGAATTGTAAACGTTATGAATTTGCTGTTGTCACTGTTGTTTTGGAGCTGTAATTTAAAAAAGCAGTGCTTTGATAGAGTTAATTGATAGAGCACTGAATGATTTGGCAGTTAAAGTCAACAGGAAGATCCATCACCGACTGGGAACAGAGTAAGTAATTTGTAAAAAGTTTAATGTAATATTTATGAGCCATGGACTGCACTCGTTGACAACAGTGCAACACTTTGTACCAGAGGCTCTACTTGAGCGGTGATGCTTGACCTGGGCCATGATGAAAGACCAAAATCTGCGGGCCCAGCGATGTTCTGCATGCACTGTTAAATTACAAACTACTGCAGATTAGTGGGCTTCATAAGTCAATATGAGTCCTTCATATTGGCCCCCGGTAGCGGTGTGGTCATATTCTTGTTTGCCTAAATCACAGACGAAGAATTGAGCAAACTTCCCGGACGCAGCTTCGAAGCTGGCGGCAGCAGGCCAGTGGTTGATTGATAGGGCAGATGGCAATATACCGTCACTCTGGCCTGGATATCGTGACACAGAGCATCCACCAGTATTGGTGTTCTTTGGTTTGGGTCTTTCACCCTAGTCAGTTGGGACTGCGAGGCTGTGGAGTAGCCTACAGGCAGCCGGTCAGGCAATATGACTGTCCCTCTGGCATCCTCCTGCACCTGGATACATTTCCATTCGTCTTGACCCTGTCTTGCCACTTGGATAAGTTGTGTCCAGGCGAGAGAGTGAATCTGATGTTTGCGCAGCTCTTTCTCACTAAAAACAAATTCTTTGCGCCAGTCTTAACACTCACCTCGTCTTCTTTCATCTTTGTCTCGTCTTCTTTCCTCTCAAAATTCCAACGGCGATGGGCGAGTGCGGTGGCAGCAGGTTTGGATAGACTGGAAGCTGTTAGCACAGACCTACACGTTGGTGGCTGTGGGCTATGGTCGCTTCATCGTCGATTGAAGTGGAGGCGTGGGAGGCAGCACCCACAGTAGCTGAGCAGCCTTATTTAAGGATAGCACTGCTCACCTTAAACTGAGGAAGGGGCTAGAAAAGGTGCCCTAAAGAAAGCCCACTTCACATCACCCTGACTGGTATACCGCGACCAGTGGGGATCCCTTTTTGCGGTCGAAACAAAAAGAAATTCAGCTTACTCAGGCTAGGAGCCTGGAATATACGCACACTACAGGACAACTCAAACAACCCGGAAAGACGCACTGCACTTATTGCCATTGAGCTCAGCAGGTACAACCTGGACATAGTGGCACTCAGTGAGACCAGACTCCCTGATAATGGCCAACTCAAAGAGCTCAGTGGTGGATACACCTTCTTCTGGAAAGGCAAGGGTGCAGTCGAACCGAGACAGCATGGTGTTGGGTTTGCAATTAAAAATGACCTTGTCAGAAACTTGCAGTCCATGCCGATTGAAATAAATGACAGGCTAATGACACTCAGGATCCCAGTTGGGAAAAGCCAGTCAGCCACCCTCATTAGCGCATATGCGCCCACCATGACAAACCCAGATGAAGCCAAAGACAAGTTCTATTCTGATCTAGAATCTGTCATATGCTCTGTCCCGGCAGCTGATAAGCTGATTCTCTTGGGGGACTTCAATGCTAGGGTTGGCTCCGAAATCTCAGCGTGGCCAAATGTTTTGGGCCCTCATGGAGTTGGTTCATGCAATAACAATGGGTTGCGCTTACTTACTTTGTGCGCTGAATTTGGCCTGTTCATTGCCAACACAAATTTTAGTCTCCCCGTGAGAAACAGAACGTCATGGATGCATCCCCGCTCAAAGCATTGGCATCTCATAGACTATGTCATTGTGAGGAAGACTGACAGAAAGGATGTCCTTGTAACAAAGGCGATGTGTGGTGCCGAGTGTGGAACTGACCACAGACTCATTGTTTGCAAGCTCAGACTAACATTGAGGCGCAATAGACGCCCTCAAGGGAAAGCGCCACCTAAACGCCTAAATGTTTCAAAACTCTGCTCAGCTGAGAAACAGAGCGAGCTCTCATCAGAACTCTCCTCAAAATTGGATTGCGTGACTTTTGACCCTGAGAACATTGAACAGAGCTGGACTGACCTAAATACGACTGTACACTCTTGCGCCAGCAGCACAGTTGGTTTTCCTGTCCGCAAGCACCAGGACTGGTTCAATGATAATGATAATGAAATCAAAGTGCTCATCAAAGAAAAAAATAGTCTCATCCAAGCTAACTGAAGTGACCCCTCTTCCACAGCAAAAGCTGATGCACTGCGTGCATGTAAGGGTGTACTCCAGAAGAAGCTAAGGAAAATGAAAAATGACTGGCTTGAAGAGCGAGTAAGAGAAACTCAGAAATATGCCGACACAAACAACACTAGAAAGTTCTTTGAGAGCCTCCGAGCTGTGTTTGGACCATCCCGCTCTGGCACTACGCCACTTCTTGCGTCAGATGGTTCAACACGCATTGTTGAATTGAATGCCATAATTCAGCGTTGGGCAGAACATTCCGGAGGTGTGCTAAATTGGCCATCAAATATAAATACTGAGTCCATTGACCGCCTCCCTCAGACTCCTATTAATGCAGCTCTTGCCAAGCCATTCACAGCAAATGAGACCCGAACTGCCACAAATCAGATGTCCTTTAACAAATCACCAGGCGTGGATTCAATTCCTGCTGAGGTGTATGCCTTCGGTGGAGAAAAGCTTATTGAAAGGTTGACCGAGTTGTTGAATCATATGTTGAAAGCAGGGAAGCTGCCACAGGACTTCAAAGATGCTTCAATCATCCATCTGTACAAAAACAAAGGGGACAGCCAAGTCTGTGACAACCATCGGGGAATCTCTCTACTTTCAATTGCTGGCAAAATATTGGCAAGAATGCTTCTGAATCGCCTTCTTGATCACCTCTCGTCAAATGACTTGCTTCCCGAGAGCCAATGTGGCTTTCGTAAAGAGAGGGGAACGGCGGATATGATTTTTGCTGCCAGACAGATTCAGGAAAAATGCATGGAATAAAATAAAGCGCTGTATATCACATTTGTTGACCTCACAAAAGCATTTGACACAGTGTGTCGTGAAGGCCTCTGGAAAATCTTGGCGAAGTTTGGGTGTCCACCCGAATTCATCACAATAGTGCGCCAGTTTCATGATGGCATGCAAGCTGCAGTCAAAAGCAACGGCAGTGTTTCAGAGCCCTTTGCTGTCACAAATGGGGTAAAACAGGGTTGTGTCTTAGCCCCAACTCTGTTCAGCATCATGTTCTCTGCAATGCTACAAGAAGCCTTTAGCTCTCCTCCTCAAGGGGTAAGCATCAAGTACCGAACTGATGGCAGTCTATTCAACCTCAGGAGACTTCAGGCAAAAACCAAAACCAAAAGTACTCAAGTCTGTGACCTACTATTTGCTGATGATTGTGCACTTCTGGCACACGATGAGGATAGCATGCAAAACTGTGTTGATAAGTTCTCTAGTGCCTGTGACAACTTTGGCCTCACAATAAGCACAAAGAAGACGGAAGTGCTCCATCAGCCTACTCCAGACGACAAGTATCCTGTGACCCCAAATATCAAAGTCCATGACAGTCTTCTGAAGGTGTCGGAGAACTTCACCTATCTTGGCAGTACACTGTCTTCCGCGGCTCGTGTTGATACTGAAATTCTCTCAAGAATCAGCAAAGCCAGCTCTGCATTTGGCAGGCTTCGAAAGAGAGTATGGGATGTTGCCGGCATTCGCACAGACACTAAGCTGAAAGTGTACAATGCTGTGGTCCTTCCCACCCTACTCTATGGGGCTGAAACCTGGACAGTGTACCAATCGCATGCCAGAAAGCTAAATCACTTTCATCTGGCCTGCCTTAGAAAGATCCTAAGGATCAAATGGCAGGATAAAATTCCAGACACTGAGGTCCTCAATCGTGCCAAGGAATTGAGCATCTTCTGCCACCTGAAAAAAATTCAGCTACGTTGGGCAGGACATGTTGTCAGAATGCCCGACTCCAGACTCCCTAAGCAAATCTTCTTCTCTGAGCCCTCCAATGGAACGAGGAATGTTGGGGCCCCAAAGAGACGTTACAAAGACACTCTCAAGCAATCACTGAATGCCTTTGCCATTGATGTGAGTGAGTGGGAAAAGCTCTCGCTTGATCGTGCAAATTGGAGGGCGGCCCTTACCAGAGGCAGCAAAGCATGGGAAGCTGACAGAGTCCAGCAGGCTATCAAAAAAAGAGAACGGCGCAAGAAAAGGCCCAGTGGTACTGAACCAACGGAGCACTCTTGTCATTTATGCGGAAGGGTCTGCAGGGCAAAAATAGGACTTATCAGTCACATGAGAAGCCATAAGTCATGAAAGAACAGTCTTTCCATTCTGTCCTCTGTGTCCTTTAGTTCTCTTTATTGTCCATGTGTTGAAATTCTCAACAATTTCTGTTCTTTATTCCTCTGGTGTTGTTAAGGTCATCATCATACCTGATGGACGAACTATTATTATTATAAGTCTGTAATTTTTGGACCAATCGTTCAAAAAATGATAGAAGCGTGAAACTTGGCACAGATGTTGGCCATAGGAGATTATTATAAGAAAAAGGTGATAGCCATGAAAAATTTTCAAAATGCCGCCCAAAATTCAAGATGGCCGACACCTATTGGAAGTAGGCTATATAACAGATGTTGTACATAAAAATAACTTGTTACAAATGCTTTTGACATCTCAAAATATGCAGTTATAGTGTTGGAAAGAATATAAGGTGTCTTCAATATAAAACGAGAAAATCAAGAAAAAGACGGCAGGTACCTGTTCATGATCTTGCAAAACGTTTAGTCTCGGAGCATCATAGTGCACAGGACGTAGCTTTCATGCCTTCAGCGATTGTGGCACTGTGTCAGCCTACAGAGGGAAAAAGGAACATTCATTTCTTCAGACATAAAAGTTTTTTTTTGCCAGATGCATCAGAAACCTGGGCAAGCTGAACAGATGCTCAGTGGTATTGATGATGCAGACATCCAGAATCCTTAATTTCTAAATGTTGGCGATGCCAGCAAAGACCCCTTTATGCACAAAACCACATAATTTGACTTTCCGCCACCAATAAGGCCGCCCTGCAACAACACATTTACAGAGCAGGAGCTCGCCAAGGTGGTATTATCAGGGGCCAAGCTCTTGATCAGAGCCCACAGCTGCCCTTGCCACACCTTGCAGCACGACTTTCTACGCAGCTGAAACGTTGGTTAAAAAACGACGTGCAGAGATCTGCATTCTCATCGTGGCGGATAAGTGCATTCACTGTGAATTATTTTTCTTGGTGATTCTGCTACGCCACTAGCACGTATACAGATGAATTCATAATCGATACTTGGCTCCTGTGTGGGCGCTATAACCACGGCCCTATCATGAAATCGGACCATTTAATGTATTCTAATAATTATGCAAATGACAACTCTATTTGCCAAATATGCCGTGGTGGAAACTTCTTGCAGAATTTTTTAATTTTTTACCATCGAGGAAGTTATTTAAAAATAAAAACTAAAACGTGTGAGTGATAAGGAATGCAATGCAGCTAAAACAGTTGGCGCCCAGTCCACTGTAAAATTAGGTCCTTCGCACTTTGTGCGGTTTCAGAATAAGATCAATGATACGATGATCTTTTTTCTTGCTAAATCCATTTTTCTTTTCGTATTGGTCGTTTCGATGAAATGATTTTACCAAAAGCCTTTCCACAGGCAGTCGATTTGGCACATGGCATGTTTGCCAGAGAGACGTGTTTTGACAAGCTTGCAAGGTCGGGGTGAAGACGCTGGTAATAGAGCCGGGTGTGAAACGCAAGGTAACAGAGCCTGTAACTTGCAAGCAAATGAAGTGACCTGCCATCTTCTCTTTCTGTCCGTACAAACGCCACCATGACAAACGCAGTATCAATTCAGGCAGTTTACCTACTGTTGTATCGTTCATTGACATTTTTTTTCAGTCACTTCGAACATAGCTGAGGTCGCCTTACATGGATCGACGTAGTGAATACTGATCTCAGGAGTTTCTGAACGGCTAATCACAGTACCGAACTCTTTGCAAGTTGATCAGCTGGTTAATCGCCTGCCATGTCAGCTAGAAAGTGCTCCACTCCGTATTTCCCAAGTTATAACAGCATCGGGCCCTCATGTCCTCAGGATCATCGATACTCAGCATGATGTTGTGGAGTCGTAAGGTGAAGCTTCAAACGATCACTGGCGAGACCCAGTATCGTGAATGTTCAACATCGGCACCGAATAAGGCATGGCTCAATAATATTCTCGATGGCAAAACACGTCCGTCTCCATTAAAATAATATTAAAGTCAGTGGCTGTCTAACTGCTCAAATCAGAAATAAAAATGTCCGTATGAATCTTGAAAGAAGGTTAGAACACCCTTACGTAGAAGTGACGTTTAGACCATTTGGTCTTTCTAAAATAAACCATTTTTTTTTAAATTTGTTAAATTATGTTGATAATGAATGAAACAGGCTTTTGGAAAGGACAAGACCAAGTCGGTTGTAACATTTGTAGCTGTAAACTCGATGCTGTGGTGACAAGATAGTGAAGTTAGATATTATTAGATTGTTGGCCGCCATCTTCGATTTCCTGCCTTATTGGATTTTTTTTCGTGGCCAACACACTATTCTCCAACACTATTGTATGACCAGTGTTTGTGCCAAGTTTTGTGTAGCTATCATTTTATGAACGAGTGTTCCAAAACGTTATTAACCAACGCAAAACAGTGACGCCAAGGGACACTTCTTTGCCTTAGGCTTATTTTGATGATCTATTTTATCTGTCAGTTACAGAAAAAGTGTGTTAGACACTCACTCCAAACATGAATATATCCAAAATATAAGTATTAAATGATATTCATACCAAGTGTTGTGCTAGTAAAATGGAATTTTTTTTTTTCCCTGGATTTTTGAAAAGTGATAAAATCCGTGGGCTCAGCTGACATTACTCGGGTCTAGGACTGAGGTAAGTGTGCCGCCATCTTGAATTTTGTTTTCTTTTTTTTTTCTGGAAAGGTTATCACATTTAGTTGTTACATCGATCTAAATAGCTTTTAATATGTATTCATGGGAATTGTAGAATTAATCTTTCTGAAAGCCAGCATTTTCTAACAATCAGTAGGAGATAATGTATTGCTTGGCGGGCATCTTGTATGTTCCGGCTCTATTGATTTTTTTCAAGATTATTATGTTGATAACGAATGAAACAGGCTTGATAGGGACAAAGGTTTGGCAGTTATAACATTTCCGGCTGTAAACCCGATGCTCTGCTGACAAGAAACAAACTATACAGATGCTTGCATTGTTCGGCGGCCATCTTGAATTTTCCAGCCATATTGGATTTTTCTCCGTGGCCAACACTTTATTATCAAACACTTTCATAAGAAGACTGTTTGTGCCAAGTTTTATGTTTCTATTTTTTTTTTTAACGATTATTCCACTTATTTATCAAGCCTACTACAACCAAAGACTATATTTGAACTATTTAGACTTGTTCCATGTCCCCGTTGATGTCATCATATTTTTTTCTTTCGGGGTGGGGAATGGAGGGAGCTTTGATTATTGTGTTTACTTATGTGCAGACCATACCTGCTGGTCTCCTTTTCTTCCTCACAGCTTTCAGACATCTTTCTCACTTTAATTTGGCTCTTAGCCCATACTCTTTCATTCTTTCATGTTACACTTTCACACGTGAATTTTCCTCATGGGTCGCCATTTCAGCAGCGGTTCTGATTCGCCTCTTGATATTTTATTGTGAGAGGATTAAAGATTTTCATTTTTATTTAAAATGTGCATTCAGTGTAACGTTAGTTTGGGGGACTAAGGTACGGCTACTCATAGAGGTTTATAGGAACTTGTCTGGTCGCCATTACTTGAATTACTTCCCTTGTGTACGGTAGCGCTGGGCTCAGTAAAACATTGCTGTGAGGAAACGCGCGTTTTGATGGGTCAGTTGCGAATTGCGACCAGCGGATATCTAGCTCCTGAATCATGTCTAAAATTTACGTTTTCTTTCTTTTCAATAATCAGAAAGACAGAAACTCGGCTTCATTTTCAAGAGTATGCAATACTCATCCCGTATAATATAGGTGCTCATGATAACTTTTGTTACTTACAGGGATACGTGTTGATGAACTAAAATATCCCGCACGAGTTTGTCAATTTGTACTTATCCCGTCACCTTTAAAAAATCATATTAAAAATACCACACATTTTCTGGACAAAGAAGCTGGTTAGAATTTAGAAGGAGGTTCCTACTTTGTATTGATACCAATTTTATTATACTTCGCTGCACGTATCCTGGTGAGATCGTCAGTAATGGAGTCTCGGATTTTAAATAAACGATGGGCTAGACACGTTTTGTCACTGATAAATCCAACCTGGGTCAAACGTATCAAATTGTAGCACCATAGAACTATAGAGTATCTTCTGCAGTTTTTCCGGGATATCCATTTGATTTCTGTGCGTGCAGTATTAGCCGCGCTAGGATTATTTTTTTTTTAATGTCCGTACACTGACAAATTAGTCTGGTTTAGGCCCCATGCCAGAGAGTTGAAACTGCCGATCGCTGGGCCTGCATTCTCCCATGTCCACACCGCCACTATAAATACGGTTGCGGTTGGGATGCACTTTCATCAAAGACGCCAAGACAAGAGCTGACCACCAGGCCCAGTGAACCATCCCAGACCGATAACAGGTGCTTGCCGCCGCCCCGCCCCTGGTCACAAGGCATGAAGCGGTAGCCCAGGACAAAGGGAGACCTTGGCTCATGGCTGGTTGTTTTTTTTTTTAGGGGTGGGGGGGGGGGGGGGAGGTTGTTCCTAGTTTTTGTTACATAAATAAATAAAGAATAATATATTTAGAGAGTTTGAACAGATGGGCGACAGGGAAAACCCAGGACAATATGGCTTTTTGAGAGCATCCGAGGGGAGGAATGAGTGGCGAACCATGATCGTCGATATCTGTTCCAGATCCGGCACTTGAAGAAGAAGAACTAAATAGCAGCATCAACTAAGAACTCGTGTTTTTTCGGTTGAAAAGAAATACTAAAGAAATATTAAGAACCCACTACACACACTCCCAACGTAGCCACTCGTCCGCCCTACATTATATTTGTATCTCAGAAACTCTCAAAAAATGTTCATGTCTTGTAGATTGTGGACATTTTTAGTTATTCTCGTATTAATTTAGAAAGATTGCTGTCGTGATTTTCTTCTTTTATGAGACCTTTCATTCTGTTCTGTGTGCTCTGGGGAAACAAGAAACTTGCCATTAATTAGGAAAGATGTGAGAAATCAATAATATGCTTGTAATATAAAAATGATAGGCTTGTATGGCGCCAAGATCCTGTCAGCAAGACGTCACCCCAACAAGACACCGTTATTTCAGAACCGTCACTGTGTGGTTATTGCAGTGGAAGACCTTTAGTTGTAGTGGGAATTTTTACTTTTCACTAATAATGAAAATAGATCATAGGAGGGATAGCAGGGCTGGAGCGTTGTGCAATGACGGTTTCGGGTTACAGCGCCAATCTTCATTCACGAAAAAAAAATAATGATTAAAAACTGCAAATTATCTCGTAAAATTTCATGTTTAATATGTATAAAGCAGGAGAAACATTACAAACAATAATGAAAAACTGAATATAATATATAGCTGAAATTGAATACATGTGTACTACAATTCTAAAGGAAAACCACTCCATTAATAGGAGATATCGCTTCAAAGTCTGAAAATGAGACAGCAATGCGATATAGCTAAACTTGCAAGTACATTTTGATGCCCGAGACACAGGATACGGAGACGGACCAATTCGTCATTTTCCGTCAGTCGGCTTGAGCGCGTATCATCCATGTCAACAATGCAACAATTCGCACCGTACCTCTTCATAACTGAACGAAAAAGATTTGCACTTCTCACCGTGTTTATACGCGCGCAAGTTGTGGACATATAGTGAAAGAATGAATGGCTTGTCTCGGTATTCTGTTTCTCGGGTGTAATCATAACTCATGAAATCAGATGTGCAGACATGCTTGCGTCAAGTCACTGCAGTTAATTAAGGTGATGGTTTTACTGGTGGCACCCGCCAGACAATTATTACACACCCCTTATGGCGAGCAAATAAACATACAAACCGGCCAGATAAGTTTTTTGTGGTTTCTTGACAACCAATCTTTGCCGTTAAAAAGCAGCAATTCGTTGAACCAAATATGTCATGGAAACATAATATAATATAATATAATATAATATAATATAATATAATATAATATAATATAATATAATATAATATAATATAATATAATATAATATAATATAACTTAATACAGTTATACAGTTTAATACATGATGAGTATATTATGGGTTTCGGCCATGCCTTCTCGTTGCCCCGGCAAATCGTAAATTCATGAATGTTACAACAAAAGAGAGATGTAAAATTCGACCTTTTCAATTAAATATCATTATCAGTTGTGAATAATTCGGCGCTGGGGGTTTGAATCTTTTGAACTTGTTTCAAGTATTTTGGTTATCTCAGTCAGGGCACATGTGGTTCGGTTCAGATTTTGTCTCCAAAATTATTTCAGTGAATGAATCAGCTTTGATTTAAATTCTATTTTCAGGAAGCAAGGATCCTAGTACAGCAAACGTTTAAGTCATTCCTCTGAAGGCAGTTTAATTTGTTCACATTATGACACAAAATTTCAGATTTGATCAGAATTGCTCAGCCACTGAAGAAATTATACTCACTCATTCTAACTTGTTAACAATTTACAGCAGATAATTATTACATTCAAGCGGCATCTCATGCCACGCCACGTATCGTGCATTTCCTCGTAACAGAGGTCATTGTATCATGCACTCGTGATTGAATGAGTGTTGAGCCGATTTCTGCTCAGTAAAGTCTCTTTAGGAAATCGGCTTGGGGCTTCGTGAATCAATCGATGCGTTTGCTTTTATGCTCTTCTATCTACACAAAGCTCATTGCCGGAAATAGACTGGACTGAGGAATTCTATTTTTAACAGCTATTTAATCACGACATACTTATCGTACTTTTTGAATGTGGTGTGAAGACGTTCAAGCAGTGCAAAAATAGCCGTGAAACGGATTACTGATAGTGATACATTTTCATGTATCAAAGCATTCCACTTGGGACTATTTGTCTTGAGGCTACCGATCAGGCATAGTGTCATTATTTGAATCTTCATGGTGAAGGTCGGATCACTTGATGCATGCTGGGACAATGGGGATGATAATAAGTGTAACAAAATCACATTCAATACTTTAATGCAAAACTTTGTTAGAATTCAAAAACAATTTTTATATTGTGCCCCGGTAAGTGGATCTCTTGAGATATGCCAGCGTATACACTGTACTGGATACTTTAACCGCACATCTCCCGTCATCATAACTGACTCTGTACTTTATCATGTTTAGTCTTTCAGTCATACATTACAAGTGCATTAATTGCATTTGTCGCAGTTTTGAAATGTTTTAAGTTTGTTTCTCTGTTTAATTACAGTGACTTAAAACTTAATTTAATCCTTTCCATGGGAAGCATGCCGTACATGCATTTCATACTTGGTTCATTTTGCCGACTCGCTTTGTTTGTTCATGATGCTACCATGTGATATTTTATTAAAAGGTGAACGGTCACGGCTGGTCAGGGGCGGTCTGGTCGCTAGGCCTTTTGTATTGACAAGCCTACAATGAACGTCCGGGGTGCAGTCAAACCAAGGTCAACAATACCGCTAGGCCCTATGCAGATTGTCCTTTTTTTTCTACTCCGCCCATCTCGCTGTCAGCTTTGACCTTGCAGAATCCGCCAGCAGAGAGCAGATAATTATAGTCAAGCAATAACCATTCCTGGCACATGCAGGGTATGGAGTGTATAGCAGGTTCAACTACACAGTGCACTTGCACTTGTGGGGTATCCTCAGTAGTCTGCATCTACCATTCCGATCGTGCTATTCATATCAACTCTGAACAAGATTCTGTCTAGGCTCTGGGCGAGCCAGCGTACACGCTGTTTAGTAGAAAATACAACATGGATTTCCAAAATTAAGATTGTGACGTGACATTGTGTTGATATTCAAAGTCTTTGATCATTCAGATGAAATGCCATACAGTTTCTGTGAGATTCCTCCTCTCCGAACTGACAGGACAGTGAGTACTCAAATTTATACTCAACATGAACAGATTGGTTATGAAACTGTCACACCCATTGCTAAATGCGATGAACTTGAAGTCGAAAAGCCAGGTTCATTTTCTTAATGGCACTTTTGTTTGAAAAATAATTACCGATAGACTTTCCAACGAGATGTCTTGGTGTCACTTAAGTAAAAGATAAATATTAAAAGCTATGCTTTCAATTTGTTTGATAATATGGAGCTTTTCCACGGGAAGTGACAGTTTATAGAAGATTCTTGTCTCTCTTTGAAGGGCATTGATGTTGTTTATGTGAGTAAAATGTTCGATAAGAGGACGAGGAGAGCATGTCACATTAATGTAATGAATTGGTACTTCAAAATGGAAAATCTTTGAGACAAAGACTAGACTCACTAGACTGGTTCAGGCTATATATGTGTGGTGAAACTTTGAATTATACGTGGATGGGTTACCTTCATTTAATAGTCTATTCATTTATGTAATCGCAACCTTGTAGACTGGAACAAATTGCCACGCTATTGCTTTGTTTCATTTGACACGGCAGTACTTGAGCTTCTCCAAAATTTCAAAATTTTATTTCGGATTTTACTGAAGGTTTCAAGGTTTCATGGGCACAATGGAATATTGAGATAGACGGTAATACCCAGCTCATGATAGACAATGAAACGGAAATCCTATCTTGTCTGTAAATTAGGTTTCGTTACACATACAGCATGGAAAATCTAAATGTGGTTTATGTGTTAATAAAAAAAAAATTTATTCGTCATTGCTCACATTCGTGGTAAAATACTGTTTTTTCCCTTCTTTTATTGGGCACTTTCGTATTTTTTCAGAGAATTTTGGTTCTTCTTTATAGATCAGTTTTAATTTGCCTACAACTTACAACATTTTGGTTGTGCTGACGAATCAAATGTTCTCTCCACAGAATCATTTATTATCTTCTTATACAATTAACAAGTAATTTACACAAAAGCACGCAACCTTTGAAATGACAGCATTCGTGGTGGTATTTTTTTTTTTAATCAGTAGACTCAAAGAATCTCTTGAAGCGAAATGTTAAATTTCATTTCATCTTTCGTCAGAAATTCCTCCAATGCATTTTGAGCATTCATGTTGAGCCGATTGCAAAGCACGCTGATCAACATCACGGTTATGGAAACAAACCAGTAGTTTAAAATAATAAAATTTCAAGTAGTAGTTCTGCACCTTTATCTCCTCATGAGGTTAGGTTTGCACATTTTAGTAAGAATGTTGTTACAAGTACATACGTCCTCCACCTGTTTTGCCCGAGGATACGTATTTTGAAGCCTTTGTGACTCCAGAGTTAGAGAGTGTAACAAATCCCAGACTGGGAGATGTACTTATTATGACAGGACAACAATCACGAACGAACAAGTATAACACTTAACAGAACAACCAAACAGACTCACACATTTATTATATATAAAAAGATATCTATGCAATTACATACATTACATTAACTCAATTCAAATACCATTCAATGGTCAGTATTCCCAACATTCATTCTTCTCCGGGTCCACAACCCGATAGTTACTTTCTAACTATGCTCTGGCCTCAGCCTCACATCCATATCTATATTACTTGCTGGCCTCTCTTTTTGGCTCCTGCTCAACCTAATCTCCGTATCTCAATCTCCCCTGGATGTCTTAATAGCACATTAATATTTCAATAGCACATTAGTATTTCAATAGCACATTAGTATCTCAATAGCACAGTAACATCTTAATAGCAACAAGGACAATAACGACGTCCCTGTCTGTCTGTGGCCAGACTGCCACGACTCATGTGCTCCCGCTGTCCTGCGCGACAGCTTCACTCAGGCAGGCCTGTGGGTAGCCTTCGGCCCAACCCCGGCACAAGTCCGCTCACCGCGGGTGGCTTCTCTGCCCGACCCCGGCACCTATAAGAATAACATTACATTTCTATAACACCATACAATTACTATCCATTTCACCACTCATTACGAACCATCAAGCGTACACACAATAGTCCACATTTCACTCACCACACATCTGCACTTAGACTCGCTACGAATCCATGATCCGAACTTACATCTATCGCTCATTGCGCACATCTCTATACACAGTAATCAATGACTTTCACATTCCTCACATATAACTTATTTACATCATGGTCATAGGAGAATACAGTACATCAATCATCATAATTATCAATCATAGTTCAACCTACCAGTCATCACTGGAAAACACACAATCTCCCGACTGCTTTCTTCACGTCTGTCCCCTTGGACTTCTTAACTTGCAGTGATCTGACTATTCAGATTTTGCCTCTACTACGCCTCAACTTCACTCACAACATGCACGCTTCACTTCCCTTCCCCGCACTCACTGACCCCCGCTCACTCGCTCGTGACAGAGAGCCCTTCCCGAAATCTTCCTATTAACAGCCTTAATTTATTACTCTTCCAGATTTCCTTTTTGTTTTCCTACTGTGTTTTTTTTTGGGGGGGGGGGGAGGTTGAAATGATAAGATCTAGGGTTGAGGATAAGGACGGGGTTAGGGATAGATATGTATACGTACGCGCCCTTAGCGCAAAACACTTTGGGTGCGTACGTACTTATGACACAACGCCCTCTAGTAAACTCGAATCGTGTACGACGCTTTGCAACCTCGAGGTATATTGAATCGGAATGACAAATCGCCGTGCTGCATGTGTGGATTTCTTAGTACGATAGCCTGTAGCCTGGTACTAATTTACAACTACTGAAGCAGACAAATATTAATGTCAGGGTAACCCATTCACATTTAGTACAATGCAAATTATTCTTATGGCGCAGCAGACGACAACAGAAATAAGTGTGGGAAAACTGCACCACTATAGGCATTCGTAGCAAATCGAACGCCTGTCATATTGCAGACGTCCTCCAGATCCTTCTGTGAACGAAGCAGTCCTTCCTCTCTGCAATGAAAATCGCTGCAAAATCGAAAATGTTTTAAATTCAGTCTTATTGCAAATCACCTGCTGTTAAAGCACCACACAGTCATTTCCTTATGCGATTTAGATAAAATGGTTTACACCAGTGAAAACAATAAACAAATAAAGAGAGAGAGAGAGAGAGAGAGACACAGACCTACACAAAAGGGTGCCATATCAAATTTGGTAGGGCATATTACATTTCAGCGGCAGGGCCGGACTAAACTATTACGGGGCCTAGATATTCTGGGTTCTAGATTTTTAAAAATACACAGAAATATTAAAACATATTTTTTGCTTTTCACAGGGACGTAATTAGATTTTTCGTTTGTTTTACCAACAGATAATACGACAAATATGTCTTAACATTTCAATAATAAAATTACTTAGATGGACGCATCAATTTCAGATGTCAAAAGTTACAAAACTACAATTTAAAACTTACATTTTCTAGATTTAGCATGAGCAAATTTGTTGATAACTCTGGAAAGGCCTGTTTCATGCTTGAGTTCATGTTCAGTGCTCATTAGAGTGAGAATGTTCAATCTGTTTTGATCAACGGTGCTCCGTAGTTCATTTTTAATCCTTTTCAGATTTAAAAATGAACATTCTCTACTGCATTTGATGACCGTGAGTGTCAAATAGGTGTGTAAGGCGATATCTATATTTGGAAAACAGGACTCCAACGAATTGTCAGTTATCAAATGATAAAACTGTTACTGCAACATCTTGTTTGGCACCGATGTGCAAAGCAAGATTGTTTTGAGCGGTTCAGGAAACTTCACAGATTCTTCACTATCACATTTTTCAAGATCTTCCAGATATGATTTGATAGATTGGATGTCCTGTTTGTGATCTTTTTCGGGTATAAATGACTGTAACTGAGAAAGGAATCCAAATACACCATTTAAAATTTTGACGAGCTTTCTTTAGCAAGGCAGACAGCAAGCTATCAAGAATGGAAAGAAAATGTCCGGCTTTTGTAAACGAACATTTTGAGAGAATGCATTTGAAGAGAATTTGATATAAATTGATCAGGAGTGTTGGAACCATTGACATCATCTTGCTCTCATGGTAGCATTTTGGGCGTGAATATAAGGACAAAGTGGCTGGGCCATGTAGTAAAAAATGTTTTTATAGTAATAGATTTGGGGAGAAAGATGCACTATAGACTGGAAGACAATGGATTTTTATCAGTTCTCACCTACAGGACACAGATCAGTGAGTGATTGGACAACTTTGTAGCCAGGCACAATGTTGCATTAAAAAAAAAATCTGTTTCGTCTTCTCAACAAAGGTTGTGTCTGTTTTGTAGAATTTCTGCTGTTAATTGTTTCGAAATGCATTCCAGCCTCCCCGTGTACTTTATGATCAGAGAAGAAAAAGGTTCATCGGAAGGGATTTTTCTTCAGTGTATACGGGTATCACATAACTTTGCCTTCCACAACTGACGGTATATCGTCTTCTTGATGTTTTTATCTATAAGAGGCATTACATGAAATCTCAACCTAGTATTGTGTGTAACCGAGTAGAAATCAATGGCGTGTCTTGGGAAGATGGGCTGACATCCCAGGCACTATGTAATCAGCGCAATGGTTTGCGTGTTGCACGGTATGGAAACGTAGAGCCAGATCAGCGGTTTGCCGTCCTTCGCTAATCGTATAAAATATTGCCACGTCAAACAGTTTATAGACCCAGTCAGTCAAACATAACTATACATAATTAACCTGTGTTATACGAACAGTGCAGACAATAACTCATTAAATCTCTGGACCCCTTCTGCCTTAAAGCATAAAATTAATACTCTTCCTTTGTTTCCTTCTCAGCTAATACCCTCAGTTATGTGGTATACCTTTCACTTTAAGAACAAGGTGTTCCTCAAGTTGAAAACCTTTGTTCCAAACTGATATGTTATTAGAGGAATCATTAATTAGCTGGCCTGTGTCGCGATGATTAGAAAAAAGATTTTTCAAATTATTGAACAAGACAGTTGGCTAATAATCAATACACATGCAGATAAATGGTGAAAATAAATGGAAAAGAAAAAGCCGATGTCTGAAAAACGCTCAGTTTGAAATGGCAAATTAAGTTTGTTTGATTAATTGATAATAAGTCTGTCAAAGGATGTCAAGCAATCAAGATGAGCCCCTCCTTTGAGACTGAGAAAGAGATGAATGGGGAAAAGGACACGGACTCGAAATGTTCGGAAAAAAAGAAAGACAGTGAGAACGGAAGACAGAGATCTTAGAGAAAACGCAAGAGAACAATGTGAAATTGAAGGAGTGACACCTGCTTCACTCCAAAGGGGATAATAATTCTCCAAACGTGAAGAGCAGGCCAGCACAAAACTTGAATTTATTATGATGTACATTCTCCCCCCCCCCCCCCCTTTTTTCCCCATAATGAAAAAAAAAAGAGGTGTGAGAGGAAAGGAGGGTTGGGGGGCAGATTTCCTTTACCAACCCACAAATTGAAATATCACTGGAACTGATATTAGCGATGTTAAAACAATGGGCAAAACAATGATCACTGAAAAAGTTACCTTGTATTCAGCACAAATTCTGCGAAAAGAAAAATTTTTAAAAATCATTATTTTATATATTTGAACTGTGCACCACACAGGCGTTAGTTATTCACTCGCAGCGTTGTTCTCTGGTCAGAACCTTACCTGATTTCGTGTAATACATGTGCATATTTTATGATATTCATTGTCAAAAGCCAAGAACATTTTCTGAGAAAGTTACCGAGAGTGTTATGTCGTTTATTATTTTCCAATGAATTTCAGTGTGAAACTGATAGGAAAAAAGTATTAGTACCAAAAAAATAATGGTGAATACGACTTGGTGGGTGTAAAATTTAACTTAATTCATTGTTTTCGTATTATGCTAACTGTTCATTAGTTATCACTTTGTTTTTAAAATTTCACGATTAATATGGTGTGTTTTGTTTTCATTATGAATGGCGGTGATGGGGGTCATGATGGATTACAGTGGCATTGCGTATCATTCCGTATTTTATATATTATATAGATCTGAATCAGGCTTGCCGTTTCCATAGAAGCAATAAATCGGCATTACATGTTCTGTGACAGGTTGGCGTGCCAAATGTAATGATCCCCCGGCATGCGAAGATGTAGTATTGGGAGCGATCTCCTGAGTGTATTTTCATCCATGGCAGAGCTTTCAGCAAGGGCTTATTTAATGAAATTGTCGTCCGCATTGTGGTTCTATAGAGGCACTGGTGTCGCTGTTGCCTTCTGTTCGTTTCGCCAGGTAGGCTAGAAGTGCCATAGGGAATATTGTTTAAAGACACATGGTTTATTATTATAAAGCTTAGTTTTATTTATTTTTATTTATTTATTTATCTATTTATTTATATCTATCTACCTCTCTATACATCTATCTATGTATCTATTTATCTATCTATGTAATAATCTATCTATGTCTATACTATCTATCTATCTATCTATCTATCTATCTATCTATCTATCTATCTATCTATCTATCTATCTATCTATCTATCTATCTATCTATCTATCTATCCGTCTCTGTCTGTCTGTCTGTCTGTCTGTCCTTCCGCCTGTCTGCCTATCTATTTGTTTGTTAAGAACAACAACTTTTAATACTTGTTATTGTGGCATTTTTCCGCATCCTTGCCAATACATGTGTCTAGTTCCCTTTGTTAAATATTTGGGTTGTATGAATTCATGGCGGTTGTTGTTGAATTTCTGTGTGTATGTATGTGTGTTTGTGTGTGTTTAAGAATTATTGCCAGTAAATGCCCTTCTGTGAATATTCAAGTCAGATAAGAGTAAAGTAATAGGGAATTTCTACATGCCGCTTTTTAGGGTATCCCTAGCTTACATTTTTTAACGCTTTTTCCTTTTCACACACGATCCAAACTGATAATATTTACTTTTTAGTTACAAAAATTCTTGTTTTCACAATGCACAGTTGCAGGTTTTCCTTTCACTTTTATTTCACAAAATTTTTTAATGTTCTGCCTTTTTATTTCCCCAATAAAACAGCACATGCCACCATTAAGCCCCCCCCCCCTCTCTTTTCTTTTCACCCTACACACACCCCCCCCCCCTCAACCCCACCCCGTTATTCTACTAAGTGAATGTTTTACGTTGGAGGGGGCCAACTTACATGGCTATGCCTTTTGGCTACAGGCCATTATTCTACTCTTCTCGAAGTAACTGAATTGTCTGTTGGCTGCTTTTTATGTATAATAATAATAATAATAATAATAATAATAATGGATGACATTTATATAGCGCATATCCATTTTTAAAATGCTCTATGGGCTTTACAGAAGCAACATGTCAACCACAGAGCAGAATAGAGCGCCGGCGAATCGCTCAACACACTACAATGCTTCTTTCTCTCTCCCTATCTCGCTCACTCTCTCTCTCTCTACCTCTCTCTATCTCAGAGCAAAATTGTAACGCAGCCTGTTTGGCGCAGTTCACAACTCACAACAGTTCACAACTCAAAACTCAAATAATATTTGAATATTTATTAATAGTAATAATATATATATTTAATCATGAATAATAAATTTTGTTGTAGCTAGGGGGGAGCGGGTGATATGGATAAATTTATTATTTATTATTATACTAAAATGAGTAACAAATACAATCATGTAGAGGTATCTACATACTGATGTGGGATTCTCTTTACAGAGCATTAAAGGCTTTCATCACTAAAATTAATCACAAAAATTTAATAGCCTATAATTCATGATCTCGAAAACAATTCATAGGGCACGATATCTGTGTTCAATATAAATAGACTGTAACATTTTTATAAGTCGTCACTTCTCTGGGCTAATGGCATAAGTCGTTTTTGATACTTCTGAGATGTTAAGAAAGAACCGTTTCTCTTCCTGTCATTTGGTGACCCATGCTATTATGATTCTTTTGTGTTATTACATATTCCTATTGGCACATTTCTATTGCTGTAATATTATCTCATAACCTTCATGCTCAGGAATGCAATGAACCGCCTTTTGGCATAAGTCTGACATAAGCCATTATTGTAGAGCAGTGATGGTATAATTATGTTGTTTTTTTATGTCCCATTTGTCATGATGCACTTGATATCCAGTAAACAAAACTAAAGAAATATAGTAAATAAATAAAAGTCATGTTTTCCTAACATAGAATATCTTACGTAAAATTTATAACAAACAACGGCGACTTCCTTGTCCGTGTGACAAATGCGGCAAGTTAAATTATGAGTTTTTGGGCTGTATTATTTTTGTGCGAAATCCATTTTCCTTCCATTTTATTTTTCTTGAAGACTTAATGAGATTTCAGACCTCTGGGATCTGTGCCATTTCAGTTTAGTTTTGTCTCCATTCTGGACCACTTATATCTCCTCTTAGTGTGAAAAGTGAAACATTCTAAACAAGGGGGTGCGGAGGGGAGGAGAGCTGTGTGCCCTCAAGAGCTTTCGTGACTTTATCTGTATGGCTGTGAAGGGGGCGGGTCGAGACATCCTTGCCAACTGAATCTTTTTAGCCCAATTTTACATTCAGGATGTTATGAGGAAGAGAGAGAGTGTGTGTGTTTGGAGTCTGTCAGAGCCCGAGTGTTAAACAGGGTTAACCGGGTGGACCATGCAACCCAATTCTCTCACAGTCTTGGTAGAAATTGCTTCCCCTTACGTGGAAATTGTACGATTAACTATAGTGCATATTTGATACATCTCACTTCGTGCATAATGGACTTTTTCTTTAATGTCCTAATTTCCTACTTACATAATCAAAAACAACAAAAAAGAAATTATGCCATTTTCCTTATGAAGAACTATAACCCATTGCTTGTATTTATGGGACTGTTTTGAACTACCTTAAACGCTTTGGATAAGGCAATTCATGCCTGGGCACTTGAGCGTTAAACACTTATGTTTCTGTTCTTTCGTTGGTCAGCTTTCTGCAGATTTGACGGAAGATCATTGTTTGCCGAGAATATTTGCTATGAGTATTTAAACCTCGTTTTCAAGTTTGTTTTTCGGTTTTTTGTTGCTTTTTTTTTTTTTCCTTTCTTTTTCTTATTTTCTAAACTTTCTGCAAATGTTGAGTCTTGGGTGCAAATTAGCTACAAATCCATTTCCCGGCTGAAACACTGGTAACATCTGAAGATTACGACAGGGGAAAAAGCTAGCAGTGGAAGTTTGTTACCGTACCTTTCTCGTCACAACTTAGATCAAAATTATTTTCTGTCACAGATCTACACAAAGGGCATGTAACATCAGACATGTTATTGGTTCGGAATAACAGCTTCCTAGTTTTTGCATGTCTCAAAACCAAAGATGATTGAAGAGAATGCAATAGCTGAAGATCTTGCTCCCTTTTTCGCGATTTCTTTTATTGGTCCGAGGAAAACATGGGAGTTAAATTTGTGCCCTGATCCTGGATAAGTCGAGTAAAGCAGGGGATGGAGGGATGCAAGTTAGGCCTGTCGTCGACCTTTCATGCCCTGAACCTGATTCGAACCGGCAGTCCATCAAATTTGGGGTCCCCTTGACATGATAATAAGCGCCTTTGTATTTGACGTTCAACGAAAAGGAAAAAATGGTAGAAATTATTATATTTACGCCGTTTAAGATGTTTTTGCCTTTTTTTTCCAAGCAAAAGTATCATTTATTCATTGTTAAAAGTTTGTGACTGACAAAAGTATTCACGGAAAAAGCAGAAATGTTATGCCTTGATATTTCTTTCAGTGTGAATAGATATTGGGTGTAATTTGAAACAACAACAACAATATTCTTGGGAAAGAAATATTATTGTCAAGAAACGTTGTTGTTTTTTTTTTGTTATTAGCCAGTTTTATAGTATTGTTGAATTGGAGTAATTCTGTCAACCACTCGCACACCCGTAAGTTGATCAATGTTATTGCTTATGTCGCGGTAGTTATTCAACTTGGCTCTTAGATTTTTTTTTTTTTTTCTAATTTTGCTTTGTTTGTTTTTCAGCTCTTTTGAGTAGATATATTTGTTTTCTCTACTTGTTTTTGTTGTAATTTTTCTTTTTCTTTGGATTGTTGTTCTTTAAATACTTACCCCTATGTTGATGTTGTTTGAAACTTTAGATCAGATATTGCAGAGGACTTTAACATGCAGATTCTCAAAATAAGTCCATTATTGAATGATCCACGAGCCATGCTTAGATTTTGTTCTCAGTCGGTTCAGTCTTTTTTTTTATTATTATTACATTTGCGTCATTTTGAGTGTTTTCTTTCAGCTATGGTAAACTGCATGAATTTTTAAATCATAAAGCTCATCTTTTAAATTCTTCTTCCAAATGGTTGGCTGATTGTACATCTCGGCAAACCTATCTTTTGTGATTTCCCAGTTCGGGCACGGAGAATGTTTTTCTTGCGTTAAAGCATTAAATGTTTGAAATGTAATAAAAAATTTAAAAAAAGATAATGGAACGAATATACATTCCGCGCAGAATGTCGTGTGAGTCGAATGAAAGTTTCCTAACTGCCAACTGGTGCTGAAACCCAATGAAATTAGATGAGCTATTTTGTCAAAGAAAGGCCCCTCTCTCCCTGAAATATAATCGACCTATGGTCTAATTAGTTGCCATTTCTGTCATGGTTAAATAGATCCGATATATTAATGCCTTTGATGCAGTATCTGATTGCTTAAACTACAATTTACCAATATATTGCAACATATCACTGAAGCTGTCCTGTCAAGTTCTAATGTAGTCATGTGAAATTATTTCATATTCTTGCAGATCCACTTTGTCATATTGAGAGTTACGATAGCACCATGAAGTTTGACCAGATATCCGTTGTACCCATCATAGGATTGGCACTGCCATTTTTTCTGTTGACTCATGCTACAACTCTCAGGCAGACCGGGCCCTCTCGCTGTTTGGACAATGATTCTCGTGGCAATGACTCTGCTGGTTCTCAGATTGGAGAAATCTCAGTGAACGAGACAAACATTTCGATACAAAACGCAATTTTGAACTGTACGCAAGAAGGCGAGAAAGACACTGACGAAACAATGTCCAGCAATGATGAGGGATTTGAGCTGCTCTTCCAGAGCAATAGGGTGGAGATGCTCAACGTCCCAGTTAACTTTGAAGCTCCTTTGCCTGCATGGCTCAAGGGCACCTTGGTTGGTTCCATTGATAACATGTCGATATTTTCATGAAACTCACGTTGTTTACATCTTGCTACTTGAAATTTCACTTTGCATGGGAGTGGGGAGTGGGATAGTGGAGTGAGCTGGGAGAATTCATTTCAGGCAATGTTATTAAAAACCTGAAAGGCAAAAACGGTTTGAGATCTGTCTTTTCAGAGCCTCTTAACTGTAAGCGTTACTACCAGAGACAAGAACTCAGTTAGGGTCAATGCCATTTGATAACTGGTGTATTTACTAAAATGAAAACAGTAACGACAAGATTTTACACAAAGAACACCATGACTCAAGGGACAATCTGCCACCATATGCCTGGGTACTCCTTAACGACAGATCAACAGGTGACATGCCAAGACTTGGCTCCTTTAGCTGCACGATTTGATAATGCGGGTGGAGAAAAATATCAAGTTATCAGTCCCATATAATTCGGAGCATTAACTGCATACATTAGGACAGGTTCACTCTGAGTTAAAATTGCACTTCAAAACCCAAATTCTCTGCCCAGCCTAACTCTTACTTGTGTCGAAAGTTGTTGGCATTGGATACACGAATGCCAAGCGCGCAGATAAAAGAATTAGACAAATGAAGTGTTAACACTGAGTGCCGTCACGGCAACATTTTGTTTTTGTTTTATTTTACTCCGAAATTTATATTGTGCCCCACCATGTTTTGTATAATTTCTAATAGACAATGGAAGAATAGGATATAAGCTGTTAATCTGGCTCACATTTAATATTGGTAGGAAACTTTCAGCTGGAGGATAATATTTCTCGTTCTGGCATCTTTGCGTGACCTCCTAAACTCGCTTACTATAGAATACTCTCTCGCTGAGACTTACCATTAGAAAGAGAAATGCGTGTCACGAAGGTAATGCAAATGACCTGCAGTGCATAAAGGTCAATATCTTCACAAGTCCTAAGTTCAACCTGATTAGTGCGAACTAGTGCATTGTCCGTCAACAAAGAAAGGTTAGTGAAGCACCCGGTGGATTTCATTTTGACAATAGCTGCTGTCCGCTGTGCGAATATTTTCCCCATCAGGTCTGCACAATACTACCAGTGGAAATTTGGCTTGGGGCTGAGTCAGTTAGAGATCTATATGGTGAATCACTCGCCAGAAAAGTGTTGCTCAACCAGATGCCGTAACAATTTTCTTCGATGCTATACAGTTTAGTGTTTTCATCAAGTTTGCTTAATATTTCTGTAGTTTCAACCATGCCGTCATCTCCACCCCTTTCCTGACTTCTCCTCTTCCCTCTGTTAGACCACAGAAGGTGAGATGGTGCTACGAGTACTAAGAAGAAGTATCCTTTTGGAATCGTTTCATACAGGAGTACTAGAATACTAGCAGCATCTTTGCCATGGAACATTAAATATGATATTATAGTTTAGTGATTTCGGCTGCTGTCATAGCGAATTTGAGTCTTAGCTGGTGCAATAGGAGGTGCTGTAAAATTGAGCTTGACGTAAATATCACATAATATATGAGAATTACCTGATATCTGGGGCAGAATTGTTTTATTTTTTTTTATAATTTGTTAGTTCTGTCAGTATTAATTCATATCAGGATTAGGACCTTTGGAACATTCTATGTACGCCGGGAAAATAATTATTTGTCTGGAGCGTAGTTTTAATTCAGTTTGATTGAGGACTGAATGAGGAATAATGTGTAACAGTGACGCAATGAGGCATATTCACCATGTCGTTCGACCCTGGATGAATCTACTCATTTTAACTGCCAAATACAGAATTAGTAAGCCAAGTATCACTGACATACTTTGTTTCCTCTTTCAGGTTCGAAATGGTCTTGGCTTATTTGAAAATGGGCTACGCTCATTCCTCCATGCTTTCGACGGATTTGCAAAGTTGGCGAGCTGGCGTTTCACTGGCAATGGTACAGCTTTCTTCTCTACAAAATTTATCAGATCTTCGTTTTACAAATCGTCCATGAAAAGCAACACCATAAGCCCATATCTTTTGTTTCAATCAGTTTCCCCACCTTTCGGTTATTTCGAAAAATTTCAGTGTCTTCTCAGAGGAATAGATAACATGAATGTTAATGTTTACGCATTCCAGCACCCGAAAAATAAGAAAGTGGAGTATGCTGCTCTGAGTGATTTTTGGCTGATGTACAAGGTCACAATTGATGATTTATCAACGAAACATCTTGTCGTGCCGAGGATCAAGAGAGTACCAAATTCCGTGTCTGAACTGCAAGGGACGGGATTTCTGAATTTGCTGTCTTCAGCACACCCACTTCCTGAGCCAGGCACCAATAACCATTTGACATTTCTGTCCAGTGTCGCAATCTTTCCCTGGGACAACAATGTCATCAACCTGATCCGAATCAAATCTCTCAAACGACGAAAAATAGTGGCACAGTGGACAGTTGACCGTGTGCCATACATGCATTCTTTCTCAGTGACCCAGACCAAGGCAATCTTACTTGCCAGTCCACTCTACGTCAATGTCATGTGTATGGCTAGAAATGCAGAGCCTTTCTCTTGCCTGGACTGGCAACCAAATGACCCGTCTGTATTGTATATTACTGATCTCAAGTCAGGAAATGTAAGTCGTATAACAACCACCAACATTTTTTCTATGCATCACGTAAACGCATATGATGTCAGTGAGAATGAAATTATCATGGATCTATCGTCTTATCCGAACTCTGATTTTGTGAATCACCTCCAGCTGCACATACTTCGAGATCCAGTAAGCAGAAATTCTTTCGATGCCCATGCGAAGTTGAGAAGACTTTACATCAATCTTGCCAGTTTAGAAGCTCATGAGCTAACCACTGATCTCCCGTCAGCTTCAAATTTGGCGTCTAGGCTGGATATGCCGGCAATCAATGAACTATACAGAGCCAAACATTACTGTTACATTTATGGATTGGTCTTAAAGACTGATAATGTAACTCTTAGCAAGATTGCAATTGTTAAAAAGGACATGTGCAACAACGGTTCAGGAGACAGAGTGTGGCAAATGGATGGCAGTTATCCAATGGAACCCTGGTTTGTGGCAAGACCACAAGCAGTGGAGGAAGACGATGGTATTCTACTTGTCCCTGCATTGAATGGCCCAAAGCGCGTCACCTATCTCGTGGTGCTTGATGCTAAAACACTCACCTTGATCAGCAAAGCTGTCATGCCAACTAACATTCCATACTCTCTTCATGGACGATTTTTTGCAACTGATTAGTACGTGTAGTGACCACAGGGTCATAAATTATAGGCCTATGATGGGCAGTGTGGACAGACCGGTCCATTCATGAAACTCACGAGGAGTATTAATATGACGTTCCACTTTCTCCATGCAGAAAGAGACCAAATTGAATTAGCACAGATTCTCAAGATGTCATTAGATTGAAGTATTCATCACTGTGATACTGCTGACAGCTGTTATCACTGTTTTAAAACTAATCCGATTCACAACGCACTTCAGGTTTGTGGTGTGAGCTGCTCAGCCAATTGAAATTGTAGTTTAAGAGTCTTAATATGCAGAATACTGACACTGACTCATAGGGAATTTATTAATAAGTTGAATAATCATGCTACGTATTATGCTTGGGATGTGATGGCAACGAACAAAACAAAACAAAAATTAAAATAAACCCAACAGCTACAGAATACTGGGACAAATTGTATTCTGTATGAAAATGTTAAAAAAGAAAGAAGGCTGCTAACGATGACTTCCAATCTTATTCGTTTAACGTAAAATGCCCTGTTGCAAGTGGACAAAGTTTGTTGTAGTAATAAATAGTGTTCAAAAGCGCACCAGTTTTTCATTACCGCCAGGAATCCGCCAGAGCATAAGCTGAAGCTCGCGTTGAAGTTGTGTGGACGTCGATCTTTTTGAAATGTATGTCCCTAAATTCTGCATGGAAGAATGTGTTGTGGGGGCCTCTGTGTGTGGATGAACACAGAGATATGAAGAGATTCTGATCTTGTATGAATGTTTGCTGGTGAATATTTGTGTATGCTATTGTACAATTTTGTTTTATTGTTTTTTCCTGTATCTTTTGTTGTGCCATCTTTGATTAAATGAGAGGCGGGAGAGAAATTAAATTCTTCTGTCTTAAAAAATCCGTGTAATTGCAGTAACTCGTAAATGACTGTTGTGTTTTTAAAATTGTTTTTATTATTATTATTATCATATATCATTATTATTATTATCATTACTATTAATATTATTACTACATCAGAGAATCAGTTCAACTTTAGTATTCATGATAAAAGGAATTGCAGTTTTGATATTTGGCACTATTTTAACAATTCAAACGCATGGCGCCGCCTGAAATGTTGGGGTTAATTCTGTCATTTTTTTTTCTTATTTATTTGTACTCCCTGGCAGAGAAGAAATAAAATGTTTTATTGTCATTTTTACTGGCTGTTAGTGTTAGTTGGATTGCTGGTCCATGGTCGAAACAGAACCTACTGGGTGAGCTTTTCCCACTTGCTGGGTTCATCCTAGTTTCTATCAGTAATCCTTAACCTATCAAACACTGAAAGATCTTCTGTATACAATAATATTACTGTTTAATTCGACAACTCAATCAGTGTAAACAATTCACACCAATCACCCCAGTCATGTTGTAACTAAGACAATGTCTATCTAAATATCAGCATCCCTCGGCAATAATATTATTATTCTTTCCTCGTTGTCCGATCTGGACCTTCATTAGGTCATCTTTATGTGCCCTGAGTGGCCCTGATTACTACCTTGTCCTCCATTAGGGCTTCTTCTGTCCTAAGTGGCCCTGAACAGTATCTTATCCTTCGTTTAGACTTCTTCTGTCCTAAGTGGCTCTGATTACTATCTCTTCTATGGAAAGTGGCTGGTCTAAAACGTACTATCATATAATGATTTCGGCATTTGAATAATTTATTTAAACGTTTGCACGCTGACCTTGGGGATTAGGGGCTGTGGATCTCGCACTATCGATTACCTTAGACATTTTGCGCAAATACATTAGTGTGAAACTGTAGGCCTGTGCTTCTTGTTGGACGTTACTAGAGGTTATGTTGTTATGAGGCTCGTCTTTCATCCGCAGTCCGTCCGCGTCGCTTATTCCCATCATGTAATCTCTTCTTGAATTTTGCATTAAATCAGCGTTTTTACCTCAGCTGACGCATTATACGTGTAATTAATTAAATGAGGCACCCGGCGTCGCCCGGGATCACTCTATCTACCCCCCCCCCCGTCCTCTTTTTCTCTTCCCCCTCTCTCGTACTTTTCTCATCTCTCTGTCCCTCTCGTCCCACCCACCCCCCCTCCCCCCCCTCTCTCTCTCTCTCTCTCTCTCTCTCTCTTTCTCCTCTTAACATGACCTAGATCTTTCTCACTTTAGGCCTTTACTCAAATCGTGGAGGTTTTCGTGTTGTGTCGGTTGTTTTGAAAGCAATATTTGACTTTACAGTACCAAACTTCACCCAGCTAGTCTAAAGTTATACAGATACTTTCCTCGACAGTGTGATGTTGTAAACAAAGTGTAAATGAAAAACGTTCGGGTAATAAATGACAGGTATAGAGTGACAAAACACAATAATGTTCTCAAAAACATGTTGAAAAAACAACACACACCCAGAACCGATACAAGGTCATGCGGCACTAATTTATTCAAACCCAATGCAATATTATCTTGTTTCCCTCACACGGTACGATTTTAAATGAGATCATGATTTTAGATCATGAATATTTTTTCACCATCTCCGTAAGATGTGACCCTAGTTCTTGTTTGTTCTGTCTCTATTTTATGAAAAACTGGAGATCTTTTAGTACGCAGAGAGATATAACAAATGGACACTTTGACACTTGCTTAACATGCATTATGGCATTTATCAAGCTGTTTGACAGTTTCGTTTTTATTCCAACTCCTTATCATAAAACTAAAGCTGCAAATGTTTAAAGTCGAATTTCTGACTTGCGCAAAACGTGACGTTAGAACAAACAAGAAGAAAGGTCGCGAAGAGCCCCAGCACAATGGCTTCTATTTTGTTTCGCTTTCAGCTCACTTTCCGTACGACAATATTATTGTGCCGAAAGACGTCAGTCTCAAGGAAAAGCGAAACGAGATGAAAGAGGGAGCACTATCCGCAGTGAGCACTATCCGCTCTAAAAGACGCAGTGAAGACTTTTGGCATCTCGCCTTTTCGGCGAGTGATAAACCGGCGTCGTTCGGTAAAACTAAGGAAAACGAGCCCAACGCGAAACGAAACGGAAGCCACTGTATCTGGATTCTAACACAGTATTATGTTTGGTTTTCTCACCATACAACCATCCAATCATACACATGAATGAGTACACAAAAAGGCACTGAATGATGACTAACACAACAATGGTCTTTTGCTTCAGTCTATCCCAGGTCACCACACATGATCAAAATCAGTTGTCAGTTCAATCATGTCAGCTGTCCCCACTGCATAAAATCAGTGGTTTGCATATGGCGACAAAACAGTGAGAAAAGTACGTTCATTATACTCAGCTAAGATAGTTTTTGAAACGACACACAAATACAATATTACGCAAATATTATGTACATTGCAAAACAATTAAAGAATGACGGAGATTTATAATATGTCCAATTAATTGGGGGAAAAGTGTTGAAGTAATGGGAGTTACAGTAACGATACCTGACTAGCCACCGCCTTTCAGTTGTTGAAACATTTGTTTGTCGCCAAGCTATTAATTTTAAAGTTAAAGCCATTTGGGATATTGATCTCGTCGGTCAGTTTGTTTTGGGAGTGCATGAAAAGCAAAGAAACAAACAAACCAAAACATTTCTCTTCAACCAACTTAATCTAATTATGGTGGTCCCTTAATTTTCTTCTGAAACTAGAAGCAGTTCTGTGGAATGATCTCTAGGAACTGAACCTTTTGATGTCTACGTCAGTACAACGCTTGCCATATCAGATTTTTTTCTTTGATATACCCTGGCCAGTTTGTTCTCGCGCATTTATCTAATTCGGGGGTTGCCAAACGTTTTGTTTTGTAGTGTCAACCCCCTTGTTAAATGTTCGATTCTCCGCATTTTTATTTTCGTTTATAGCTTAGCCGACTCCCGATCGACCCTCTTTAGACTGTCTTAGACCCCCTAAGGATCAATATCGACAACTTTGTTGACCCGTGCAGTCTAACTACATACTCATGGGATCAACATGATCGAAATCATGGTCTGTGCCAACTTTGACTACCTTCAGATACTTGTGATACTTCAAGTGGAGTACATAATCTCTGTCAAACAAATGAATCAAGTGCTGGCATATACTGACAAGTATTAAAGCAATAAGAGCCGAGATGAGAATGACGATAAGAATCTGGATTAAAAGAGCGATGTGACCTCCAAGTCGATATTTCCAAGTTTTGAAACCCACAGGTTTTGACACATGGTAGCGCAGTTTCGTCCTTGATAAATGCGTGACTTCTTTCATGACATCGTTTTCAGTGCAGATCTTTTGCTGAGATGGTCAGCTGAAAAAGACAATACAAAAGATAAGAGGATTCTATTCCATAGAAGTATTCTAGCCTAAGGATTCAAATGCGCAGTTCGTTTGAATTTAACTACACTTGAATTAAATCTGGTTTCCACATCAGCGAAAACTAATATTATTTCTCCAACAATTACTGCCACCATTATGACAAATAATTATTGTGATTCTGATGTTGCATCCTTCACAGACAACAAGGATGACATTTGATGGTGGAATTTACAGGTTCGATTGGTGGTAGCCTACATTGGAAATTTGAGCCCGAATTTTGCAGAAGGAATAAGCAAAGCGCTACTGAAAACAGCATCGTGACATATTCAAGCCCACAATTCTGGGACATTCGATACATTCATCGTTAAATTTAAGCATCTCAAATGAAAACATTAATCTCTCATGGTAGTGTCCGAAAAGGTTGGCATTTCTATTTTTCACAACCATTCTAAAGAAAAACAAGCCTGCCAATCCCATTTAATTAATTAATTAATCCAAAACATAATAATGAGCTTGGGGGGGGGGGGGGGGCAGTTCCAAAAATTGATTTTCTGTCAAACTGGCGATATTGAGTTTTTGGTATATTAAGAAAGTTCATGTGAGAATATTTTATTCCCCACATATAGTTTTCTCTAATTTGGCACTGGTGAATGCAATGGATGGTTCACATGAAGTACATCTATTTCAAAAACTGACTTTTTAAAAAATATATCCCTCTGGTGCAGCAACTCTCCTCTTGCAATTCTAATATCAAATACCATTTATAATGAATACACTCCATAATAAATTATACTCATACTTAAACACTAACTGTTGTTTTTTTTCTGGTATCCAATTCGGCATCTCACCTTCTGTCACTCAAAGAAATACATGAAACTCCCTCGTGGAACCACCTCGCTCACAGACGAGGTAGAAAATAAACAACCCAATGTTTGTTCTCACAGTTCTTGTGGGTCATGTAACAATAGTCTGTACAGATTAGAGGTGTGTTTATAGTGTTAGATGTGTAAGATTACCGGGGCTTTTAAGTTTAATACTCGATAAAACAGTGTAGCCCGGGAAGGCTTATCAGTATATAAATCTCAATCCTGAGCCTGTAACATTATATGACAATCATAATATTAGCTTTTATCGTGAGGTTTGACAACTGTGTTTAAGGTGATGGTGACCGTTGAGGTCTATTCTTTGCACCTGGTGCAAAATCCTGTTTGCATGGACAAATGTATTCAGGACTGTCATTTCTTTTTCAAAGTTGTGCTACTTGATATGTTTGAGTAGGCCATAAAAACTATAGGCCAGTTAACTATCTCAAACAGCGAGGTGTGAAAATGCCAAGAGCAATGATCCTCCTAAACAAAGACCTCAAACCATGTCAAACATTATTAAACCAGAACAGCCCCCAATACGGACACCATTGGGCCCATAGTGCACTGCAAACTCTGTTTTGCATTAGTTTCGTGGACCATGGAGTTTAATGGTGAGGCCGAGACAAGTCTAACTCCATATTTGATTCAAAGGAAGTTCAAGATTGAATCAAAACTGACCGAAACAGACTTAGCTCAGAGCGGTACTATTATTATAGCTCTATTGCAAGTGACATCATTTCCAGCTTTGTAGCATGCTGTACACACGAGAATAACCAGAATCCAAGATTATAAATTTGTCTTTTCTACTTTCATATAGTAATCATCGACCCGATAGAAACTGTAAAAAGTGATTTCCACCAGGGGAAGCGAAGATGGTAGTCATGATAACAGATGATTTGGGAATTAATTACTTTCTAAATATTTTTACCTGAATCTTAGATATATTTTATTTCCTGGCGAACGAAGTATCGATCTTCCAATCAGCTTCAGTTAGAACACCTAGAATTTACTTGTGCTCAGTTTGCAATGTCTTTCGTTCATGTTTGATTATAATGCAATCAAAAAGTGTCATCTAATGTTGGATACCAAGACCCCCCCCCCCTCCCCCGGCATATATATGGAGAGGTTGGAAAATATATAGTCAACAGTTAATCAAATATTATATGACATGTTTCCCCGTACTGGTGAGTAAACTTGACTTTAGGCCAGGTCCTGGGTTGCACCTGAACAAACATAATAAACACACTGACAGAGATGCCGTGAAGCGCTACACATACAGGGCTTTGTAAAATTAATGTGTGCTTGTAGTTGTTTTGCCACAGTTCAACATTTTACAAATATTATCTTATTATAGGACCTAATGAACTGCAGCAGCATTAACGAACAAGAAGAAGAATTAAAACGAGTGATGATTTCTGAATTAATAAAAATGAATAACTAAACACACTCCACAACACTACATAAATAAAATTAATGTTCATGATAACATAATGTTGACCTGACCTGAGAGTTTCAGAAACAAAATAAGGTACGTTAAACCTAAGAAATAGGAGGTACAAATTCCTCGAGAGCGTAGTTGGGTTATGTTCCATAGGCGGAAGTCAACATTTTAATTGCACGTTCATCCTTACTACTTACTGACACGCATGCTTTCAGCATCATGAATTTTCCAACATGATCTAATCTACACACCTGTTGCAGACACGCCTAGCGATCAAACCGACAACAGTGCCAAGTAACGGCCACGCCCAAGATATGGCCCTGTGGTAATGTTTGTCGCTAAAAGCATTCAGAAAGGTTCCGAATACCTGCGTGCAACGTTTCATGCTTGAAACCAAAAATGCCTTTCATGGTCTCGGCCGCCTTGCTACAAATGCGGATGACACGATATTCCTACGAGTATCTTATATGTGACTATATGAGTGTGTAAGAGTAAGAGATCATTGAAAGTCAGTTACATCTGTACAGGTTCATTCATTATTATTAGCTTGAGCTTGAAAGCGAAATTTTGGATTCAGCGGAATAAAAGAGCATTCTGATCTTATAATTTATAGGTGTTTGAAATTATTTCATTTTAAAAACTAATATGAGGTGAGTTACAAAAGTGGCGATAACACTTGATCAAGGCTAAGTAAGCTCTCTCTTATAATAATAATTATGTGCTTGCGAGACAGCGAGAGAGAGAGAGAGAGAGAGGGGGGGGGAAGAAAGAGAGAGAGCGAGAGAGAGAGAGAGAGAAAGAGAGAGAGAAAGAGAACATTTTGAGCGGCCGAAGACACTTGTATTGCTATGTCAACTTATGTGGATGTAGTTTCTCGACAGTAAATATACAAACTGATTCAGTCGGATAGTTCCCTCTTCTTTTCTATGCGTTACTTGAAACTTAAGTAAGCACTGTTAATTTTTTGCTGCTGATAGTTGTGGTATCTGACAATGCCGAAACCTTAAATAATTCCCGCCATTATCACCATCCGGGTGGAGTAATTATTTATGTCCGGCTAGGCGACTTGCGATTACAGTGGGCAGAACACAGGTCACACAGAATGAACTCGGCCTTGAAATACCAAACAGCTATCCAATATCGATTTTCTTTAGCGATTAATAAGCAACGAAAACAATCTTACAACGAAAGTACAAGGCAGATGTCGGGCTGAGGATGTACGTCACTGTATAGAATCTGCTGCATCCCATTTTTCAGCTGTCTCTACTTACTGACAGTGACATCAATGGTATTTTCTAATCAGAGAAGCACCTGAAACTACTTGTACATTTATATTTTCCACATAGTAATACTTACATCACCTTCGTCACAGAACGATCAATGTATTTAAATTATCGAGATACTTATGAAAATTCTATTTAATACAATGATTTACAGTTCAGTAAGAAGCCTGACTCGTTTGAATACCGGTAGTGTTATCTGCCCACGTAGATATGACCGAAAGGAGCAGACTGTGAAGAAGGAATAACAAATCACAAGAGCAAAAAAGCAGTCAAACATGCTGCACGTAAGTCTGATGATCTGATGCGATATGAGCGTACTTAATTATCATGCAGAGATTATGTTGAATATTATATTAGAGACATAAGAATGTGATTATTTTAAACAGTTGCTGTTACAGTGTTTGGGGGTGGAGTGGGGGGAGGGGCATTATTTTCCTGATCGATAACAATACATACGTAAAAACAGACAGACAGAGCGATCGAGTGAATGGAAAAAATTTAACAACTGCATGGATGGATCGACGGGCGAACGGACCGATAGACAGACAGACAGACAGACAGACAGACAGACAGACAGACAGACAGACAGACAGACAGACAGACAGACAGACAGACAGACAGACAGACAGACAGACAGACAGACAGACAGACAGACAGACAGACAGACAGACAGATAGATAGATAGATAGATAGATAGATAGATAGATAGATAGATAGATAGATAGATAGATAGATAGATAGATAGATAGATAGATAGATAGATAGATAGTAAGATAGATAGATCGATAGATAAAGCTTCTTAAATTCAAAGATAATTTATTAAAACATGAAGCAGATGGATGGATGGACGAAGGATGGACGGATGGATAGATGAATGGATGGATGAATGGATGGACAGCTTTGACAAATAGCATACCGTGTTCATGCACCGTGCATGAACAAAATGAGTTTTCACATCACTATGAAAAGTCATCTAAAGCAAAATCTTCATGTCGTCCCTTTACGCCCCGCAATGTGTGAGAGATGATAATTCATCTTAACACTTTTACTGACTGTGTAGGCTTCACACGTTTGATCTGTTGGGCCACAGGTGCAATTTCTCACATCCTTACTCATTCGTGGACACTTTACTTCAAGATAATTTTTTTTTGTTTTTTAGGGTTTACAGCTGTTGTTTTTTTAACTGCATAACACAGTGGATTTTATCATGATATATTATTGAGAAACCAGCGGTTGGTAGGATAAAATGAATAGTAGGCTTCATTGGATGTTTTATTTTCATACTTGGCAGATGTTGCCCTCTTGTCGTTACAATGTAAAGAGCCTGGGATATTCTCTGTGTATTCTTTCTCATTTCATTCTTTTCAAGATAAAACTGTAAACAAAAGCATAGGTTTGTTTGTTGTTGTTTTTTTAACAACTTGTTGAATAAAGTTGTGTTTTCATGTGTATACGGACACGGAAATGTCAATGGAAATGTCAGAAATCCATCAAGTAGTAAAACGAATGGGTGTTTCCATGTGTCCGGAAACGACGTTCGCGTACAATGAAAATATTATTTCTGTTTCACTACTTGAAGGGTTTTAACGTTGCCGTTGCCGTTTCCGTTTCCGTACACATGAAAACACATCTTTAGGCTGGTGGCGCCATGAGTCAGGTCTGTTTTGCGACCTTTTTTTTTACTCAGTGCGGGAGGTCACTCTTTCCGCAGGCTGACTCTAGACAATTAATTTTGTCGCGCCAGAACAGGTGAGACGAAACTCGTTTCAATCTGGCCGGTGCGCAAGGCCCGTTTAGCTCCATTTTTGACATCTGACACTAAAACCGAGGCAAAACAAGTCTTAACCCGGTGTACCATGAACCTAAGTAAAATTTCCAGTAAAAAATGCATGTGTGTTCCAATCAAACGAATGGAGTGGAGTGTAGATTTCGCATTACAAGGCGCTCCGATGCCATCGATGCATGAAGACAGGTGTTGGACACAATGAGAAAGAAGAAACACAATTGTTATGTACGCTCTCTGGATCAAAGTATCTTGCAACTATGACAATTTTCGGGCAGTAAAAGTATCAATATCACCAGGCAGATAGAAAGAGAGAATGAATAAGAAACAAAACAGAAATGGAAATGGATTTTTTGACATGTAAACAGGGTGTAGTAATGGGTATATGACCGATTATACACGATGGATGGATGGATGGATGATTGGAAGAATGGGTGGATGGACAGAGGACGGACGAACAGATGGGTGGATGGACGGGTGGATGGATGGATGGATGAATGGATGGATGGATGGATGGATGGGTGTATGGATGGATGGATGGATGGATGGATGGATGGATGGATGGATGGATGGATGGATGGGTGGATGGGTGATGGATGGATGGATGAAAGGATGGATGGATGGAAGGAAGGAAAGATGCCGAATGAAAGAATGGATACTATATAGACAAATAATATTTACTCACGAGTAAAATGATCCCCAGGCATCAATAAACCTGTGCTCTGTTTGCCTGCTCACCTGCCAACTGGTTCAGTTACAGTGTGAAGATCATTCGCGTTGTGTTTTACTGACAAGGCAATTGAGATACTGGCCCTTTCTGGGCACAGCTGGGGGAAGAGATCCCCACGGGATAATAAGGAAATAATCTGATATGCCCATACTCTGTACAGCGCACTGATCAATTTAAATTGATTTCCCTGACCTTAGCTTTGTATCCCTATATTGATATAAAGCACTGAGTTCATGTTGGGAAGTTACAGCCGTCATTTTATTTACCGAGATAAAGATTATGTTTAGGTGGGGGCCATCAACACATGCAAGGCTGTTTACCGATGTACCACTGCAATTTAAGTGATATAAACATACAAACACACACACATACACACACACAGAGAAATCTGTGGGGTCACAGCGAGGCTTGAAGTAAAAATATTTTTTTTTCGGCAGCTTATTTTCCTCTGAGCCCGTGCAACTACTCTCCGGCTTCCACAATAAATCTCACAAATTCATGTTCGTTTAAATGTAAACTTGTATTATTATTTACCAATACGTGCATAAGAGACACACACACACGAAGACACACTCAGAAAAGTGGAGAGTAGAGAGAGTTCGTATTGCCACACAATCATATAATTTTTCAACTAAACGAACACGCATTAACGATTAAGATGTTTAACTGCAAGGTGTGGGGCCAAAGGTATCACAAATCCCTGAGACTGGGAGATGTAATAATTATGACAGGACAGCAATCACGAACGAACAAGTATAACACTTAACAGAACAACCAAACAGACTCACACATGTATTATATATAATGATAAAGATATCTGTGCAATTACATACATTACATTACTCAATTCGAATACCATTCAATGGTCAGTATTCCCAACATTCATTCTCCTCCGGGTCCACAACCCGATAGTTACTTCCTAACTATGCTCTGGCCTCAGCCTGACATCCATATGTATACTACTTGCTGGCCTCTCTTATTGGCTCCTGCTCAACCTAATCTCCGTATCTCAATCTCCCCTCGATGTCTTAATAGCACATTAATATTTCAATAACAACGTCCCTGTCTGTGGCCAGACTGCCACGACTCATGTGCTCCCGCTGTCCTGCGCGACAGCTTCACTCAGGCAGGCCTGTGGGTAGCCTTCGGCCCAACCCCGGCACAAGTCCGCTCACCGCGGGTGGCTTCTCTGCCCGACCCCGGCACCTATAAGAATAACATTACATCTGTATAACACCATACAATTACTATCCACTTCACCACTCATTACGAACCATCAAGCGTACACACAACACTCCACATTTCACTCACCACACATCTGCACTTCTCTACGGTAACACACCTCTACCGTATTACACAGTACTCAGACTCGCTACGAATCCCTGATCCTAACTTACATCTATCGCTCATTGCGCACATCTCTATACACAGTAATCAATGACTTTCACATTCCTCAGATATAACTTATTTACATCATGGTCATAGGAGAATATAGTACATCAATCATCATAATTATCAATCATAGTTCAACCTACCAGTCATCACTGGAAAACACACAATCTCCCGACTGCTTTCTTCACGTCTGTCCCCTTGGACTTCTTAACTTGCAGTGATCTGACTACTCAGATCTCGCCTCATCTAAGCTTCAACTCACTCACAACATGCACGCTTCAAGTCCCTTCCCCGCACTTATTGACCCTCGCTCACTCGCTCGTGACAAAAGGGCAATCGCAAGGGCTCAGAGGAAAATAAGTCGCGGAAAAAAAGTTACTTACTTCTGTCTACTGTAGGTATCCATTGGTTTGCGGTCCTAACCAATTATCTATAAACTAGATGAGCTCCCGGGCATTGCCCAGAATAAACAATCATGTGATTTCCCCCCTCCCCCCAGTATAATAAAGTAATAAACTACAGTCTTGCTTCAGAACTCATGCGCACCACAATATTACGCACCAAACTGAACGTTTGATACGGTTACTTTTTATGATATGCACGGTACTATATATTACGAAACAAACATGCAAATATACAGATGTTACATAACAATAAACATTGTTATTTTTTTTTAAATACGTGCTTGAAGTAAACAACTTTTAATTATAGCCATCGTCTTCCTTATCTCAATTGCCACCTTCCTGCCAAATTTAAGGCCTGAAGAGTGTATAGTTTCGTCAGTTAGTCATGCCAAAGGTTGCAAGTTACTAAAATATATAATAGGCTAGATGAGCTACCGGGCATTGCCCAGAATAAACAATCATGTGATTTCCCCCCTCCCTCTAGTATAATAAAAGTAATAAACTACAGTCTTGCTTCAGAACTCATGCGCACCAGAACACTACGCACCAAACTGAACGCTTGATTCGGTTACTTTTTATGACGTGCACGGTACTATATATTACGAAACAAACATGCAAAAATACAGATGTTACATAGCAATAAACATTGTTATTTTTTAAAAACACATGCTTGAAGTAAACAACTTTTAATTATAGCCATCATCTTCGTTATCTCAATTGCCACCTTCCTGCCAAATTTAAGGCCTGAAGAGTGTACAGTTTGGTCAGTTAGTCATGCCAAAGTTTGAGAGTTACTGAAATATATTTAGACTAGATGACCTACCGGGCATTGCCCGGAATAAGAAATAATGTGCTCCTCCCCCTCCCCCCCCCCCCTCTCTCTCTCTCTCCTATAATAAAAGTAATAAACTACAGTCTTGCTTCAGAACTCATGAGCACCGGAACACTACACACCAAACTGAACGTTTGATACGGTTACTTTTTATAACATGCACGGTACTATAATATATTACGAAACAAACATGCAAAACTACAGATGTCACATAGCAATAAACATTGTTATTTTTTAAAAATACATGCTTGAAGTAAACAACTTTTAATTATAGCCATCATCTTCCTTATCTCAATTGCCACCTTCCTGTCAAATTTAAGGCCTGAAGTGTGTACAGTTTGCTCAGTTAGTCATGCCAAAGGTTGCTAGTTACTGAAATATATAATAGACTAGATGAGCTACCGGGCATTGCCCAGAATAAACAATCATGTGATTCCCCCCCCCCCTCCCCTCTCTCTAGTATAATAAAAGTAATAAACTACAGTCTTGCTTCAGAACTCATGCGCACCACAACATTATGCACCAAACTGAACGCTTGAAACGGTTACTTTTTATGACATGCACGGTACTATATTATATTACGAAACAAACATGCAAATATACAGATGTTACATAGCAATAAATATTGTTCTTTTTTAAAAATAAATGCTTGAAGTAAACAACTTTTAATTATAGCCATCATCTTCGTTATCTCAATTGCCACCTTCCTGCCAAATTTAAGGCCTGAAGAGTGTATAGTTTGGTCAGTTAGTCATGCCAAAGATTGCAAGTTACTGAAATATATAATAGAAGATACAGAACACTTTGAAAAAAAATCTTTATTTCTTTGGTTACGTTGAAGAGGCGCAAAAGTATTAATCTGTGAAAACAAATGATATTGGTTAATGTAAACAAGCAAAATACAGTCTTCCAGATGGAATCGTTTAAGAGATATTTATAAAAATCTCGCGACTAGAATACTGGAGACAGCTGAATATTTGCACTGAATTTATAAAAGTATTCAAATGTAACCAACATGACACTGATGACATGAAACGAGGTTAAATATTATCTGACACAAGCACACACATCTCGAGAATTCGTTTCTTATCTGTTAATTTCATCCCCATTGTCACTGCGCCATGCATAGATCGGCGAACCAACATCGGTTTAATTACATCTCAACAAAAAAGAACGGTTTAAAGTGGAAACGTATTTACAACAGGTGCGTGATGCCTTTTATGAAACTAAACTTCAAGAATTAAACTATTACCTCTGCTATTGCAACATGTAAGAAAGTAAGGCCCTTGCGATAAATGAAACGTTTCCGAAGACATCAAGCTGTAAGCTCTGCGTCGTGGAATGAAATGAATCTGAACACCTCGAAGACTGTTTAGCCTGCTGGCCGAACAGTGAAAAACAAGAACAAAAACGTTGTTGCTGTCGATGTTGTTCTTTGTCGCTTGTCAATGATATCGTCCTATGTGAATAGAGCTGGTCAATCTGTTACAAAGTTGACGTTCATGAAATACATAAATAGAGTACGTGGAAGATCTCTGTTTCTCGGGTAAAGGCTGCTGGCTCACTGATAAATACAGTGCAATATCCGGTCATGCAATTATAGGAGTGCAGTGGGGCGTACAAATCTCAGCTGGTTATATGATAGCTGAGTACCAAAATATCAATGTTCTCATGGTTATAGATTCTACATGGAAGGTAGATATTGATATTAATGGGCGGGGAATCTCACTGTAGCCCACAAAAACTGTCCTCCCCGTGCAATATTAATGCTATCGATCAGAATGATAAGCCCTCAACTTCTGAATTAACATTTTACAGGAATAAAAGATTTGTTGAGATGGCTTTACTACCAGTCTAATTTTGTTCATTATTATTATGGGCGCCTAATTGGTGAGCATAATGTATCCTATTGCTAGTTAGACACATTTCATTGTATCTGCGTTTTCTTGTTTTAGAGTGACACTTAAACAGCTGGTTTTTTGTTTTTTTTAAATTTTGTATACTTCTTTAATCCCATTTGGGAAATTTGACTTAGTGTCATTGCAGCCAAGTTACAGCTGGAGCAGACACGTTGTTGCCACAGTGCAGCCCCGGTCGTCGGGTTTGGGGGAGGGGGGGGGTGGTGCTTGGGGTGGAGGGAGGGGGTGATAGGGATAAATTCTACTTAATTTTGCCTGGGCAGGGGCCTGTGAAGAGGAATAGAAATAAAATTCACTTGCACCCAGAAAGTTCATATTTTGCCTTTGTCGTTTGAGGATTTTCCAGCACTTTGAAGGAAGAAAGTACTCCATTTTCTTTTTATAATAATTGAGGAGAGTTTGCGCGCCCGCATCGACGCGGTGTGTAGTGTGTCTATCAACAACACCAGTAAAGTTGTCAATGGCCGTAGTTTCTGGGGATGGTATTTTTAAGAAGAGACATTTACCGAGATAACACATACACACAGGCACACACCCACACATGCATACACTCACACGTACAAACATTACCAGGAATAATTTGATCAGATGATGTTCATGACCACAGGGGAATATAATCATTTTTGCGACAATGTGAAATGATTTGAATACTCTACTAGTTTTTGTTGTTTTTTTCTCTGATGTCCAAAAGTTGTGTGATTTTGATTTCAGTTTTCATGTATTTTTTAATGATCGGTCCTTCTGGTGTGAACCATCTTATTTTTGGGTATTGTTATTCTGTGCGAAGTGATCCCCCCACTCCACCCCCAAATCTGCTACAGAAGTGAGAATGTGGTGGGCTTCATCTTTTTAGTTATTACAGCATTCCAAAAGTTAGCAATGACACCGTTAACTTGCTGACCTTCAACAAAACTGAGTTCAAAAACAAGACGTGCCAAACTAGACAATACCAGCATTATTATGTTTTCAGTTTGCTTTGCATCATGCAGAAATGTCTGTTGGTATCCCTTCTGTGACTCGCAATCCTGGATTACTTCCTCTTGCTTGTGGCTTTTTCTAAATGACTTTGCCTTAACGAGTCGAAGTAACATAATCCTATACTATTTTCTCCCACTTTCCCAGCAGCAGCGTTGCCAATAACACAAAAACTCCGTCTGCCTATTTTAACATGAGAACTGAGGAGTAACCAGCTGTGATCAGGGTAGCCCTGACAATTACGGTAATAGCCAGCTACTTTAAATAATTGCTTCGTTGCGAGTTATATATTCTGAACTCTGGTGCCTCTGTTTATCATGGATATCTCCAGAAACAGAGTGGGGAAGAATGGGTAGAATATAGGGGTATACATTTGTTTATCGGTGTGCAAAAAAGAAAAAAAATAAATAATGTATCCATCTGTCTTTGTACCGTATCTACCTCCGCCACTACTATAACTTTGTTGCTGTTGTCGTTGTTGTTTTTTGTCATTCTGGGGGGTTTCATCTGCTGATGCAGTCACGCAGCCATTGAGCCAAGATGGTATATGGCGTGTAAACCAAGCCAGCGGTGAGCTGCCTATTGACGTTTGTCCGCAAAAGACTTAATTATCTTTTTGCTCTTTACTTTTACTGAGAAACCAACAAATTTCAATGAGATCCATGTGATTCAAAATATCTTTCTGGGTCAATATGACCCACTGCCGTAGATCAGGATTTAATTAAAATAAAAGATTTTTTTTTTTTAATGAGTGCAAAAAATTTGTTTCTTATTCCCAAACTTCTCGCAGTATTCATTTCTTTCCCTTTTAAATCATAAAATTGTACCCGTGAAAGGAAAATACAAAGAAGTACAGAATAATTTGTAGCCTGACTAATTCTCCGATGTGTTTTACGATTTATTGTTGTAAATTTGAGAAGAATAACGTATTTCCTCGGTGTATTTTTAAGTGGCTAGATAGTTCCCAGACAATAGAAAAAAAAAGTGTAATATTTGAGATCTTAATGCATTTTTGCCAAAACTGACATCGCCTTCATCTGCCACGTAAGGGGAATGGCCAGCGCGGGTCGTGTTCAAATAGTCAGGCCTCAACAAATTGCGTACGGTTTGCTACTTAAGGTATAACTCTTTCGAGAATGACCATTTTGATTATAAGAATTATTTTCCCTCCATAAACCACCCTGTTACTGATGTGAATGTAAACTTGGCAATAAAGTTATACATTAAGACATTCCCTACCTATTCACCTTCCATAGGTAGGGAAGATATCCTCTGCCTATTCACTTTGCATAAGTAAGGAAGATATCCCCAGACTATGCAATCCCTATGTGCAAAGTGCATGCAGAGAAGATATTAATTTTCTAGACTATTCACTTAACTTAGGCCAGGAAAATATTTTTGTCTCAGCACATTTTTTAGGTTGGGAAGATATTTCTTGTGTAATAGGCCTACTTTGCTTAGGCAGGGAAGATAGTCCTTTCTACCGCTTTGCCTGCTCTGTTTGCGATAGCTATGAAACATAATTAAAGGTAATGATTATGTATCACACTCATCATTCGGCGGTATGAAGCGAAATCAGCGATATCCCCATTACGACCCATTGGCGACAGCAAACCTAATAATGTACTGTCCTGTATTCAGTTGTGCAAACGAAAGGGACAACCTCTTTAGCAAACCTGTTAGGGATGTGGTAGCTGAGACGAATCCAGCTGAAGACCACTAAAAACCAGTTTCCTACCTCATCGGTGAATTGGATGTGACTCACATAAAAATGAGAATTCTCCCATTGAAGTTACTATGGTTGAAGTAATGGGGCATTGGTGAGACAGTGATGACATGAAAGAATATCATTAATGACCTGAATTACACATCTATTGATACGGTGGTGATCAGTTTGTAGGTGTCTTTGGAGACTAAATGCATCTGCATCACCCCTTGTCACGAGCGAGTGAGCGGGGGTCAATGAGTGCGGGGAAGGGAATTGAAGCGTGCATGTTGTGAGTGAAGTTGAGGCGTAGTAGAGGCAAAATCTGAATAGTCAGATTACTGCAAGTTAAGAAGTCCAAGGGGACAGACGTGAGAGAGCAGTCGGGAGATTGTGTGTTTTCCAGTGATGACTGGTAGGTTGAACTATGATTGATAATTATGATGATTGATGTACTATATTCTCCTATGACCATGATGTAAATAAGTTATATCTGAGGAATGTGAAAGTCATTGATTACTGTGTATAGAGATGTGCGCAATGAGCGATAGATGTAAGTTCGGATCATGGATTCGTAGCGAGTCTGAGTGCTGTGTGGTACGGTGGAGGTGTGTTACCGTAAGAGGTGTGGTGAGTGAAAGGTGGACTATTGTGTGTACGCTTGATGGTTCGTAATGAGTGGTGAAGTGGATAGTAATTGTATGGGGTTATAGAGATGTATTGTTATTCTTATAGGTGCCGGGGTCGGGCAGAGAAGCCCCCCGCGGTGAGTGGACTTGTGCCGGGGTTGGGCCGAAGGCAACCCACAGGCCTGCCTGAGTGAAGCTGTCGCGCAGGACAGCGGGAGCACATGAGTCGTGGCAGTCTGGCCACAGACAGGGACGTTGTTATTGTCCTTGTTGCTATTAAGATGTTACTGTGCTATTGAGATACTAATGTGCTATTGAAATATTAATGTGCTATTAAGACATCGAGGGGAGATTGAGATACGGAGATTAGGTTGAGCAAGAGCCAATAAGAGAGGCCAGCAAGTAGTATATATATGGATGTGAGGCTGAGGCCAGAGCATAGTTAGGAAGTAACTATCGGGTTGTGGACCCGGAGAAGAATGAATGTGGGGAATACTGACCATTGAATGGTATTTGAATTGAGTTAATGTAATGTATGTAATTGCACAGATATCTTATTTTTATATATAATAAATGTGTGAGTCTGTTTGGTTGTTCTGTTAAGTGTTATACTTGTTCGTTCGTGATTGTTGTCCTGTCATAATTATTACATCTCCCAGTCTGGGATTTGTGACACCCCTCACCCATTCAACAATGGTTTTGTTCCAACTAAGATTAAACAATTGGCACCATGTGTGTATGCCTATTTTTATATGCTTCTCTTTGTTTTTAGAAACTCGATTATTTCCAACTGTAAAAAAAAAAAAACCCACTGTGGAAGTTGTTCTTAATTGTAATTTTCAGCGGCGGCTACCTTGGAGTTCGTCATTTATTGAAAAACGTTCAAATTCTCACAGGTGGCATCGATCGAATCTAGAACCACAATTTAATTTTCATTCAAAACCAGCGAAAACTTTCAATATACACCCAGTTACGAAACAGGGTATACTTAGGCCACGCTAAGACTGATAGTTTGTTGGAGGTTGTCTGCAGATTGCACTGGACAGCACAGAGGGGTTTGTTATTTGACTTGTTCCTCAAGCCCTAATATATTGTTTCCACAGCACATTCCGATATAATTCAAAATGAATGAACCTGGCCTGAACTGCAGTGATGAAACAACTAACTCTTGCTAGCAATATTGTATAGATATCTCAGCATCAACAACAGACGTACCGTACTATTACTAACATTTCTAAATATGTGAAGCAGTTCAGAGCGGATCCTCCAAATAGAGGTATTACTGTAACTGCTATTATTAATAATTTGATCTTCAAATTGTTGCATTATGTTTTTCAAACAAAAACTTCTATGGGTACGTGTCTATGATAATAGGCAGTAAAGTTCAACCTTGGCCACCCGGTATATTTTATGAGATTTTTAAAAATATTGGGACTCGCAATGTTTAGCGATATAAGGGGTATAGTTTTGCATTGATTGTGTCCAATAGATTTCTTGTAATAAACACAAATCAGCACGAATGACGTTCATGTGGTAGGAAATTGAATTCTTTTTAATTTGATGTACATTAAGCATGGGTATTTCTTTAATATTTGGCTTGGTACAACTTTATTACTGTCATTTTGGCTGAAAAGAGCGCAAATCTGTAACGTCACGCAGGGGGTGTTTTTGACGAATTTCTTAGCGTTGCCACCCTTTATCTCATTATATCCGGCATTTTCAGTAGCCCAGAGTGGTTCTCCTAACATTTATAGCAAAATTAGGAGTATATATTCTTGTGCAAGGTTCCTGGCCATTTGACGGCTTGGCCCCCCTACTATAACCTACCTCTGTCAAAATATGGCAAAAAGAAAAAACTGTAAGAAGAAAGGCGACCCCATAGATTTTCTGTTGTTTTTACGTTCTTCAGCTTACGTTCATGTACGAGGGGACAATGAATTTGAAAGGCTTTAATTTTAAGCCCATGGGGGCAGAATGTAATTACATGTATTATTGTAACTGAGCATGGCACCTATGAAAAGTCCAGAGTGGATCTATTTGGAGAGGAACAAGGGGAACTGGCTGTTTCCTGCCTACTTAGGAAAACCATACAGTAAAGCACATGCACCTACACGAAGAAAACACCGGCATTTAATTTGTTGAGGCACTTGTAGGCCAAGCATTCCAGGGAATTTCCCAGCCAGCACCCCTACGCCAATCCGACGTATTTGTGTAGGATATCCCCGTAGAGTATGTAGGATTACCGTAGGGGTGGGGTTCCTACATCAAACAGACGTCGGTCAATGCTGTAAACAGCGGATCTTCGAGGGAACGATACCATTGCTTTGTGCAAACATCCTATAAAGAGGATTACCCTAGGGTTGCTGGCTGGATTGATGAAACTTCGAGTACGCAGTAGTTCGACGATCGATCCTTCCACATTTCAGTTCATTTTCCACAAATTACACGGCAGAGGAGAAAGAAAAATTTTGAAACTATTTCAAGCTAATATTTGCTTCATGCCAGTGCAGTATTGTCCACGCAGATGTTTTTTTGCTTGTTTTTCAATTTTGATGCATAAAGAAATCGACTGATACCCCCCCCCCCACACACACACATAAGTTCAGTAAGCGCATGGTTATGTTTATAGTCCATGCTGCCGCACCACGAGGTCGGCTTCCGTCTTGATCTTCTCTGCTCGGAGTGGGCGATGGAGCAGCGAGCCTTTGTCACTACGTTTTGCTTTGAGCTCGATCTAGGCCGTTCGTCTGTCTCTTGTCTTTGCTGACTCGCCGATTGATTCGAATGATTTTGATTCGTATTTATAACCTCCTGTCGTTGACTGACTCTAATCGCGATTCGCTCCTGTCGCCACTGGCTCGCCGACAACTAATTCTATTTAATATCGCGATTCAAATCAAATGCACTAAATTTAGACCAATAATAATTCCACACGTTTAGTGATGATGTAGTACACTATCTTCCCTACCTATGCAAAGTGCATAGGGAGGGAATATCTTCCTATGCACTTCCTAATATATAACGTATTGGCCTACTGCACCTACATCGTGGGCTCTTTCAATAGATGCAAAACAACCAGCTATTTGGTTTTCTTTTTCTCATGATACAGCAGCCAGCAGAAATAAATTTTAATGTAGATTACATTCCAACATACAAACTGTACCGGTATTGATTAGTTTCTAGGGACAATTCCTGTGGGCGTATTGTGAAGAAAGCTTGTCTGGTTGGACCAAAATAAATATTAGAAGATGTATACAGGGACTTCATACATTAGACATGGGTTCACAAGAGAATGCAGGAATGGTTAATGAGTTTGAATTCGATTGACCTGTTGATGCTCTACCTGGGCAGCAGCCCAGTTGATAGAATTAGAGCAAATTTCCCCCGGTAAGCCCAGGTCTTGGGCTCGATTCCCATAATCAATATTTATATGCCTTTGTTCTAATCGTTTATCTCTTCTTCTTCGTGCTTTTTTTAATTTCAAGCGATTGTACGGGCTGGCTCCATGGAACTGTGGGAAAGGAAATTGAACCACTAATGAGATAAATAGATAATCTATTTCACACAAATGGACCCCACAGGCAATGCAAGCCGATACATACACATGTGCACACACACAGTATTATACCACGAATGCTGGTGATATCGAATGGTGTCTCCCCCCCCCCCTCCCCCCAAATTACATAACACACCAGAATGCTCTTAAACATCCCAATAAACACACCAAAGTTTGGCTATCCACCAGATACACAATTTTCTTTGTTCATGCCCTACAGATGGATAAAGTGATAGAGCAACCAAATTTATTTTTAACTGCTGCTGACAAACGGGGAAAAAATGCATATATTTCGTACATTAATACAATGTATTTCCAACACCCGACGTTACAATCGTTCCGGCATTTTCCCTGAAATCACAATATCACATTGGCTGTCTGACATTGTATAACCATCTCTTCATTTTCGTAAATGTTTACGCCATTACAAAATCGAATATATTACGTAGTTGAAACAGGAGGACGAACAATAAGAATTAACTACCCCGACGGCAAAACAATTATCACAGAAGAAAAACAACGAAAACTAACCTGCTGACACGCCAGAACAACAAAATCCACCAAATTATCGAACTCCTATTGGCACACAATGGCAACAGCATCATGTTTTAACTCTGTGTTGGAACTTGGAACACTAAATTGCCGGAAACATTACTTAGCGACAGTAACTCAAGATTTCGACAGATCTTAATTATTTAGCGATCAGATTGTCGCCAAATGCACAACTAACGAAGGCCACGGCGTATTTCAACAATACAACTTGTAACACTAGTTTCTGCATATATTTGTATACCGTAGGTGAAAGAATGTCATTCTGAATGGTAAATCTTCTATGAACAATTGCATTTTAAGGATTACTTTAGGCGCGAGTGGGATTTTAACAATTACGCAACGCAACTGTCAGTTTCACAGAAGGAGACGAAGTGGGTAGGGAAGGAGGAGTGAGGCTATGTACGCATCCGTTGCAACTCAGTGAAATTGTGAATTATGATTTTTTTATGCAAGTTATAGAACATTACCCTACCAGTATCTTCAAACAGGAACCCAGGCTATTAAAAGGCATTACGTAATTCACCAGTAAGGATTACATGAGGATAGTATGGGTGTAATTGGCGAGAAAAATACTGTAAAATGTTACGTGGTAACGTTAATTTGCCCCGTCGTGTTGAAAAAACTGCGTAGGATGTTCGAATATTGGGAGATTTTCTGTGTGGTGGTGGTGGGGGGGGGGGGGGGTGCGCTATTTTTGTCATTTATTTTTACTACTTTTTTCATTTATTTACCTATTCTGATTTTTTTCCCTTAAGAATTTTGCACCCGGAGCAAGGGACCTTGTGGCCCCGCCCATGATAAGCCACTGGCCTCACAGTCTAGAGACTGATACCCGAGACGCAGGATACCCAGCCGGTTCAATTCGCCGAACCCTGACCGTCTTCTTGCGTGCGTTTCATCTATGTCAATAATGCAACAATTAGGACCACACCCCTTCATAACTGGACGTGAAAGGCAATACCACAGAGCTCTGTGTGTAGTACTCACCGTGTTTACACGCACGTAATTTATGGACATAGTGAAAGAAGGAACGGTTGGAGTTGGACAGTTTTTAAATCTAATACAATTTTCTTTCTTTCATTGCATGTTAATGGGTGTTTATTATTAAACGCTGCGAATAACGAGCAGTTAGTTATCGGTTTAGGTGTATTCTACAATGTGGCGTTTTGGCAGGCAGACAAGCAGGTTTATGTAGGCCTACACGCTACCATAACAATACAAAACTGTAGATAAGTCACCAGGGCTCCTTAGGCCATGGGACCAAACTTGTAGCTTGTCATTCCGTTACGCACCTGAGGGGATAAGCTGATTTTTGCATGCAAGCTCTTACGCATCTCCCCTTCACAAAAAACCAATGTTGTCATTTCAAGTCTTGCACATTTTTGTATAATTTGTATGTAAAGTGTGCCAATAAATGATAATTAATGATGCGAATTGAGTTTGCCATTTAAAGAATGCTATTTTAATCAACCAATGGAATGCTGTATGCACACTAAGAAAGATGTAAACAGCAATATAGTTCAGTTTTCTTTGAAAAGTTGGATGAAATTTCGAGAATAAACAATCATGTGCTCTCTCTCTCTCTCTCTCTCTCTCTCTCTCTCTCTCTCTCTATCTCTCTCTCTCTCTCTCTCTCTCTCTCTCTCTCTCTCTATTTCTCTCTCTCTCTCTCTCTCTCTCTCTCTCTTCTCTCTCTCTCTCTCTCTCTCTCTCTCTCTCTCTCTCTCTCTCTCTCTCTCTCTCTCTCTCTTACAATGAAAGTAGTAATCTGCAGTCCTGCTTCAGAACTCATGCGCGCCAGGACACTGAGCACCAAGCGTTACTTTTTATGACCTGCTCGGTACTATAACAGAATGTAGGCAAGATGGAGGATGAAAATGACAGCACGAGGAAACAATGCATTTTCTATAAATTCAAGAACCAAACTAATCAAAATAATAAAAACTTCCGTGCACCCTCCGCGGTATTTGAAATGGACATGTAAAATTGGGTTAGTATGGGTGGTCTAATAAAAAAGCCTTTTGCGTTCAAAGGTGGAGATTTTGTGAAATATATAATTATGTAAAACGAAACAAACATGCAAAAATGCAGATGTTACATAGCAATAAACATTTTTTTAAAATAAGTTATTAATGTGCACAGTTATGGATGACAACATTTGATTTTTAGTCAAAGATGGTTACTGGGAACATATTAAAACCATACCTAGATTTTCCCTAGGGGGTGCGTAACGAAATTTACTTTAGAGACTAGCTAGGATTTTGGTCCCATGGCCTTAGCAATCACTGCGCACGAAGGTGTTAACTTGAAGCCTATCTGAGAGTACTGACAGTTTTCATTTGACGTCACAGAACTAGTGCTCTTGTGAATATTTGAATTTTATTTCGTCTTTCGTAACAGAAGCAACATTAATTCGGGCTATTATCCACTATTTTTGGGTGAAGCCTGTTTAAAACAGTAGCTTAACATTTTCTGTGCATTGTTTAATCGGAACTATTCACGGTGCACTAAGAGCACTGCAGGGAAGTGGGGGAGTCGCCATGAGATTTCTTGTGGTGATTTTATTCATCTTATGACAAATCAGAGCTGACTGGTTTATTGACGGATGTTCAAGTTTAATATTATTAATTTATTTTGATACAAAGGGTACAAACTACAATGCTGTAACAATGTGAAATATTTCAAATGGCAACCAACTCTTAAATAGGAAACTCATTTGAACGGATATATCATTGATACTGAATAAGAAACAAACAAACAAAAGATTTTTTAATTTTGGATACGCTGCAAGGGTCGTAGAAAACAGCCTAAATCAGTAACTAAATAATATAAATGGGGGAAAAATCGCCCATTTTCGTCTGAGGAAGAGAATGAGGATGATTAATGAAGATGGCGAATTTTAGACGCCCTAGAATGGAAGCCAGCACATTTCATAAGTCGCAAAAGAGGTCAGTTCCTTAAATTAATGTATTCCATGATCATCTTTGAGTGGTGAGTTTTCATTGTTATATTTAAATATACGATCGTCAGCACATTGTAAATTATACAGTTAGATGACATCTAAATAAATTATTGCATCCGGTTTGTGCCCTGCGGCCTGACACACCTTACTTGATGCGTTACAGGTTAGATCTCTACAGAAAGCACAACTTTAAAGACGGAATGCTAAGAACTTCGCTGGTACTCCTCAGCCGGTTGTAAATTGACAAATATAGGCCTATAGTTGGGTTTCATGCTGGGCCCGTGAGCAAAGTATCATATGACTTTCGTATAAATATCTTGGAATCACACGTTGGCATAAAGGATACATTATAACTTATTATAGACTATGTCTACGTTTTCAGTAGATAGAATGATGCATTATTTTAATCATATTGGCGAGCATCTTAGCTCTACCAAGAATAATGCAATTGCATCTAGTATCTTTGGTTCCACTACAAAACAAGGTTTGTATACATGTGGTATGTGGTATTTTGGGATTCAGAATTTTGTCTTAAAGGAGCTTAGGAGCGTGTTCCAATCACAGTGCTTAACTGTGAGCGACAGTTAGACTGACCCGCCCCCAAGACCGTGGGAGGATGGGAAAGAATCGTATAAAACCCCGGGCCTGTCAAGCCCTAAGCACTGCGTCTCTTCCCCCAGTCGAGAGCAGGTGTGTGTGTTATTGAATAAACGTCTTTTGTGCCCTACAATAGACTTATATTCTTCTTTGACAGGTACGTGCTCTTTAATACTTATAATACTGTTCTTGCTGATTTTAAGATGATAATATCAGATGCTATCAGATATTTACGATAAGTGTAACTCTGTAAACAATAGATATATTTTCCTCATAAGTGTATTAGACTCTGGAAGTTATGATACCAGACACTATCATAATATAAGAGTCCGGTGGTTATGCTGTTTATATTGTTTTAGACACATGTACTGAAATACTGTATACTATCAGCGTAACCGAGCAGACTGTTTGCTCACAAATGTTATGTTATATCGACGACCACGATATTAGTGCGTACTGAATGTTTAGAAGTCTTTGGATAATATTGTTCTCTCTTTCTCTCTCTCTCTCTCTCTCCTTCTCTCTCTCTCTGATATCGCACATCTCATGCTGTGTTTATTATCTTCACTCTTGATTTATTTACGTTTTATACATGTATTATTATTATGCTAGTCGTGTTAACTATGCCATGTGACATTACATGTAGCCTATATATTTGTCTTGTTGTTAATTGGTATACTGTTACACGACTGCGTCTCTTCCCCCAGTCGAGAGCAGGTGTGTGTGTTATTGAATAAACGTCTTTTGTGCCCTACAATAGACTTATATTCTTCTTTGACAGTGTGAGCAGTTTTACCGCCCTGGCACGAACCGAGTGAATGTTGCGGCCTAACCAGCCGCAGTAACAAGAGTGAAACCCCCATCAATGGTTCATCTACACCATATCTTCACCTTCACCCCCACCCTAACACCATCTTGTTACAATTTCTGGCGCCCGACGTGGGGCGGTAACTGACTGTCAATCGAAAGCTGAAAGAGGACACAGCTTGGGACTGTGTTATGACTTGTATGACGAGGCACCGTGACCGGAATGACCACGTGTGAGTATCGCCGGTGCGCTGGCCTGAGAGCTGCAGCGAAGACTACGAGACTGGCGACCCACCCAGGGATTTGCCGCTGACCTCGAGACTGGCGACCCACCCAGGGATTCGCCGCTGAATGGGCCCCAACGTGTATTGCAACGTTGTGACTTTGTGTTGAACTGTAGTGTTGTGGTCAGTAATTTAACTGTCTGTGTTTGTGTTACTACCTGTTATTAGTGTTAATGTGTGAATTGTTGCTAGAGGTTATCTCTGACGAATAATTATTATTTCAGAAGATTCTTTACACAGAAAAAACGGACGAGAGGGACTGATCACCCCTGTCGTTTGGATTTCGTCTGCGGTGGCCTCAACTGTTTAACTAGTTGTCTAATTTTTATTTGTATTAATTTGCTTCCTTTGATGAGCATGCTTATATTCATACTAACTGCTATTATTCAATGCCATTCTTTTATGCATTTAGTTACTTGTGCGACCCTAAACCCTTAATAGGTTGTTATTTTCAGCTATCTCTATTTATCTGTTTCCTGACATCCCGTGCAGCGATGCAGTAATTAGCACTTCATGAATAGTATGGTTTCTTCTGGTTGGTGTGGTTTTCCACCCCTTCTGGCCTTTCCCTTTTCTTATACTTTAGTTTAGCGTTTGCACCGAGTGACCTTTCTGTCCCTCCTGCAGTTTCTGGCACATTGTCGTTAGTTAGTGTTCGTATGCGCGGAGATTTCGCACGGTCAGTATCAGTGGTAAAGACATTATCTGCTCTCCGGTGGTCTCCCGATTCTCTAGAGCACGAGCACCTTGACGGCTATAAATCAGATGCAATTAACGAGCATTCCTTTGGGTCCATCGTCCACACCACCCTCCATGGTCCGCTTAGTGTAGTAATGATGTCGTAGCAAGTCGTATTGTTTATGACAAGATAACGCGGGGAGTGGGAAGTGTTTGCGTGACTGAGAAATTGATATTGGTCGAGATTCCTACAGTGAACGCCGTTGCGAATTAATTAAGTTGTTCGTCTTTATCTGAAATTACTTGACCCGGCGGTGAACATTAATTATACCGCCGTGTTTTCGTTCGTGCACTGTACCGTGACGCACTGACCGCCGTGCAACCGATACGCCCCCTCCCGTTTAACTTCGCGGTGTAGCTGGGAGCGTAGAAGTGTCTGCATTTAAGCATATTATTTCAATACTGTAAAGTTTTAATTGCTCGAGTTGTTTATTGATACTTTTCTGTCATAAATAGTGATTTATAGATGGCGTCCAGAAAGACAGCAGTTGCCGCGGCAAAGGAAAACTCAGACCTTCAGTCCATTCTTGATTCAATAGATTTACTGAGGCCTGAGGATAGGGAAGAAGTCGTTAAGAAGTTGCGGGGCCCTAAAACTCCGTCAGGTTCTGCAACGGAAGAAAATGTTAATACAATGTATCCTATGAAGGCAGCTGAGCAGCCCAGATTGTCTACTTTTTCGGGGGACGATGGAGTTTCGTCTCACTGCTCGTATTTGCAGTGGCGTTTGGAGGTTAAAGACCTCCAGAGGTCACAAATTTATCAAGACCGCATATTAGTTGCTGCAATGCGTCGTTCGTTAAAGGGCCTCCCTGCCGATCTTATTGTTCAGATGGGAGAGGAAGCAACGTGTGACGGAATATTACACAATTTAGACTCGTTATATGGCAATATTCTACCATCGGCCGATCTCCTCCAAAAGGTGGCAACAGCAGTACAGACACACGAGGAGTCTGTGACAGCGTGGGCTGTGCGTCTTCAATCATTAGTAGCCCAGATATCGCAAAAATCTCCACCGCTGATGACATCAGCGGGTGCGGCCGACATGTTGAGGTCGAGATTCTACCATGGTATGGTAGATCTCACCATGCAGCAGGCCATCAAGCACAAATACGACTCAAATTTAGATTTTGAGAAATTGTTAGTTGCCGCCCGCGTGGAGGAAGTAAAAAATAAAACCGCGGTCGCAGCATCGAGGCCAACCGTCCACAGTCTGGGGCCGGTGACTGGCGGTGATACTGTACTTAGATTAGAGCGCCAGATGAGTAGTTTGGCAAAAGCAGTAGAGGGGTTGAAAATGAACGCTCGACCTCAGACTAGAATTAATGTTACAGAACCTAGATGCTATCGTTGCAATAGGACTGGCCATAAACAAACTCGGTGTCCTTTAAACGAACGGAGTCTGGGACGGCGGGGCGACTCCTAGACGGTTACAATCAAAGCCCTGTGCCTTTAGTTGGACGCGCTAATGAGGTCTTCGTTAGTCTGAATAATGTTCGTACGAAGGCATTGCTGGACACTGGTTCTATGGTGTCGTGCCTTTCGTATCAGTTTTGTGTAAACAGAAATATTGACGTTCAACCCCTGTCCTCTGTCATGGAAATTTATGGGGCAGGTGGGGAAAGTTTAAAGTATAAAGGTGTTTGTGAGATTAATGTGTCTTTGCCGTTTTGTTCCAAACCATTGACTGCGCTTTTCCTTGTAGTGCCGGACACGCAACATAACAAACGTGTCCCCGCCCTAATTGGCATGAATATTCTGCAGGAGCTTGTGCCACTATGTTCTCAGGCTGTTTCTCTTCCATCCGCATGGGAATTAACGCTGGGGGCGGTGATGTCCCATGTGTCAGCCGTAAAGAGTGATAGAAATCTTGGATTTCTTTGTACTAATAGTCAAGAGACTTTGCGACCTGGTGAGTCGAAAATGATTGCGGGAAATTTATGTATGCTGGCTCTGACAGCCCCTATCACAGTCATACTAGAAGAATTCACCAATAATTTGCCTGGCGGCATCAGAGTGAGCTCAGGGGTGATTGATGTTAAATCCATAAAGTCAATTAGTCAAGTAAATGTACTAGTTACAAATACGTCAGCTCGTACGCTAACTATTCCTACGCGCACCAATGTTTGTTCCGTGCAAGTGGCGCAGATTCAAACAAAGTCAAATCAGACTGCAGAATATCCACAAGTGTCCGAAGCCATGTTACAGACCATACCATCCAATGTGACTGAAAGCGAGGCGCGTCAGTTAAAACAACTCTTAAAGAAATATAGCCATATCTTCTCGAACCATCATTTGGACTTGGGTAAAACTAACATCACGCAACACCATATAAAGCTAACAGATGAAACACCATTTAAAGATAGATACAGAAAGATTCCCCATGCGATGATTGAAGAAGTTAGGAAAGAGATAGCTGATATGTTGGATCAAGGCGTGATTCGTCCGTCACAAAGTTCGTCCAGTTCGAACTGCGTTCTAGTTCGAAAACCAGATGGAAGTTTACGAGTATGTATAGATTACCGAAAGCTAAACGCGAGAACAGTCAAGGATGCATATGCTATTCCAAGAATTGAAGACACCTTAGATGCGCTTCATGGATCCCAGTATTTTTCTTCACTTGACTTAAAAAGCGGATATTGGCAGATTGAAGTTGCGGAGGAAGATATTTCAAAAACTGCTTTCACGGTTGGGAATTTAGGTTTCTATGAATGTTGTCGTTTACCATTTGGCGTTACCAATGGGGTTGCAACTTTTCAGAGATGTATGGAAACATGTATGGGAGATTCGAATCTCAAAGACTGTCTTCTTTACCTAGATGATATCATTGTATTCAGTAGAACTTTTAAGGAGCACCTTCAGAAGTTGGAGACAATTTTCAGAAAACTGTCTGATGCGGGACTTAAACTAAAACCTTCTAAATGTAAATTCCTCCAGAGTGAGTTGAAATATCTTGGACATGTAGTTTCCAAAGACGGCGTGTCTTGTGACCCAGAAAAAATAGAATGCGTGCAGAAATGGCCAGTTCCAAAGACACTTAAAGAACTCCAGAGTTTTCTAGGATTTGTTGGTTTTTATCGTCGTTTTGTACCAAACTTTTCTTCTATTGCCAAACCCCTTCATAGGCTCCTACAGGACGTCGGGGGAAAGAGGGGCAGCACTAAACTAGTTTGGAGTGACGATCAACAGGCGGCATTTGATCAGTTAAAAGGTCTTGTAGTTGACGCACCTGTTCTGGCTTATGCCGATTACTCTAAAGATTTCATTCTTCACACTGATGCTTCATCTGAGGCGATAGGTGCTGTTTTGTACCAGGAACAGGATGGCAAGAAACGTGTGATAGCGTTTGCAAGTAGAGGTCTTTCTAAGTCTGAGAGAAATTATCCTGCCCATAAACTTGAATTTCTCGCATTAAAATGGGCTGTTACTGAGAAATTTTATGATTATTTATATGGAAACCAATTCTGTGTGTACACTGATAATAACCCGCTGACTTATGTAATGACTTCAGCTAAGCTTGATGCTACTGGTCACAGATGGGTTGCGCACCTCTCGGAATTTGATTTCGAATTGAAGTACAAACCGGGAAAGTGTAATCGAGATGCGGATGGTTTGTCTCGGATTAAATGGCCATGCACTGTCCATAGTAATTGTGATGTTTCCACTTTCTCTCACTAACTTTCTTCTGACACCAGCCGTGATGGGCACGGCACAAACACACTAAATAATCGACTATCTCTCTTCTATAAGTTATAACAAACGATATCTGTATTGCTTATATATATACAATAATTATTAATTCATTCAATAATAATAGGAACATAGGTCATACGATTTCATGTGAATTTCGATGGAATGAAGTTGATGCAAATCAGTACATGATAATTAAAAGGCTTCGTAATATTCAATTCCTAGCACATTTTATAAAACACACGGGTACATTCAGCTTAAGGAAACCTCTCCTTTAGGGGTGCATGGCGCTATCTGGGCGCTGGTTCTTCCTCTCTACTCTGGCTTGGCTGCGCAGTTAGGTCAACAGGTATCGGCAGGTACCAATAGGTCGGGAAGCCAAGACGCCACGATGTCGTAAATCAAAGGACAAGAAGTTGAGAAGCCAAGAAGGTGTTGTTCTTCCTCCTCTGTAGAAAAACAATCGCAACTTCCTAATCTACTGCTGGAAGGCATGACTTCCATACTTACTCCATGACGGATATTCACCACCAATACTTTTAACCGCCGACACTGTTATAAGTCAGGCTGCAGCTCCCATACTCCATAGGCTCCCATATAGGCAATAGAATAAACGATCAATACAGTTTTAATGATATTTACACGTTCCCCACGAAGAATAACGCTCTCTCTAACAGACCCCATCCTATAAGGTTTCGTAACATATATGTAGCGGCGTTTCCGTGACTCTCTCAGAGGCAGTAGTTATACCAAAGTAAACCCACTAGATTTAGGTTCTACAATCATGAACATTAAGTAAAATACACATACATCGTACAATTAACTTACCACTCAGCAACAGCTCAAATGCCGACAAGATACCAAAGATACCACGCTCTGACAAAGGATGTTTGCGGGTTCCCTGACCCTCCCCACTCACAAGACTAGTACGAAGTTACAGTTGCAGTGGTGGTCTCCTCTTCGGCACGAAGCTGGTGAGTGCTCTCAGCGGTCTGAAGTTGGAAGGAGCGTTCGGGGATTTATACCCAGTCAGGTAGCGTCCCAAGACGCTCACCGAGTGTACATTAGTTATCCTAATAGCCACCCCCGTCGACTCCACGTCAAATACTATTGAAGCATCTCTACCCCCCAAGCAATTCCCAGGTGATCTGATCGTCAAGTACGGCGGTCAAGTAAACACTACCCTTTTCGGGTGTCAAAGCGCTTCAGTTGCATCCCATACTTTCCCCCTCCGGCCTACAATAACTCTGTCTCCCCGCCGTCAACTATCTTCCCACGCTAGTTATACCTTGCCAGTCTGTTACAGTAATGTAATTCAAGCAGCCCTACAGGGTTCCACTGTTGACACATCCTTGAGTGATATTTTGGATAGTGGTACAGATTTAGAAGATAGGGAGGCTGATAACATTCCTGACAATTCAGCCTTGTTTGAACAGGTGGACACAAAAATTGACTGGGCCAACGCTCAGCAATGAGACAGAAATATTAATGAAGTGATATCGTGCATAGAAGGGTCCGTATCAAAGTCGAAGTGCACTACGGGTGTAAGGCAACTTCTGAAAGAGGGAAGTAAGCTGAAAATGAAAGAAGGTGTATTGTATAGGCAATGTCATGAACATGATAATGCCATCTTCCAGTTGGTGTTGCCTGTGGCTTTCCGCCAGAAAGCTTTGAATGGAGTTCATGATGATTGCGGACACCTTGGAATTGATAAGACTTTGGATCTTTTACGTAGGCGATTCTTCTGGCCTGGCATGTCACAGGACGTGAAAAGATATATTGCTTCGTGTAAACGTTGTGTCTGCAGGAAGGCAGATACACATCAGCGGGCTCCTCTCGTAAGCATTACGACAAGTCAGCCTATGGAATTAGTTTGCATTGATTATCTGTCTCTTGAACCTTGCTCAGGAGGGATAGAAAATATACTTGTCATCACTGATCATTTCAGTAAATATGCACAAGCCATACCGACGCGTAATCAAACAGCACAAAAAACTGCGAAAGTCTTGTTTGATAATTTTATTGTTCATTACGGTCTACCCGCTAGACTTCATTCAGATCAAGGACGAGCCTTTGAAAGCGGAGTCATTCAATCTCTATGTCAGATCACAGGTATTAAAAAGTCCAGAACAACACCTTACCATGCCCAAGGCAATGGTCAGACTGAGCGTTTCAACCGCACGCTGCTGGACATGCTCGGCACTTTGGCTGATGAACACAAAGCCAATTGGAAAGCTTTTGTACCTCAAATGACACACGCTTACAACTGTACCCGACATGCTTCCACAGGCTATTCACCGTATTTTCTTATGTTCGGTCGCGAACCCAAACTTCCGATTGATCTTGAATTTGGTTTGTTAGAACAGTCGATGCCGGTGCCCTCTAAATCCTATCCTGATTATGTGAAAAATATCCAGGAGCGTCTGGACTATGCTTATAGATCAGCTCTTAAAGCCTCCGAAAAAGCAAAGCACTCGCAGAAACGGTGTTATGACAGAAAGATTCAGGGAGCTGCTATTCAACCAGGTGATCAAGTTCTTGTTCGAAGACTTGCTTTCACTGGGAAACATAAACTAGCAGATAGATGGCATTCCGATGTTTATGTAGTATTGAAAAGACCTAATTTAGACATTCCTGTATATGTCGTGCAAAAGGCTGACGGCCAAGGTCCTAAAAAGACATTACACCGAAATTTGTTGCTACCCTTCACACCGAGAGAGGTTGGCGAGCAACCTGATAATGATAAGGTGACTGTTTTAAGTCGCGCCCCACGAAAATGCAATAGGTCCGTCGCGAATTTGCGACAGCGACATGAGTCTTCTCCTTCAGATTCAGTGAGTGTTTGCGTTATCGAACGGTCAGACTTAGAGACAAACGCAGTACGAATGTCAGGTACCGATGACCATCTCTCATCCAACCATGACATTAGTTCTCTGGCAGATTCTGAGTCCAGTGATACTCCGGTGGAAATTCGGTCGCCTAGACGACGACGAAGGCCAAGATGGATGACATCTGGTGACTTCGTTATTTCACAACACTTAAGAACTTTAAGAGATAAAGTTCGGGACTCTTTTATTTTCCGTAAATTCCGTAGACATTAATGGTATGCATGATTCCAGTTGACTTGTCCGAGACCTCAGATGTGTCTTAAGGTTTCATTTAGGTGGTTTTGTTCTTATTTCGTTCTTTTTTATTCCATTCTGAGCAAAAATCGGGACGATTTTTTGTGTCCAGGGGGGAGTATGTGGTATGTGGTATTTTGGGATTCAGTATTTTGTCTTAAAGGAGCGTAGGAGCGTGTTCCAATCACAGTGCTTAACTGTGAGCGACAGTTAGACTGACCCGCCCCCAAGACCGTGGGAGGATGGGAAAGAATCGTATAAAACCCCGGGCCTGTCAAGCCCCAAGCACTGCGTCTCTTCCCCCAGTCGAGAGCAGGTGTGTGTGTTATTGAATAAACGTCTTTTGTGCCCTACAATAGACTTATATTCTTCTTTGACAGGTACGTGCTCTTTAATACTTATAATACTGTTCTTGCTGATTTTAAGATGATAATATCAGATGCTATCAGATATTTACGATAAGTGTAACTCTGTAAACAATAGATATATTTTCCTCATAAGTGTATTAGACTCTGGAAGTTATGATACCAGACACTATCATAATATAAGAGTCCGGTGGTTATGCTGTTTATATTGTTTTAGACACATGTACTGAAATACTGTATACTATCAGCGTAACCGAGCAGACTGTTTGCTCACAAATGTTATGTTATATCGACGACCACGATATTAGTGCGTACTGAATGTTTAGAAGTCTTTGGATAATATTGTTCTCTCTTTCTCTCTCTCTCTCTCTCTCCTTCTCTCTCTCTCTGATATCGCACATCTCATGCTGTGTTTATTATCTTCACTCTTGATTTATTTACGTTTTATACATGTATTATTATTATGCTAGTCGTGTTAACTATGCCATGTGACATTACATGTAGCCTATATATTTGTCTTGTTGTTAATTGGTATACTGTTACACGACTGCGTCTCTTCCCCCAGTCGAGAGCAGGTGTGTGTGTTATTGAATAAACGTCTTTTGTGCCCTACAATAGACTTATATTCTTCTTTGACAGTGTGAGCAGTTTTACCGCCCTGGCACGAACCGAGTGAATGTTGCGGCCTAACCAGCCGCAGTAACAAGAGTGAAACCCCCATCAATGGTTCATCTACACCATATCTACACCTTCACCCCCACCCTAACACCATCTTGTTACATATATGATATCGTTCCGTTTTATTTGCTACATAAAACGCGTTTAATAACAATTTGCTATGGATCGCACACTACGTTTCATTTTACCCCGGAAGAAGAGTAAATTATTACATGTATTACTGACATGAACCTGCAATAATCAAGAAGACAAAAAATTTGCCTAACCAACTCAGTTTAATCAAGATTCAAATTGTTTCGAAAATATACTACTTCCCGTCAGTCTTCAAATAGTTATCACTGTATCAAAGACGACTTAAAAAAAAAACAACAACTCTGTAACACCAACCAAAAATTTAATTGAATGTTCTCTATGTTCCATCCTGTTATGCACGGCATGACAGCTAAACGAAGCTCCGTATTTGCAATAAAATGGAATTGTCAGAAGACATTTCGTCGCTTAAGAATGACAAAGTTCTGTCTCCAATTTGTTGGCTGAACTGCGTTACACACAAGCCTTCTCCATTGTGTGTCAAAGTATCAAGCGGATTCGGTATGTAATTTGTGAGCATTATTAAAAAGAAAAAAAAAATGTATCTCTAAAAACTATGAGCACATGAAATTTCAATCATCAACTGCTCAGAAGTTGATGGAAGGAAAATTAGAACCCTGTCATTCTAAGCGGACGAGTTGGTAAGTCGTTTATTTTTTGTACCCTGTAAATTTTGTTGTTGTTTTTTAGTAATCTTTCTTCTTTTTTTTTTTTCAGTGGACGAAATTGAATGAAAAATATCTTTCAGTTATGATATGGGATTATAAACATGTATGCAAAAATTGGTTGCGATCTGTTGAAGAGATGCAAAGAATTTGAGAAAAACTGTTCATTTTGGACATGACTATAGCATTAGCAGTAAGCAAGCTAAGTACATGTAGATCTATTTCTGAGTCACTTGTCTTTCTTCTTTCTTTCGCTCTTCTGAGAACTAACCAGGCATCATAGATATACTCTACTGAACGCTAGGCATAGGCTACACTTCTAAACGCTCCGCCCTTATAATGAATTAATTTTCCTTGTGCTGTGTCTCCCCCATGCTTCTGCTTACCAAATAGATCCACATGTACTTGCTTATTACATGTACTATAGTAGTCTATAGTCATGTCCAAAAAGAACGATTTTTTTTTACCGCTAACGAGGCAAACAAATATCAACGCCTTGTGTCAGACAGAAAGTTGCTCGCCATTGTCAGTGAACACATTTTTTCAGCAAAGGAAAGCAATCATTCATACTGAGAAAGGAACAACCGCTCGCCGCTTGACGCTGGTTACAAGCCCGTAATGAGTTTCAAGTTTCAAGTGGCGAACAACTTTCTCTTTGTGACGCCTGCCTTAACCTTTATCAATATCATAGGTTACTCTAAGGTTACGCGAGTTTTGTTTCGTTTTTTTTTAAGGCTGGCTCATTCATTTTTTTTTAACCACCTGAAAATTTTCATTAGTTTGCCAAGTTAGCGTAAATGTTTCTTCTCTGCTGAAAAAATAAAATAATATGTGAACCAGATCTCAATGGATCTTTGATGGAAAAATTAACATTGAGAGTAAACTTACATATCCATGTACACAACTGTGAATCAACTTCATTCTGTATATATTATATATGCACTCAAAAAGACGTTTCCATCTGTTCAAATGGAGAAAATAATTTATTTTTACACAGATAGACTTCATGGTACTGGCAAACACAACCATTTTACGACAGTCTGCCTGTGTGTAATGCCAGTGACCCAATTTACCAATCAGCTGCCGAGTGATACTGTTTCCTAGCTGTGTTCTCTGCTGCGTAGAAATTTACTCCAGGCAGGAATTATATTATGACCTAAGTTCCACTGTAAGTACCTCACCCTAATCGGTCTGTAGATCTAGCTCTTCAAGGCTACTGAAACTGAAAGGACAGTTTACACTGATGGGTGTTACTAGATCTAGCTAGATTCTAGATCTAGAGAATCTGGTAGGGGTACATGTAGTAGTACAGTAGAAGTAGGATACTATTACTAGACAGGGCAGTGAGGCTTTCCGAATTTTGCCTTGCGATTTCCCCCTCAAAACACTGTTATTCTTCTTCTTTCGTTCACCAATCTAAATTTCAATCTGCAGATTTGTTCTTTTATGAAAATCTGCGGTTTTCTGCAGTTCTGGCAGAGCACCATATTGTTTACACTGGTCTGTTGTCGGGATAAAAAGTGACACCCAGCATTTGTTTTGGTCATGTGACTGGGTGACCACTGCTGGCCACTCACTCATTGAGCAGAGGACTGAGGAGTTGTTTGGTTCAGCTATTCAGTGTGTGAATATGAAACTAGTCGGACCTTTTAAAGCTTTTATCAGTGATTAAAATTTCAAGGGCCTTGGTTCTCGCCTGCTTGTTTGTAGTATGTGGACGATTTAGTATTTCCCATAGTCATTACTCATAGACATTAAGACAAGAGTTAAGACAGCTATCATCTTCAAACGCTCTTATACTCTTAATACGTAGGCCTACACTTTCCAAAATCAGAATGAAAGATAGGAATGGTCCTAAAGTCCTATTCCTGGTTTCCAGTTTTTCACGGGGAAATCGGAAAGGAAAGAGATCTAAATCTAGGTTAGGGTCGGATTTCGTTCCAATTTTAGGACAGTGTAAATGCAGCATGCTTACTAGATCTAGGGGAGGAGTACCTTACTCGAGCGCCACTTTGTCAGATTGTCAGATTGATAAATAACGACGTGAGGGTCTAGTCAGTTTGTATCATCGAGGCCGTAGGCCGATGTTCATCTGGGCAGTAGTCAGATTGACATATCAGGGAAAGCCCCCGGGGTAGCTATGTATCATCTCTTTTAGTTAGTTTCTGGTCTTTGGCGCTCGAGTACGGAACTCCTTCCAGATCTAGTACTACTAAATTTTCTTTCCTTCTATTCCTTCACCTTCACCCTGCACAGGGCGTCGAATGTCGGTATCAACTTCCCAAGCGTTTACTCCGCACGGGCAGGTTTAGCCGGCAAGGTCAAACTAACCACGCCATGCGCAAACCGCATTTTCACGCGTCGGGTCACTGACCCTTTTGAGACGTAACCACCGTCTTATTGTTCACAGTATCTCTTCTAAATCAAAGGCATTGTGACATGGACATGTTAACCAGTGAACCACTGGTCTGAATCACAAAGACTTTAGCTTTCAAAGGCTCTCCCCACACTATCAAAAGATGTAACATCCACATGCTAACTGTTGCTCAACAAATTTGCAATATTATCTCATTTTCTCACAAGCTGACCACCATCTGGAGTTGTCTGTATCTAAGAATCAATCAGAAACAAGCTCTGAAATGATCTTTGCCCCAAATGCCCACATTAGTTTAATATTAGTAATAGTATGTGTCAATTAGGATGAAACCATTTGTGCAGTGCTTGGGAGGGCGTGGCTAGTTATCATGCTTCATTCTCACGAAAACTACAGAGTTGTCAGTTTGGAATCATACAAGTCAGATCATTGGTTAGAGACTGACAGACTAAGGTTTTGCTGGTTAATTCATTATCAAGCGTGATAAGGTATAGCAGCGAATGTTTTCATACCAATCAAATACAAACCGAACCACGTGGACAGCAGTAGTGTGGTCATCGTATAGCGGCAAGGGTCAGTGACCCCAAATAAGAAAGATTCTCCATGAGTACGGTCACTGACCGGACAGCGGGCTTTAGGCCATCGCGCGCAAGGTGAGCCTTAAACTAACCAGGACTAACTTGCCAGAGGAGGCTCTTATGCGCCCGCACCTCGAACCTGTGGGGACTCAGTGTTGGGCCTGTGCGCACTCAGTGTTGGGCCTGTGCGCATAATTATGGCTGGATCATATTCACAATGTAAGAAATAAGGTCTGATCCTATTCTTCTTATTTTGTAGTGGTTCAGACATGATAGACAGAAGGACTTATGAATGCATCTCATGATGTTCGAACCAACAGCTTCATGTTCTGAGTGTTAAGTGCTGAGCTGCACATTAACCATAAAAATATCCATTTGGAGGACCAACATGCCAGGGGGGCCTCTGCCCGCATTTGACCCCCTGCGCATGGGGGCTCAAAGTTGCTTCTGTGAGTCACATTTTATGATTATAACAATAGTGGCAGACTTTTACTGCCATGGAACTACTGATTCAAAGATTTTTCACCTCATCATTTAAATTCCATGGAGTGTTTTAGGAAATTATAATGTCATGTTGTTGAAAGGTAAGAGCAAAAAAATTTGAATATTTCATGTTTTATTTATATTGCCAAGAGCTTGTAAGTCCTCTCTAACAGTTAGACAAATTGAAGATGATTACCACCATGTTCCATAGTCTATAGTTTGTTCCAACACAGTATTGTCTTTCATTGCCTTCAGCTCATTGGAATTCAGGACCGGATTGTTTTGGTCCATGTTTATGGAGCTATTGTGTCAGGACCTGACCAAAGACTGGAAAGGGTCCAGAGGAGAGCTGCCCGCTTTGTGACAAATGACTATACTAGAAGTAGTAGTGTAAATAAAATGATGAGAGACCTCGAGCGGACACCATTAGAAGAGAGGAGAGCAAAAAACAAAGTAAAAATATTTTATAAAGGCAGGGAAGGAAATATCCATATCCCACTGAACCACCTCACCATTAATACCAGAGGCAACAGAAGGAATAATATAAAATATAACATCCCAAGCTCACGGGTTAACAGCCATCTTTATTCTTTTTACCCTAATGTCATCAGGATGTGGAACAACCTCCCGGCAGAAGTCCAAACACTATCGTCTGCAACGACTTTCGACAATGAATTTAAGAACATTATTATCCGTTGCAGCTACCATTGTAACTAAAGTGCGGGTTGTATTTCTGTGCACAATCTGGAAACCAAGAGATATTTATACCAGAGTTATATATACAAAAGACTTTATACAACTAATATATTTTTTAATGGTCTTAACATCTATGTAAGATTTTACCCGGTTTTTAGCCTCAGAGGAGCGACGTTGAGTCGCATATACTATAGTGCAGTTGGGGAATCGTCTTATAGACGAACCAACTATAAAAGAAGAAGAAGAAGAAGTCAGATCTTGTGTGCACAGACTGAGAAACACTGTTTGAGAACAAGAACAAGTGTGAAATGATATTTATCTGGCTTTCCAACAGCCTGGAATTTGAAAACTAATCGGGAATATTAAAATTTACTCAGCGAAGGTAACCTAACAGTTTTCAACATATCTGATCACCCTATCACAAAAACTAGAATTGTATTGAGCTGTTCTAGTTCTGATGATAAAAGTTCTAACCTGGAAAATCACTTTTTTTTTGATAAATTGAAAGTTTAGACCAGGGATCAGGGAAGTAAGGGCCAGACCTGAAAAAATGTGAGGATACAGAGGGCTGAATACTCCCATCTCATATTAAATAAAGCCCTCATATAAAGTACAAAATGTTATTTGGATATTAATTAACTTGAAGAAAAATTTTTCTTCGATTTTGTTTTTATTGTTATATTTAGTGGCCAGTGTGTAAAGTAATTTTGACTCAATCTTGGGAGCAGCCAAATTGTTTGGTGTGTCAGATATGACTTGCAGACTGCAGGTTGCATATAATGTGGTATAGACCTCTGTTCATCATGCTGTGAATATACAGAGTGAAAATCAGAGTGGAAAAGGTATTAATTAATCTCAAAGAACAAAATGTGTTAAGCCAGCTGAGCACTCCTTCGCTGGTTATCAAATATATGCTAGCCCCATCTGAGCTTTATCAGTTGCAATATTGTGTGCCATGCTGACGGTTGCATTATGGCAGGTTTCACAAACTGGGACACTTGAGATAACTCAGAACTTACACATCATGTATTTTTTGTTTTTCAATGCCTCTTGTGAGAGTTTTGATTTTAGTGTGTTTGAAATGCATAAAAAACATAATTTTATTGTCTTCGGTTTTCATTTGAAGCTACTGTTACAAAGTTTTGAGGTGATAACATATCTTTATAGACTGACATGATTTCTTAATTTGCATCTAGGTATGTTTAAATCACTCTGTGTGTGGTATTTGTGCTAAATTAACAGTGACTCTGCAACATTATGATTTATTTTTGCATGATATACTGGGGGTGATGATTCAAACCAAAACACCCATCCAGATTGTGAAATTAGTGGTGCAAATGTCTGATAAATCATGGATTTTGTTTGTCCAGATTTCATGCCATTGTTATCATCCCACAAATTGTGCCATTTGCATTTATTTTTGAAAAATTTTTTCTTTGAAACTGACTGTTAATACATTATTTTACCACAAAAGAAATGATAAGTTGAAAAAAAAAAAAATGTGAAAAAAATCTTTTTTATCAATTATACGAACTTTGTGTTGGTCTAGGAGAAAAAATGTTAGCTGCCACACTACAAGAATTTTTTATTCGTCACATAGGTAGCCTGGGCCTCCATCAGGCATTCTGTACATCCGTAGTTCATCACCATTTTTAAATATGTAACAGACATTGATATCATTCATTGGGAAAGGTAGGATGGATGATTGATGTTTGTCAGTCTGGACATGTTAGCAGAGTGATGTAAAAGGTGGATTTTCATCAAAGGGTTTAAATTGTCTGTCAAACTGACTGGCTGATAAAAATGAGGAACTGTTGGCTCAGGGGTTTCTTTAGGGCCAGTGTGGTCCAAAGTAGCAGTTTTTGTCATAATTCTTTATGCAAATAATTTTGATATTAAGTGAGATTCAGGGTACGTAATTTTAAGGGGCAGAACTCCCTACATTTGGTTTCATTTTCCTATTGCCACATTTAGTAAGCATTTGTTTGTCTATAATCTTTTCTCTAGGCATTAATTTTAGACACATGTTTATATAAATGTTTTTTGTACCAGAACCTGATGCTGTGGAGTGGATACTTAAATGTTGTAGGATTGGGCGGTCACATATTCAAAAGAGTGGTACTTGAAGAGTCGAATTTTGGTGGCTTCAAGCAGACAATCTTTGAGTTTATATATCTTTCTTACCAGTAGTTTGCTATCTATTTAGATTGCTTTAAAACTATGTTCCTGACATCCTAAGCTTTAATTTGATGTATCATACATGGGAAATCATATTGAAGAATATTTCTAAAAAATTAGAAATCTGGTTGTACAATTTTGTGAAACCTGCCTTATGCCCTAGCCATTTCATTTGGCCACTTGTTCACATCACTTGTTGACACATGTTCATTTCACTGTCACGATTATGCAGTTTCATGCATGTCAAAAGTTAATATAATTATTTGGTCATAAAATTTACAAACATACTCGGTCCTCGAGGATATTCCTTATGAGCTGTGGTTTGTGGCAAACAATAATGTCACTATTGCTATCAGACAATAATGAATTTGACTATCAAACACAATTACAGTTCAGCAAACTGTCTCATGTTCTGTCCATTAATTCACTATGAAATGTCTCAGCACTGAATGTTGAATGCACAGAGAAGGCAGTGGCGTTTCACACAAAAAGAATAAACTGTGTATTTTCACCATGCCTGGTTTATTTTAAAATACTTTTTTTCTCTCTCCTGTAAAATTTTCTCATACCAGGTTAGCAGGTTTTAGTGGAGTAATGGTATGAAGATGACAAAGATTTAGCTCAGTGACACTGGATCAGTCTTTTTTGTAAACAGAAAGTTGCACGTGTATCTAGTTTGTTTGTTGGCTTATAAGTAATTAAATATGTTTGCAGTGGGCCTTATTTTGCCACTGAGTCACTCTTTCTTAAAAATAAAAAAATTACAGAAAACTCTTAATCATACAGAATTTGCTTCAGATTATTGCTGGGCAATTCCATGTAACGGACTGACGGACATTTCAGAACATTCAATTGACCATCAAGTCTGTGTATGTGTATGGAAGGAAGTGAAACACATATATTTCAGTAATCATTTAAAGATAGTCTTTATAATCCATGATGAATTTTGTTAACTTAAAAAAAAAAATCACCCAACTACAATTAACTAGACCCCTTAACAGACTGACATTTTGTCACCCATAGACTCAGGACTTATGAAATGCTCCGAAATTTGAAAGGAATTCTTGTAAACTTTACATAATATAATCTTGTATGAATGATTGAGCTGTGCACATCCAATATCTTTTAAAATCACTTACTTGAATTTTGTAAGAACTAGTCTTAGTGATGTGTGCATGACAGACTGATGTGAATAACGTGACCTACTGACATCTCTGAATGCAATGTCATATCTGGCAATAAATGAAGGCCCGTTATTTTTTTGAATTCAAAAAACAATACACTGAGAAAATAGTCTAGTCAGGTAATACTTCAAGGCAAAACTTTGCAATTTCATCACATTTTCTATGAGTCATATTTAATGTTAATATCATCCTATTGTGTAATTGCTAATAGAAATTGGCCTCTTTTCTTTCATTGTGACAGACCTCAAAACAATAAAATCTGATTTATGCACTGTGTCCGAACCACTTGGTGGCCACTTGAGCTAATAGAACACATTATGATCAGTTCTTTCAGAAATTTCATTTTCACACCATGGCCAAGCACTCTACCATTGTAAAGCATGTGATTATAATAGACAGCATTGTTTTAGCAACACAGACACCATATAATTTCATTGGTGGGGACCTCTTTTGATGCTACCTAGTTCTTAAAATCCTGCATTGTCCACTCAGCTTTGTGTTGGCAACTTTACTTTTGAGGTGGATACCACTTTTATGAAATGCAACTTTCTAATGTCATGGACAGATAGAATCCCATCATGCTTTAAATATCATTTTATTCTCAATTTCTTCTGTCTCTAAAAGTAGGAGACCTATTTCTGTATTATTTTCCTATACACTCTGCACAAAGTCCAGTGGGCTATAAATCTTGTTCTAACAACAGCATGCCTGGTCATAATTTTTTACTTCTCCACCTACACCATCCACAATACAGTGTCATGTGGTGTTGATACCAAAATAATTTCTCTCATATTTTGCACAGGTTGCAGAAATTAAGTAAAAATTTCTTTTTGAACTGGCTTGCTGCTCCCTCACAAAAAAAGCATAGCTAGGTTTGGATTGGCAAATGTCTTACATTCTTTCCAGCTTTTTCAAAGATCTACAAGTGATAATTATGTAGCATACCAGTATTTATCATGCTGCATAATGATAAAGTTACAGATGCATGGTTTTTCATCACAGTGTGTCCATTTTACTTGAACCAGGCATCAGCAGTTGCAATCATTTGTTTTTCTTTATTCGCAAATGGTGGAACTGAGTACTGTAATCATTATTAAATATCAGTGGCTCGCAGTTAATCCATCACATGAAGTTGTCAGTCCAATACCCTCTTCTGCGGAGTTACAACTTACACATATGCTAAAATTAAAATTAATATGATTATAAAATGAAAGCTTTAAAAGTGTTGACAGTAGGCGAAATAAAAAGAAAAAAATGTGGGGTGTGTACTTTTCATGTAATACAAGCTTTGCTGATTTTTAGCTTGACAAACTGACAAGAAGTACATTTTCGGAATGTGCCGGAAAAACATTCAGACTTAATAACCTGCCTTACGTGCATGCAAAGATGTTAAATGCATGGAACAGTCTTTTATAAATGAAGGAAATCACCATTCACCTGACCTTTATTTCACCAGGTGCTAAAAAGTGAAAAGTAAAAAATGATGCTGAATATTGCTTCTCTGTGACACATTTCACTACAGTGGATTTTATTCTACTTTTGCATGGAGCCATTTTGGAAATCATACTCAGTTTCAATGTATGGATGGTGTTTTAGTTGAAAAATGATGAAACCTTCATATGTTGAAGATAAGATTTTGACCCCAAGGTTTACATTTGCATAAATGAAAATTACCCTGCTTCAACCTTGTCAACCTTTTTTTGCCATACAGTTTCTATAAGATGGCAGAGCACTCTGTCATCATGATTGAAAATTTCCACACAAAAATTGATTATGAAATTTGAATGGAATACTTGTCCCAAGAATTCAAAATTTCATTGTCTTTGTAATGACAGCAGGTTCATAGATCTACCTTATTTGAAAAAAAAGTTGAAGTTAAAAGAAAAAATTTAAAATTTATATTGATTCTTAACAATTTTCAGCATCTCTATACAAGGGTGTAAATCTTTCAGATTTTCTCTGATTTCAGATTTTTTCATTTTGTTGAATTTTGCGGGTAAATTCCTAGATCTAGAGCTAAATCTATATATCCTTAGTTTTAGTTATTTCAGGTTGTTTTTATTTTCTTTGTTCACTGATAATATATTTTTTTCAACAGTAACAAATCGAAACCTAAAAACTGCAAATAAAAACAGTTAATTTCACAACTACATTAATACTATTGTCATGACATTGGTTAGCTATTTGTACGACGAATTTTCAGAGAAAAATTCTCAGACGGACGAGTTTCCTTCACTATCGTTAGGCCAAGAATCTCTGAGGTTTCAGAGAAAAATTCTCTGACACACGAAAATAGCCTAGGCCTAGCCAAGCGGGGAAAATAGATGCAAGGCAAGGGAAGTAACTCTTATTGTTTTTAGTTGTAAACTTCATTTTCAGAGAATTTTTTCAAATGTCATTTACACCCCTGGCTATATCTTTTTTTTTTCTTAATTAAGAGGACATTATAAAAAGATTGATCGCCCGTTTTAATTTTAAAAGTTTTTTTGTTTTTTTTTTAAATAAAATTTGAAACAGTATCGCTTTTTCAAGAAATTAGAAAATTTATGCAGAAAAACCCACTAGTATGCTGTAGTTCATATAAATGCAAGAATATTTGTTTTTCATAAATAATTGTGCAGACATAATACACTGTTTTACAGTAGCTTTCTCAGTGATAGTAGATCAGTAATGAGCACTGTTAGTAATCTTAGAAGAAACCATGATTTGAAATATTTCAGATAAGAAACCTTCATTTAGAAGAGGGTAGTTAGGCCTACCATTGATTCTAGCAGAAAAAAACAAAACCGGTTACTCTGTGTCTGTTACAAGATATAATGACTGTATTGTGTTGTCTAGAGGGGAACTATTCGTTTCTTCTGGAAAAGTAATTAGAATGATCCTTTTATTGCACATAAAAGGCCTACAAAAATGTGTTTATCACCTTTTGACCCATGAAACATGAAGCATCCTTTGGCTTTTCTCAAGATCAAAAGCATTATTGATTGATGTCCTCTTCAATCCTTTTTTCAGTTTTTTATTCGGTGCAGTGTAGGCTGATGTATTCGTGTATTGGCAAGGGAAGCGTTTCTGGTAAACATTCTTATAAATCCTCTCTTTAATACAGTATTCCATTTCCGCAAACATGATCCTTGTGCTGTTCAGTTTTCAGTGCATACATAGAAAGTGAAGCTGAGGTATAGAGATTGACTGTCAAACTTTCTGTCGTTGATGAAGTATTTTCAGCTTTAGGCTGGTGTACGGTGGGCGCTTCTGGTAGGGTCTTCTGACTCCCCTACTGTCCTACCATTCTCTTAACTGAGGCAGTACATAGTGTTTCACAGTTTTTGGTCACATGGTCTTGGGTGCTTGCATGTTCATCCTCTACCTCCATTATAAAGACTAGCTGGCCCGCGCAAGATGAATCTTGCAAATTTTCCATGTACCAAACCCAACCGTATAATATCTAGATCTAGGCTAAATTAAAACGGCATTTGGATTCAGTGCAATGGCTAATAAGACTTACTGTTACACCACAATTTCACGTAGAAATACACAGATGTGATTTTCTACTACCAATGTATAAAGAGATGTCAAGGACGCAATTTCCGGGCACACTTTTCTGTTCTATCCGATGAAAATGCGTCTCTGTTTTTTTGCGGCTCAAACATTTTTAATATAAATAATAGTAAAGACTGATTTTTGAAATGAATGGGTCCACGTAACTCTTTGTCAAAAATTGATGCAGTACATCACGTTTCATAATTTTTTATGGCGTAGATGCGAAGTTTTAGCTGCTTACAGGTTCACCCTCTAGCTCAATTATAGTAAGATACTGTTGGTGGTAACGGACAGTTCATTAATTCATTCAGTCTGTTGAAGTTGACTTGGCTTAATTAATTCACCTAAACTGCTTGTTTTTACCGAATTAAAACGGGTCATCCGGTTGCGTGTTCCTTTTTTGGCCAGCTAATAATTTAACAGGTTTGGAAAACTTTATTTTGGCATCACCATGTAAATTGCAGCATTCATCAAAACATGCAAAGGACTTGCTAACACATTCCCTGATACCTATTTTCCGGATGGTGATTGGTTTGGGGCACAGTAAGCCAAATACTAGTGAAACGTGAACCGCCTTTAATTAATGGATAACATGCTTGGGGTCAACAACAACAACTAGAACAACACCTTGGTGTCACCACGTAAATTGCAGCATTCACCAAAACATGCAAATGACTTGCTGACACATCGCTGATATTGCGGATGGTAATTGGGTTAGAGCCACAGTCGGCCAAATACTAGTGAAGCATGAACCGCCTTTAATTTATTGTTAATATTGATACATTGCTTGGGGTAAAATGAACTAGGAGCACTAATTTGCGAGTGCTTTAGGTGTTATGGAAAACGTATTTTTTTGTATACGGTGAGGATGAAATTGAAAATATTGTACATGTATACATATATGTATATTTTGACAGTGTCCAGGTTTGTTTTTCCCACAAACATTTCACTCATGGTTCATATTATAATGACTAGATCTAGTCAGTTTTCGTCGATATACATGTAGCCGTATATATTTTCTTTCTTCACTTGAGTTTATTATTGCGTTTGTTAAAGGTGCGGGCAAGGCTTGGTTGTGGTAGAAGATTCGTACTTTACCAGCGCATAATAATTACAGCCAGCCTATCAATTTTTAATACATTAATTTGTCCCTGTGCATGTATCATCAATATAATTAATTTATGTGCAACGGTCGGTGTGTAGTGTTCGTGTTTGGAGTGAACAGCGTCCTTGTGAGGATGATTAAATTTGTCCAGCGGAAGTAAACGAGAAATGCATTCTCGAAGGGTAAACTTGCCAAGTAATTTGTCTACTCGGTTAGAGGAGTTGCTGAAGAATTGCAGGTCGATTTTATCATATATACATGTATACCAAGGACTACCGTGATATAGTAGTCCTTGATGTATACATTAACGGGGAGCCAGCGACTGGCAAAATTTCATACTAGGGGCCATCTATGAAGTATGTGTGCGCAGTTTTATCGATTTTTTTTTTAACCTACCCTCCCCCCTTGTATGCGTTTCTTGTCATCACCCTTCTCCCCCCCCCTCCCAACACACACACACTATACATACACCCCTACGAGCGTACGGTTATTTAAATGTTGAATGTCCATGCTAAAGCCTTGCAGTGAACACAGTGAACGCCCCGAATAAGAGGACTCATGAAAGTGAATTGGCCATGAAATAGTTGGACAACTTGATCCAACCCCCTATCGTCCATATTACAGTGTTGAAGACGTACAGCTTAATCCACTTATTTCGACATGGCTGGGTAACTTGACACAGTTTTTTAAGTCCCAACCTATTCCTTATTTAATGCTACATTATACTAAGTATTTCCCGATAACTCGACGTATTATTCCATTCTTTCCTCTTATATCGACACATTTCTTCCCGACCGGGGCAAAAATGCACTACGTGTAGATCTACTACTGTTCTACCAAAAATGCCCATGCAACTCTCCGCATGTAAGACCGCTTTATTTCTTTTTGCGGTGCTGGCGGGGAGGGGTAGGAGAGGGGGTGTGTGGACCAGAGGATGGCCCTTGGCTTCAATAACGCGAATGTGGAGTGCCTTGCATAAGCGTATGGCAGTAAAAGTACAGAGTACTACAGACTATTTTTTTCCACAAAACATTCCTGCGCCGTCGATACTAGGCCTTGACCTAGATCTCTCGCGTACTGTGTGTGTATCGGTATCATCACTTCTGTAGAAGAAACAGTCAGGTCGAGGTAAAAATAAAATAAAAAGTAAAGCACTGCGCATTAATGATGGCTACAGTATTTCTCCGATCCCGGCAAATCTTTGCCACGGTACGCCTGTCCTCCGCACAACAGTGATATTGGAGGAGCGGGTGACAATGTGCCGATAATTAAAAGAAAAGGGGACATAATTGCGTTGTTTATTGGACACTTCCCATTATGGTCATGTTTGATCCCCCCCCCCCCACCTCCTTTCTTTCTTCTCTTCCACAACTAATCTGCTATTTCGACTTTCTCTTTACTTGACACAAGTCAGACGGTCCCACTGATGTCGAGATATTAGGATTGCACTGTATAATTTAGCTGAACATTGTCGCTCTTGTCACATTCCATGTTAGATTCGCAAACCGTATCGTCACGAGAGACATGGCGCTGAAATTAGAAACCAAAAATACAGTGACCCTCTATATAATAATAATATCTCCAAACATCCTTGGTTTCGATGGGAAAACTAATCATATTGTTATTTGTGAACACTGCGTTGATTAAAATTAATGGCCCCAGGCGACGGTACAAAAATGCGCTGCTTGTTGTAATGAACACAAATTGTGTACTTCGCCAGGCAGCACAGGTTAACCCACGAAAGACTGCTACAATGTCGTAACCTGCGTCGCACGCCAAGCGTTAAAAGCCGGTCAGGGATTGCAAGATGAGGGTTTATGAAAACAACAAGGCTTGAGTAATATAAGGTTACAAGGCTGCTGAAGTTATTTATTGTATATCTTACTATAATTTAGCTAGAGGGTGAATCTGTAAGCAGCTAAAAACATCGCGACTACGCCATCAATAATTATGAAACTTGGGGTACTGCATTATCCTTTGACGAAGAGTTACGTGGACACATTCATTTTGAACAAAAATCAGCCTTTACTATTATTTATATTAAGAAATTTTGAGCCGCAAAAACAGAGACGCATTTTCATCGGATAGAACCAGAAAGTGTGACCGAAAATGACGTCCTTGATCTCTCTTTTAACATTGATCTTCGAAAATCACATGTGTGTATTTCTACGTGAAATTGTGGTGTAACAGTAAGTTTTATTAGTCATGGCATTGAATCCAAATGCCGTTTTAATGTAGCCTAGATCTACAAATGCGGTTTGGGCTTGGTACATGGGAATTTGCAAGATTTATCATGCGCGGGTCGGCTAGTTATATCAATATCGAAACTGCTGCCCATATAGAGACTAAGGCCCGTCGAGGTAGGCATAATTATTATGTATGCGCGTTCACGCATGGCTTCCTTTATGTGCCCAAACCAGGTATTTGCCATTTTATGCCCGGCGTTTGAAAATACGCTTGTTTTTACATAATTTACACATCACTAATAACACACTGAATAATGAAAGATGCACCTGGTACATTATAAATGTCGTGTTTTTTCTTGTGGGGGGCGGGGAGGGAGTTCTCTGTAAACTGCCTAAATCTGTATTTGGGTTTAAGGATTTCGTCCTTTCCGATTTATTCTTTTGCAACGCACGGCGCATCATAGGGAACCCCCCCCCCCCTTTCTCTAGCCTTCAATCCCACGTCTGTCTTCCATTTTCTTTATATCATCTTCTACCAGTCTACTTTGGTCTTTGTCTCTCCCCTCTCTCCTATACTCTTCCCCCCCCCCCCACCCCCAAATTTTTTTTCTCATTCCTTCAAACATTAACAGATTTCATTCCGGAATTTTATTTGCAGACTAACCAGTCGGCCGTCATTTTCAGTGATGTCGGATGTCGACTCACAGTCACAGCTTGGGGTGAGTACATGTATACCTATCATTAAGTGAGCGCGACAACAGGATAGTCCAATATATTACCTTTATACTTTTTAATATATTTCTAGTTGCAATTCTGCACCTGTTTTCTACTTCTCTGGAACAGTTTATGCCAAAATGATGAAATGCGAGGGTCACCAGGCAACAATCCGGAATGGAATGGAAAGAATGAAGCTAAATGTTTTATTTTTCTTTATTATATTAATGCAATGTTGAACTTTTGAGAACTTTAATTATTTTTTTTTCGAAACCCCCCCCCCCCCCCCCCCCAACTTTCCGGGCATGAGAAGGACACAGAAATATTAACGGAGATCGGAGAGCACGATTCGTTTCTTTTTATTTTCATTCACTATCTCGAGCTGATGCTGGAAAGAAAATTTAAACATTTCTTTCATAGCTTTGTTATATAAGCCTACAGTCGTAAGAGAATCCCGAGCGTTCTTTGTCGCTCTCGAATAAGTGTTGTGGAATCGAATTTCAAAGCCGATTTGAAGCCAAGCTTTTTTCAAAAGCGTACAAATGACGAGAAAGAGCTTTGAAGCCAAACATGCGAAAAGTGTATTGGGGGGGGGGGGGAGAGTCAAATTTGCCTTTATAGATCAACAACCTGGAATTGGAAGAACTACATGTACTTTGAATCGTGATTTCATAAGAGGATGAGACTGTGTATAGAGTGGTAGAACTTTGAAAAGCTAGAACAAAAAAAGTTTTTCCACTCGTGTCACTTCATATTATATAATAAAACTTTTTTCAAATGTTTTTTTTTTTTTTTTTGCAAGACCAATGGCAGCTCATACGGTTCGGGTTTGCGTGAACGTTTGAAGGTGCCATTGTCGTGACGTGCAGAAGGTGAAGGTTAATTTTTAGATTCGGAGATTTCAAATGATGGAGAAATATTTTTTGAGTTTGCTTTGTGTCACTTATTTGGCGTCTGATGCCTGTTTTTTTTTGTTTTTTTAATCTTTCACCAACGCATGAGCCCATGCCATTTGTTTTGATATCATCACTGCCTGCTTCTAGACCACCATGCCGGTCGACATGCCCTGGTGCACACACATTGAGTCTACTTTCTATCATTCCCACAGAAACAGAACAGATCACACCACTTCCCCTACTCCTTTATCACTGTAGAACAGAATCCATCCCTTCGCCCTCCTCCTTAATCGCTGTCGTAGTTGGTACGGACAAGAATGGGGAAGGGACGGGAGCGAAACCGGACTTTGATGCTTTTTGTCAGTTACTGGTCGCGGAACGGGACAGTTACTTAAACTACTGCCTTTAAAATTCCATGTGTCTTTCTCTTTCACTGTCTCTCCCTCTCCCTCACACACACACACACACACAGACACACACACACACACACACACATGAACTCCCTCATGCACACATACGAACTTCTCCTTGCTCACCATCTAACTCCCCCTCTCCCTTCCCCTCCCTCCCTCCACGTTTTTTTTTTTCTTGTATTCATTTTGATCGTCACATCTTAGCAATAAATGATAATCAGTATCAATTATTTTAGCCTCTTTATTCTTGCTGAGATCACAAAAGCAGACATAATACAAATAGAAATTCAGTAATCGATATTCACGACACATACATTTTTCACTGCAGCGCTCTCTCTCTCTCTCTCTCTCCCTCTCTCTCTCTCTCTCTCTCTGTCTGTCTGTCTGTCTGTCTGTCTGTCTGTCTCTCTCTCTCTCTCTCTCTCTCTCTCTCTCTCTCTCTCTCTCTCTCTCTGCCTCTCCGTCATTCAATGCGTTTGTGTTTCTCTCTCTCTCTCACACACACACATTTTAAAATACCCCCCTTCCTCCCGCCAATAAGTTCATTTATTGAAACATAACGTTACACATCATCAGGGGATGGATTCGTCACTTTCAATTGATCTGTGCTGTTACTTAATGAATATTCACTTGTTTTGTTGTTGTTTTGCACATTATCGCCATTATAGTAATTCATAACGCAGTGATAAAAAGTCGCCTCCGGGTCCCTTTGAACTACAAACTCAAATGCATGTAAATAATTTATGATTTACAATAAAACATTCTGTCACATATTCAATGAGGGGCCTGTGGCAATAATATCTTATTTTGTTACCAGGATAATTGTGCACTGGGCTCCAGTCTCCACAGCACACTGAGTCAGCGATTACGAATTTGTTTGTGTCGCAGGCAGCCATACTCCTTTCAATACACGTACACGTATTTTAGTGGGCTGACAATTACTGCCATGTGGCCAAATTTAGTCATGTTATCTCACAGAGAATTTGTTTTGAAAAGTTTAGGGTTAGGAATAGGTTTAGCCAATTGGTGGCAAAAGCCTGTCGTTGGCCAGATTATGACCGCATTACTTTTTGGGAAATGTGCCACAAGTTGGTAATAAAAATCCTATTTTGAGAATTTTGGCCACATGGCCTACGTGACTTCTACCTAAGTTTAATTCCTGCAAAACTCGTCAAAAATATACTTGGCATTTTCGAGCAGGAGGACACCCAGGGGAGCAATACGTATCTTTATCAGAATGAAATCAGGTCGCATACATTCAAAGTCTATGCCCGTGTGGGTAAACAATAGTCGATTGCCAAGGGTGTTGTTTTGTGCTATTTACACCAATTGTGTGTCAGAGGAATGTGAGCCTGTTTATTGATTAAAGATGTCTTCTTTTCAAAACCATTATTGTCATATCATGTGTTTGCAGAAAAGCATCAGAAGTTCAAAGCCCGTGTCTATGCGTCACCATTGTTCCCTCTAAGCTGTCGGTGTGTGTGCGCTCAAGTGTTTTGCAACCAGCCCACAAAAGAAATTCATGTGTGCACAAAAGGTTGTCTGAAATAATGTAGCAGTTAATGATTATACTTACTGAAAGTAATTTCTTAGCAAACTGTTTCTGTTAACATTTTGCGTTGTTGAATTCGCCAGTGCAGTTTTATTAGCCATGCGAGTCAGCTGCGCCAAAACCTTCTGGTCAGTTGCCAAAAGGTGCCCCCAGATCTGGGACATAATAAGTAAAAATTAAATGTTGCCCCACAAATGTTCTGATTTGTGTTTGTATTGTGAATAATATGGTGTTTATATGATTTTTTGTACTTTCAAAGCAGTTCGTGGCATAGTTTTTACTATAGAAGAGTAAAAAAGTCACCTTCCACAGCGTTCCGTACATGAAACATGACACCATGAAAGGCTTATAAATGGCCAACTGTTGCAAAATATTCCACTTCAGTTTACATTGAAGCTCAATATTAGCATTATTTGCCATGTTCATATATTAAATCACGAAAATTCCTGCTATTTCTATAAGATTTGGTAACATGTTTGGTGTAATTTCATGTACGGAACAAAAGAGCAACTCTCCACATTCCTCTTCTTCTCCTATACCGTATAAGAGCCTTGATTGTAAGTGTAATGCAATATTTACTTAGCTATGGCTTTCCTTTTCTTTTCTTTTTCTGTGCGTTAAATGGAGCAGCGGTCTGTACAGCTCACATAAAGTGTTCCATATTATGACGCAGTACTTTCTTGCGTGAAAAATAACCCGCTCTCCGCTCCATACTGCCAAAAACAATGTTGACATGAATAATCTTATCGGCTACAACAGATTACAGGCTCACAACACCAACAACAATGCACAAACATCGTAACGACGACAGTAAACTAGATCTAGATCTAGTATTCCGTACATGATATTACGCTACCGCCGTTGGTGTCCTGATAATCTATTTTGTTTTACAACACACCAACAAATACGATCTCGTGTGTACAAACGGCGCACTGAAATCCGATTGATATCGAAAACAGGTCACCATGCCGGTTCCATGCCGTTGCGGGCGAATAAGCTTGTAAATCTATTATTTCAGCGCTATTTTCGTTCCGTACATGATCGTTGACGGGCGTTTCGTTCCGTACATGAAACATGAAAATGTGATTACACCAAAACGTTTGGATTTACTTTGTTGTGAAAAAACAAACGTGGAGTTCTCAAATTTTTACACACGCTTCTCGAAAGGGCAAACGTGCCTTTCTAACATTGTATGACGTCACAGTCTTCTTTACCCTTCGTCACGACGAACCGTTCCGTACAGGTAAAGTTGACGCGAAAGTGGATGGGCTGAAACAAAATGATCTAGAGCATTCGAGGGGTGCACTTTGGTACAGAAACTCAGAGATTTTGAAGGGAAGACCTTACCACACACAAAAGAGCTTGATGCTTGCAGTATTCTATATTCATCGACTTCAAAGTGTTCATTCTTTTGGCCCCTTACCCTTGACACAAAAGTTCATGTACGGGACGCAAAATGAAATCACCCATAATTTTGTTAGTTTAGGTTACCAGAGACCTCCAATTCAGCATTTAGTTAGCTCATCCATTTGTTTTGATCAGTAGACAGTGAGGTTAGCTGTATTGTTACCATGTGTTGAAATACACACCATTCTTAGTAACCAATATAAAAACGCCCATTTTTTACTGCCAGAAATACACATACTTTGGTACATGTGTATGTTTTGCTCATAATTTGTTTGTTTATGGTCCGATTTTTCAAAACTGCTCCTGTTGGTACCTTGTCCATTTCTGAGCACATTAAGCATAAGGTTATGTTAAAAAGTATCTATGGTTTCCTTTTTAATGTATTTCACCGAACCCATTGAAAAGATCAGCACCTTTTGGCAACTAACCATTTACGTTTCAGTAGACACATACGTAATATGTTACAGGAAAAAAAAATGTACAACATAATGTTTTTGCGCACACTGAGTACATGTACTAAGAATTTGAGGGAGCATTGTATGTCACGTAGTCTGTTATCGTGACACTCAAGGCTATTGGTGTGTACATGTATTAGAACACTTGTATGTCGAATATTACACACCGAAGCCTTCAGTTTTAGCAGTTTTTTTTTTCTTTCTTGCATTCATATCTGTGTCGAACTAGCCCACAAGTTTTACAGTCTTACAGTGTGCACAACACTTCACACAGGTATGCGTAGCTCACAGTTGCTGTTTCAACCTGTGCCAGATTGCCCATATTGTCACAGATGTATAGCTGGCTGTAACCAGTGTGCTCCATGCAATAGTAGAACTCACCCAGACGAGCGTTGGGTGTTTCCACGGCAAGTTTGTCCGCTTATCTTTTTCGACACGATGTATGAATTATTCAGTGTTTATTCTACCACCTTCATTACTGACACCAGGTACAGTTTTCATTACCTGACCTGACAGCTCATTTTGATCAATTGAGCATGATAGACAAATTATATTATGAAACGATGTACAGGGGAGATGTGTATCTGGACTGTTTTCACTGCGGCGTGTATGTAAAGTCAAGTTCCAGGGAACGAACGAAAAAAATAACTTAAATGAAAACAAGTTTGTCTGGATCAAGTAAAACGTAGTGTAAAATGCAATTTGAAAGATTGGAAGTAATTGTAATGATAAAGTGAGTTTTCGCAGATCGTATCAGCAGTGGTGGAAATAAGAGGAGAAACTTATCCCCGTGGTTAATGAAGAGAAAATGCTGATTCCATTTTGATATTATTATTGTTAACACAGAAGGTGGAAAATCAGGCATTGAAAGGAAAGAGGGCGGAGGATATTGGTGAGCTTATTTTGTTCTCCGAGTTCAGATTTCTCAGATGGTTGGGTTTTTTTTTTTGTGTGTGTGTGTGACTAATTGCTTTGTGGCTTTTCATTACTTTGAACAGATCGAATCAGCACACCCACATGCTGCTTGCCCTTGTATCCTCTATTTTATTTGCTAGCAGGCGAACTAATTATTATTCTCTTAGCGATATTCTGCGTTAGAAATGACAACCACAAGTTTTATTGTGATAGTTTGTTGAAATAATTTCTTTACTATTGCAGTCACAATTAGCCTTGATAATTGCGAAAATATACGTAATTATGAAGTATTGTCGGAAGTTGTCTTCCTCTGAACAGCTCGTTGTCTTGCTCTTTCAGTGGATTTAATTTTGTTGTGTTCGCAGCTTTTGTTACATTTAAATTATTATTAATTATCATTATTGAAACAAACTCATCTGATAACTGGCACATATCCTGCTGCAGAAATAATCCATCCGGACAAGGTCGAAAATTGGCTTTGACTTAATCTTGCATTTCCTGGCATTCTATCCATGACACAGGCGCATGGGCACTCTTAATATAACCAGGTGGTTTGCGTTTTCAAATTAAAGTTGTCAGTGTCAACAAACATCACCGTTCTCCGACGATTTTGTATGTAATCTGAATTCGGCGAACCACGACCTAACATAAATTTCATGGTGTGAATACCCATTAAATGGAAAATGGCTTTTTTTGGATAACTGGTGTGTGAATTCTTCACAGGTTTCTTCCATTAAAGCAGTGGTAACAAGCAAGATTAATTCATTAGTCCCTTGTAATGGTGCATTTCAAGGCTCACGAAGAAATCATTGCAATTTCATTCCCTGTTTTTATTGAACTTCATTATTCTTTATATCCTTGTTGATCTCTGAATCCGATACTGACCGAGATTGGTCACTTGCTATGGTCGACGTTATGTGAAAGTGATGGCTTATAAATTTGAATGTAAATTCACGTATTACAAAGGTTTCGACCATGTTCATCGTGTTGGGGAAAACGAAATGGTGTATGGGACGGAGTGCATTTATGTTTGGTGAGCTGTTGGTATAGGGAACGTTGCCATAATTGTATCGTGGGTTTGTTTTCTTGGGGGCGGGAGTATTGTCATCTTGCATTAAATAAGAGAGAAAGGAGGTTTATTGGGTCAACTGGCAGTCTCCTGTTCTGTCCTCGTTTAATACCAGTGCTCTTTCCCTGACGTTGATGACCGCCATCATCTCCTGAAACGCAGATCCCCCACAGCAAGACCCCAATCCGCAGTCGTTTTAATTTGGAAAAAAAAAAAAGAAAAAAAAAGACATGTAATGGAATTCTCAGTTTCATGTTCTGCTGTGGCCATCATGTTTTCTTCGAAACTATCGCGGTTTTTATTTTTTTTTTTCGCATCTCTTCCGTCCCCTCTTTTCCTCTCGCACCATCGGCTGACCCTCCTCAACTGCCACTTTTTTATTTTTTTTTTGTCTTATTTGTGTCCCCCCTTTCTTTCAGCCGACAACCACCATTCCATCTTGTTGATTCTCAAATAATTATGTAATCCATTCCTTCCTTTTGTTTCCCCAGCTGGTCGTCTCATTCTGTTGCGCAGTACAGAGTTTTAAAAAGGACGGCGTCTCACAATCCTCAAGAGATCCCATGTTGACTTTTATTTCTCCTTCTTTGTTATATCCAAAAGAAACAAAACCAAACAGAACCTAACTCTATTATAATAACTTGAGTTTCTAAAAATGGAATAAATGTTTTATTGTGCGAATCTCTCAAAGGAAACATCTTAGGAATGAGCGTAAGGGAGATCTGCATTCAGCGTTGATAAAATCATAATGGCTGACATAAGCTTCTTAAAGTCTTAAAATCATACTATTATTGATTTTGTAACGGGGGAGTGGGGGCGGCACTCCAGGAAAAAGGAGGGACAGCGCTTAAAGGGGTAGTGATAGATGGAATGAGGGAGGCTTTTCTTCTTCTAACATTTTCATCCAATCCTGTCAAAGAAAATCATTCCCTCCATTCTATCTCTTTTGCTTCTGGCAACCAATTAGTAGTCCTTGCCATCTCTTCCTAATATTTTGGGCGCAAGACATTGCAGAGGGAGACGAAGGTTTAAGAAAGAAACTGCCACCCCAGGAAAAGAGGTACGAAATGTCGCCTCTAAACAAAGATTTCCACTGTCAGGTCACACGACCTCCGTCTGTGATGAGTGTCTGATATTACGGTGACGCTCAAACGTGGGGAAATTTGAAAGCACCAACATCCACCGCTGCTTATTATCTTCGTCCTAGCAATTCACAGTGTGCATTACGTTTAAACCAGAACCATATACTTTGGTCGGCAACAGGGCTGAGCGCTTTAAAAGAACGGGGAAAGGGGGGGGGGGTGGTTGTTGCGCTTAAGTTTCGGTACCAACCACTTCCTTCTTTTATTTTTCCTACAGCCATAAATATCGAAGTTGCTGTTAGCCTCCTTACCATCATCATCATCGTCAAAATTATCACCGTTAAAACTTGAAATTAATCATCATGGAGAAAGAAAGACAAGAAAGAAAAATGAATGTGTTTAAGAAAAAGTGAAAACATGCTGTAAGAATAGACACTGGTATCATGATTCAGGTAAGACCAACAAGACCCTTTCCCGGGCCCCGCCCCTCTTGATTTTTTCGTCCCATGCTATGGCCAAATATGTGTCATCACTATCTCCATTCATGTACTCCTACTTCATTTTAACAAAATCAGTGTCATGTTTTTGGAAGTAACCCAATAATAATTAGTTTAAACCGGGCAGTTACCTTTTTAGCAGTTTCATGTAGGCTATAATACTCGTTTCAGGTAACTCCTCACAGCGTCGGGCTTTTGGGGCAATGAAAACTACCCATTGGTAGAGGGATTGTCGTTGCAATTAAATGGTATGGTCTCTGGTACCACTTATTACTTATTAGGCATTCATTTGACCATTGACCGCAGATTTTGTGCTCAGTAGAGAGCAGAATCATCGGCCTGGTACTCTCAGTGCTCGAAAATTGGTTTGCGATGAAGTGTTTGACATAAAATGAAAGGAAAGACGCGTTTTCAAAAATAGATTCACCCATAGTCAGTAGGAAATCGACATGTATCATGAAAAGCAAAGCATGAAATTTGCAGGGGGAAAAAAGGGTGGCCGAGTGAATTGGCAGTAAACACAACAGGCAAAGCTGTCACCATGATACATCTCAAACCTAGGAGATGCCCTAAATTCGCACCACAGAACATGGAGCAAAAAGAGGGGGGGGGGGGGGAGTGGAGCTGCGAAAAAAAAAAAGCTGCCTGGGGACTTTGCCCGTTTCTTTAACTGAATGCTCAGCCAAAACTATTGATCATTTCGCGTTTATCTGCATCAATATATTATTATACCTTGCCAGACAAATCATTGGAAGTGCAAATGGATACACGAATTTCCCTGTTTCTTCTATACCAAAGGTACGAATTGTCTAGTGAAAATAAAAAGGAAACCTACCTGGGGTGGTAATCGCGGCGTCGTTGGACATTCGATTCTAGGAATTTGCTATTGACTTTTTTTTCTTGGTATAAGGCTGTCTTACTGAGTTCTTTTGTATAACAACAATGGTTGCTATAGCAGCAGACCAGAAAGGTATCAGTGAGAAGCTAAGAGATTTCTTTCTTCTTCGTGAGACAATAGTGTTAACAGAATGAAATGTTGAACTATGAATACCGCGCAGATATTAGAATCATCGCTTTTCTTGGAAAGGAAGGTGAGTGGGGGCTAGCTCATTTAGAAAATGGTAAATGTTTGTAGCCAATTTTGTTGCCGGCGCGTGGAAGGAGGGATACGTGGGTGAGGACACAGAGTTTTCATTCGAATAACTTCTTTTCACGGATACCTTCACTACGATATTGTGGCAGTGTCCTCTCTTCTGTTGACGAAAATCTATCGAGGCTTTATTTCATGTACCACAGAACTTCACCATGTACCACACGCTAGATACCTTCACCTATATTTAATTCCGTATTGATGGCATTTCAAGTTAGCACTTATTTCTCCTTTTGTTTCTCGTCATTGTAAGCAGCTTGGCTTTGGAAATCCTTAAGGGATTTGAAGCTTTATGTAAACCGCCAGAATGTACAATCGATGACCGACTGCATCACGCCACACGTTTGACAAGAAAAGGCAAGGTTGGTAGATGGCCTGAGATGACGTTCCAGAAGTGAAATGAGTTTGTAACTCGCGTTGTCGTGCGGCGCATGATTAAGCTTGCGCGCCAATGAACTCTTCATACGTGTGGTCTTGTCTCTTACGTATTAAAGCAGCCATCTTCCACTATCAGTGATCATCAATGGTTACTTCGTAGTAGGAAGGAATCAACTAATAGTTGTATTTGAATTCAGCAGTTCAATTAAATTTTTTCATATTATGATTCGCAAGACCCTCTATAGTGCCAGTGTAGAGGAGCAACAACAACAAAAGTAGTGTGACTTTCTCTTTATGTACGTGTACTTCTAGACCACAAAACTAGCTTGCATTTTGAAAGATAACATAATACATAATACTTATTACCATCAATACTTCCAGTGTAGATCTTGCACGTCTGTGTTTTTAAATTAGGAGACTTCTTCACTTAACCTTTGGCTGACTATTTGATCAGCATAATTATGTCTCATGTTAGGACCCCCGCCCCAAATCTTTTTCCACTCTTGTTTCTTTTCCTTTCAAGAGTACTTAGAATTTGAAAAGTAATTAATAGGTGGAGACTCGCTTTTTGCTTTTTTATTTAGTCTGTGCAAATTTATCGCTGCTTTGCGGCACTTTGTGTCCCCGTTGTTTTAACTAGAGAAACTTACAGTTTTTTACTTGGGCAATGTTCTTTGCCTTGGGATGTAAAAAGTGGCAGCAGAACAGTATAGTGTTTAGATATTGAGGGAAAGAGCGGATATATGGAAAATATATTTTCTTACATAAAGACAGATATGTCTAGATTTTGCATTCTATGACAGCGTTTTTAGTTTGGGACTGCACGTTTTTAAATTGACTAACGTCGTTTTTGCAAGAAATTTTAATGAAGCATGGGGCGTCCGAGAATCTTAGTTAATCAGCATACAAGATGCCTATCTTAAATATATAATATTATTTAGACACATCTGCTGTTCAATTAGTACTGAAAACGGATAAAATGCTGAACTGATCCCAGTGACGTTACGCGCATTTTGATTATGAGTCGTTAAATGTCCTTGCAGAACGGCACATAATATGCAGATCATGGGAAATATGTGCATAATATTAGATACGTCGATTTTGATATGTGTACAAAACTTCCAGGATTAGACTTTCTTGGAACTCTGTCGTGTTTCAGTTTATTCTTTAATATTCTGAAGTCAGTTCTTATGGTTTCCTGTAATTATTGTTGTTAAAGTGTTGCGTGAGTTGCTCCTTTTCTTTCAGCATAACTTCCCAAATAGATTATATCTGATCTCGCAAAACCAGTGAGCGATTTTATTACTTCAGCAGAAGCACATCTATGCCTGGCATATTCTTTCTGTGAGCAAAATTGTGGGTAATTTATTTAATATCTTCGTATCACTGAGAAATTTTATTGGTCAAAATGACACCGCTATAGATAATGTGTGTGTATTGGGGGGGGGAGGGGGGGGGTTTCTATCCCTTGTTCATCCATGCTCCGTCTTGGGCATGACTGAGGCCTTGAAATTTCACAATTAAGAAATCTGTGTGTGAGTGCCAGAAATCATGCCCAAACCATGAAGAATTTATAGATAGAAATAGTGAACCAAGTTATAGAAGAGCTTAGCGCGGATACGTTGGCCCTGCATAGCCTGATGTTTTATAAAATGTAGCCATCCCCCTCCATTTTCGAGACTACAATAAAAGTAACCGAGATAAAGAAATAAATTTTGGCCGGTGTGCAATTATACTAATCTATTTGGTTTAACAGCTCGCCCTGTTAAGTCCACATTCTTATAACAACAATAGAATATTTTTTTAAAATGCTCCCAGACACAAGAAATTGTGGGGAAAGTCGGTGAGGGAAGCCAGGCCCAAACCAAGTTTCATGGGATGGCCAAAGAATTGAATACAAAAATACTGCATTCCCTCCCACTCCATATCCTTGTTGGTGAGTTCCCCCGAAAACTTTGTCCGCAAGAAAAGGTCGGGGATCTTAAGTGGCCAGAGACCTCAAAACACAGCAAACCTCAAATGACTACAGACTTCTAATGAACTTCAGTGTCTCCTCATTTGTCTTTTTCAGTCTGGATAGCTAAAGGCCGAACTTGGAATTGATCACTATGTCGTTCTAGGATCAGGTTGGCTGAGCTGGTGTTATTCAGTAAAAACTTGTCTCCGGAAAACTTAAAACTGATCTTATTGTACTGGGATTAAGGCACAGACTGCACAAAGGAATTACTAATGGGGGAGGGGGGTGGGGGAGACCAAGTTTTTAGGAGAATATTGGCAATGAAAACTCTGTCCTCTGCCCCCTCTTCTCACTATGAAAAATAATATAACTTCAGATAATGTATTTTTCAGCTTGGGTTGGACTGTAGTGAAATGACCTTTCTTTTTGTGACCAGTTTCGTAATATCGTTAAGGTTCACACACTTCTGCTATGACGTAACTCTGCATGAACTGGGAGAGCTGTTTGAGAACGTTAGTTTACTCAGCTTTTAGTTTTAGCCATCACTGAGTCTGCAGTGGAAACAGTCAGGATGTGTATTTCTCGTTGCTATGAGTCGTGGCTTCGTAGCTCTCGGTGCGTGAGTTATAACTATCAGTATAGGTATTACATATATTGCACAAGCAAAAATATAGTATGTAAATATATAATAAGATTGTGTAAGTATTAATGATAATCCATCATTCCATAGATGAAGTTTTGCCGCCATCAAAATTGTTTCCGGTTTAAAAGAAAAAAATAGGCACTTATATCTGTCTTTGTCCTCCCTGGTGAAATTACAAGAAAATTACAGTTCAGCTTTATTCACAGCTAACAACCATGCGCTTCTCGGCTGTGGAAACAAAGAGCTGGGTGACACTTGTTATACGCAGGTGAATGCCCATCGATTTATTTATTTCGCAAACCGCGCTTCAGACTTCAACACCGACGGTTATGTAGCGCGATTTGTATCATTTTGATTTTCGCCAGCCCTTTTCGCGGGTGAAGTGATAACAAAATGCACAGTCAAAGACACAAGTGTATGTAGAGGAGCATTTTTGTGCACTAGGCACTTGTGTTTCATTTTGAAATCCCAGATTATTAGTGCCAGTCTGTTGGGTGTGCTGACGGTTCCTGTTCATGGAGATTATTTTCAGGGCTCAAACCATCCGTTTTTCACGTGTGTAGGTCAGTGAATATCTAGATCGTTCAGTTCAATGTTGTTTTTTTTTATATTCGTAATTTGCATCAGTGCTCGTGCTGGGAACGCAGTGGCATGAAACCATTTCTTTTTAACGTGGTCGTGTTATGTTTTTAAAAGATGTATTTAGCAGACTTATTAAGCCTAGACTAGCTGTCATCAGTGAAGTGTACTCTAAAACAAGAAAATCAATTGTGTGTAATTTATTGTAGAAAGACTTCTCGTTGCCATTCATATCTGAGAAAAGAAGAAGAAAAAAAAAAACCACCCGTGGAATATTGCTGATGAACGGCTGTAAGAAACTGAAGAGTCGTCGCAGAACCATACCACGATCTAGAGTTTTTACATTTATTTCAAGCAGACAGGCAAACCTCCCCTCCTCCTCCCCTTTCCAGAAGTGAAACATCAAAAGGAAAGAAAGCAACATTATAATAATTATTTTCTGCCCATGTGCCAACGTGTAGCTGTTTGTCAGGGTCTATCATAGAATGTTAGATCTCCTGGTAATTTGACATCCTGAAGATAGACGGAAATATTTTGTATGACAATTAACAAACAAACAAACAAAAAAACATACTTTGGTGAGGCGTATGAGTGCGGGCAGTTTTTCAGTTATTGGGCCATCGCTCATTTCGAGCAACATGCATACAATAAGCAGTTTGTGATTATTATTTCTTTTTCAAACTGTGGAGCCAGACTTCTCTAGATTCATCATCATCGTTACTCACGGCGGGATCAGATGAAAAAAAGTGCTCGAGCTGGTGTTCGTGCAAGTAGAAAGCTGTGTGGCATTACAGACTATTGAGTTGTCTCAAATAAGGACGATACACAGTCTTCAGCTTGATGGACAATTGACTTGGCACTTTGAAAAGATGAAGCTTACTTTGGCCGTTGGTTGATGCTGAAATATTATTATACTTAGTTCATGAATGTGGGCATCTCATTAAGATGGCAGACTACGCCAAAACGATTCCTTTTCCAGTCAGACAGTTGCAGAGTTTCTATAACTACACACCTCCTTTCTACTTGGCCATGTGGGAGAAAACAAACTGGGTGAGTGTCTTACACTGTTGTTAATTCTAGTGTCTGATAGCATGAAAGGAGTGCATTGTCTGTAAGAAGAGATGAACTGTGCTCGAAGAAGCATTTCTGTGTCAGAGGTGAAAAGTTTGAAATAAGCGGGGTAAACCTTACTTGTTACCATAGTCCTAACCATAATTGGAAAAGCGCGAACTGTAGGTGGTTCAGTTTAAAAGAAAAATAAGTAGCACATTTGCATATTAAAAATTCTTTTTGCGGGTACAGGCATCGTGGAAAAGACGATGATTTTGCTGATCAGTTTAGTCCGGCTTTAATAGGTTTAGTGGCCAAATTCAGCTTTCGTTGGTCAAAACAATTACATTGTACTGTAAAATATTTCCTTGGTATTGAAGGCTTACTAGTTACAACAGTATCAAGTAGTCATTTTCCCACGCCTACTTGCGACCCACTGTGGGTCCCAGGTCTTTATATCTGTTTTCCTTTACGCCCATCTTTCGGTCCCGGAATTTGTTCTTCGATCCCAACATTGACGGATTTTATCGGCCAAATTCGTATTTCGAGCGCTTATATATATATGATTACTTTAGAACATGGACAACTGTTTTACTGGCTGGACGTTTTCAGACAATGATAGCTGCGTGATTAAAATGCAGTTAAATTCTACAAAGACGAAAAGAAAATGAAGAAACAAAAAAATGTTCCAGTGATTTTCAGTGAATGAGTAATGGCAGAGCATTTTGAAGGTGCATTTTCTCGGTAAATTCTCATTTAAACGACTGTCTATTTCTGAATACGACCATGCCGACCTGTCAGTAAGGTCAGAGGGATGTGCTCATTTCTAGCTGGGATGATTAAATCATCAAACCTGCAGTTTGGGCCACCTGTCGCCATAGGCTGAAAATCTAATTAATAGCAAAAGTCACTGGCTAAAATTGTAACATGCTGATGTACGGTAACAGTTTTCCTTCCACCCTCCCAACCTTTTTTTTTTTTTTCCAAGCTAACTTACGGGAGGATGTTTATGAAAAGTAAGCCGCCACTAACCATTCATCAGGAAAGAAGCACCCAGCGAGTTACACCTTATAACGAATATCAGTGACATTGTAAAGGAAAATTTCACGCAGAAATTTAAGGTAAAAGGCTTCGAAATTACCACATTAATTAGCACGCCACTTGGCTTGGGCAACGTTGAAAGGCAGAATGCCGGGTTATTTCTATTGAACCGCAGGATGTGAAGAACACTCGTCAAGTCGGACATCTCATCGTAACATGGTTATTGAGGCCTGAGTAAAATGATCATATAGAGCTAGTTGATTTATTTATTATAGAAAGTATTCCATAAATTCAATAAATCAAATATATTTAGCAGGGGGCGATAGAAATGAAACATTTTAAAGATTGTAAAACGACAAAGGAGATGAAAAGAACAATATAAAGAGTAACAAAGTTTGATAGGGCTTTCTCTCATCCTCTCATCATCCAGTGCATTGAATCCTAACGGCATAATCGTCTCTCCTGTTCCCTTCAATCCTTCACAACGCATAGTGTCAAGAACAGATTTGATTCATAAATGTTTCGACTGAGTAAATTTTTGTGAGAGAGCAGTGAGTAATTTTTACAAACGTAATTATTGTGCGAGCCAGCATAACTTGGTCTCGTAAACAATTTGTTTTGAACAGTTTTTTTCCTAATAGATAGACAGAAGGTGTGGGGAAGGATAGACGGACAGCGTAGGTGTGCATGACTGAGCACTTTTTATATCTCGTGTTTTGAACTAGGTTTAGTAGAGAGGGAAGGGATGAGTAGGAATTAAATGTTATTGAGACGTCTGTTGACGTACAGAAAATCCGTGATCCAGAGTAAAAGCTCGGGGTTTTGAACATGTTAAGAATTTATTGCTATAAAATTACATTTTATTGTCTTGAGTGATTCGACCTTTGATGTCGACCCAAGGTCGTTGCGTAAGGCTGTTACTTAAAATAACTCGGTTCGGCAGCTGAGCTAGAGGTGGTTGCACCAATCAAATGTATGAATCTGGACGGAAGGTCGAGACATAGCTTTAGTATTTAAACCCGTGCAGAGCTTAGATAGATGCCACATGTAGACAATCCATTTACGAGGTGGACGGCGATAGTCCTCAGCCAGATGAGAGACATAAGAGACGCAGTTGAGAAGTCCATATTGTGAGGAGCGCCATGAGTTAAAGCTCCAGAGCCTAAGCTACTTGGTTTGATATAAACCCACAGCGTTTACATCCAGCGCTCTCACTCCCAGTGAGGGCCGCATGGTGAGAGTCCATACTAATTTGTAATGATGAAAGTGAACCGTTCTACTTACTTTTGAAGACAGTTTCAGAGCTACCGCCAGACAACGCATGGTTGTACAAGCATTCTCCATGGCGTGTCTAGAGGAAATGTCCATATCATAACATGTCTCATTGAATTAATAGAATTTAAACTGTTATATCCGTCGCCACGTGCGCGGATTCTATTTGGCATATAACTCATATGACCTGCAAGTAGTTAGAGTGAATAAGTTAGTCTTTATAGAAAGCTGTAGTTTCATTAGTAGATTCAGTTGCCTTTGAATTGATATTTATATTTATAATTATATTTGTTACATTAATTCCTGTAATTAAACTGCCCTACAGTTCTGCTAAAAATCAAAGCAATTGATTTATTTAGTTTTTAGAGTGCAAGTATTTTTTTTGTGTGTTCGTCGATTGTAGGAGCGGACCTCGAAAGAGTGTCAGTCGAATTATCCCCATCTAACCCACATCGCGACACATAGGGTTTCTCCATCATTATTGCTGTGGCCACGCGCTACCTAGCATTCTTAGCGGGAAATCTGCGAACGCTGTAGTAGTCATTACTATGTGCTAAAAAAAAAAAATCAATAGCCAAGCCTAAGATTAGCTGTCCTTGTTTCTGACCACTATTCTGATCGTGATCCGGATGCAGTGAACCACTGGCAATGTGTTTACCTATTACCGACTAGTATTTCTGACGTGGGCATGCCGCACTCTCTCTCTCCCCCTCTCTCTCTCACTCTATCTCTTCTTCTTCTGTCTCTCTGCCTGTAGCTGTCTCTGTCTGCCACTCTTCCTCTGTCTCTCTGCCTTTGTTTGTCTCTCTCTCTCTTTCTCTTTCTCTTTCTGTCTTTCCCCCCTTTCTCTCTCCCTCCCCTCTCTTCTTCTGTCCGTCTCTCTCTCTCTCTTCCTCAGCTTTCTCTCTCTCTCTCTCATTCCTCTTCTCTCTTCCTCTTTCTCTCTGTCTCTCTCTTTCCCTTTCTCTCTTCCTCTCTTTCTCTCTATCTCTCTTTCCCCGTCTGTCTCTTTTTCTCTCTCTCTCTCTTTCCCCTTCTCTGTCTCTTTCTCTCTGTTTCTCTCTTTCCCCTTCTCTTTTCCTCTGTCTCTTTCTCTCTCTGTCTTTCTCTTTGCACTTCTGTCTCTCTGAGTTCCAACTACATGATTGGCTTGTGCGCGAGGTCTCATTGAAACTCAGTGTCGTGACGTCACCAGCCAACTACTCGGCCTATCAGAATCGGATGTTATGCGCCAGGGCCTAGATATTAGATGAAATATGATTTGAAAATGTGGTTTGAAATATATTTCTTAATCTTCCTGTTCTGTTGGGAAAAAAAAAAGTGAAAGTTTTTGTGTGTTTTTTTAATCTAGGCTGAAGATTTTAGATCCATTACGAAATTGAATTGCTGTAGAATTTCATTGTCAGAAGGGAGGCTGCGTGACAGAACAATAGGATTGTGTGAAGTACTCAAATAAGATGGAGCACGAAGATACCTTAGGATTGTGATGAAGGGATATTGTACTCAGAGACTAGTTATCTCAAGGTACCAGGTCGTGGTTTGAAAGAGGTTTATATTTGGATGGCAGTTTAGTGACAACACCATAATGAGATTATAAGTGGTCTGATAGTGAAACAATCTGAAACTGGTACATGTATTTTCGTGGAGTTACAGCTGAGTCATGAGTTCTGATCCCTTTGCTTTAAAAAGCGCAGTAACGGGCGAAACAGTTGTTTCAAATACTTGCTTTGGTTGACGATAAATCAGAATTCGGGAGCGGTTTACTCCAAAACTGTGCAACTTCCCACATTCAAGCTGTCCAGTGAATAAAGCATGCATGCAATGCTCTTTCACTTCGGTTTTTAACATAATTAACCTCGCGTAGGCAGGTACACCCCCCCCCACCACTCACACACACACTCACTCCTCTCTGTCTCACACACACTCTCCCTGTCTTACACACATATACAGAGACTTTCTTTCTCTCTGTCACACACACACACACACTCACATACACACAGGACACCTTCTCTCTCTCTCTCACTTTCTCTGATATCTTCACTACAAAAGAAAGAAAGAACGGCACGCACAGACAGGTTTTCACATAGTCAAACGGCAAGTATGAACCGTAACTTTGTTGAGTATAGACTTCTCCTGAACACAAAATGAATGATTGCAAATTCTTGGGTTCCGGAGCTGAGCAAATCTAATACTGAGTCCAACAGGACACGGTATTTCCAAGTCAGATTCTAACCCAGAACCACAATTAGTACAAAGTGCAGGAAGTTCAGGTCCGTCGGATTGTCAAAGAAAGAAAAAAAAAGTCTTACAAATTTTCAGAAACAGGGCTCAAAGACACTGCAGTGTTACAATGTTACACAAACAGGTTGGGGGGGGGGGGTGTCATTGTCGTTAAATTGTAAATTGGTCTATATCTGAGAATCAACTCAAGAACTAACTGTATATAAAATTGTATCTTGTCAGTCATTTTCAAAGATTGCCTCAGGAATTGCAACCATTATGTAATCCTACCAATTTAGGGTCCAAACAGTTTTCGTTTCATTCAAATACTGACTCAAGCATTGACATGCGAACCGTATTCAGTGACTGTAACTGAGCCGTCATGAAACGTAGTCGTGTTCTCATCATGATTTATAGGGCCGAGTTAAGTTAGTGCGGTGACTGTAGCATATTTTATAAGGAGCCCGGAATTGAAAATATGTAATACATAAATATTCCAATAATTACTTTTTTACTTTAATTGCAGTTACTTTACGATCTTTTGATTTGCTATTCTGTCAGATAATGCGACGTGTATGTCTGACGTTTCGGTAATAGTAATTACATGTACGAGTAAGCAGCAGTTTCAGTTATCAAAAGTAACAGCTACAATGTATAAGTTAAATTTTCTAGATTTAGCAGTAGCAGATCCTTTTGACAGGGCAGAAAGCAAGATACATGTATCAATAATTGCAAGACTTGTTTGGCTTTGAAGCTTCGGAGAAGGCGCTTAGGATTCAGTAAGTGAATCTAGAATGCAGGAAGCACTGGAATCATCGTATTTGCGATTTCTGTTGTATTCCGTTAGAGGTAGACGTTGAAAAACCGGGATCGCGCGAACGCATTATCACCGGCAGAAATGTAAAAAATCTCAACCAATGTCAGTTCTATGCAGACTTGGAAAAGGTCAGTCCGCTCATCCTACAAAGTACCAACAAAGTCGAACATTATAATAGAGAGTTTTCCCTGTGCGCCGGTAGCCATAAACGTGAGGCCCGAGAGGGTCAGAGGGTACTGCGCATGCGCGACACCTACGGTCACGGACTGATGTGAAAAAAGAGTTTTCCCGTAACGTCAACGTGAAGGTGCGAAATCTGTCCCAAGGGGCGTTACCACTATATTACGAAAGTAAGGGAGTTCACCGAAGATGCCAATTTATCTGAAGTGTGTGAAATTTGGCGTCTGCTATACTACATCGAGTAGAAAGAATTTGTGGCAGAGATATAAAACTGACTTGATATTGTGATCTCTTAGTACCGGTGCTACCAAAGGGAAACAGACTCAACACTGTGGCTCACCCATAGTTACTTCAGCCTGACATGACCGTGTTATCACGAATGTTCAGCCTTTCTTAAGGCCACAAACATCGACCAAACAACAAAACAGAGATTACATTCCTCAAGGCCATTTATAACGTAGGAATTATAGAAAAAAAGTGTGATTCATAGATCATACTGTGTAATAGCTGTCTCATTCCTTGTTAAATGTTAGAGCATTTCTAAACTCACCAACCTTTTCTTGTCTCCGCCCAGTGCTTTTTAATTTCAAACATATTATCATATTTGGGTGGGCATCAGCTGTCCCCAAAACTTCCAATTTTTGCAAATTCCGGCTTTAGAAAAAAATCAAATTATTATCATCCTCTTTACTGAAACAAGTATCCACATTTCTAGTTGGTTATTTGTTTTAGAATTTTGCATCGAACAACTTTTGTTTTACACCCATAAACTTTTTCTCAATTCTTTCAAAGTAGGAGTCTGTGATCTTGACAAAAATGTGCAATGGCCAGCTTAAAATATTAGTGTAGAGACCAGATAGTGAAAATGTGCTGGAATATATCATTCATCCATCTTAGATAAAATATTTCATACGCACACTAAAGTGTCAGAAACAAGTTACCGAGAACTTGATGAAAATTAAGATTTTATAAAGATGACCACTTGATAGACAGTTTATGTCCATTATCATATTAGTATTATTAGTCATAATTACTTCAGTTGTTCTGACCTCTTGTCCGTCATGTATCTGTCACAAAATATCCAGTTCATGAGATCTGCTTCCAATCTCCATGGAAGTCAAGTGTCTAGATTTACTGTATAAATTACCTGGGCTACATTTACTGGAATGGTAGTTAAAGTCAGAATTAAGAGGGCAGTAGAAGTTTTAAAACAAAATAATGACATACAGACAATTTAAAATAAACGAAACGAAGAGAGTAGGCCCACGGTGTGAATTCATTTAATGATTTCAAAATATTTAAAACAGACAAAACGACACCACAATATGGAACATTATGCATGAATTATACCATAAATTCCTTTAAGAAAATATCAACATGTCCACCAGTTAAGCTCAGAAGACAAAATTGCCATAGAAGAATGACCATCCACTCTTATGACAACCTGAATACACACAAAACCTGCTGGACACTGGTATTCCCTCAAGTTTGTTGTATTATATCATTTCATTGAAAATCTATACCAATAATTTTATTTGTTTATGTACGTAAGTGACTATGACAAATAAAACAGCACTGTGTAACTGTAAGACTCTGCAAAACACTGATATTCTGTGAGAATAGTGAAATGGTGACAGAAAGTACAAGCTGAGAAAGTGTTAGGCGTTATGATCCGCCAAATAAATCATACTGTTAGTGTTAAGGACATGTAAATATATTCCTCACTTGGCATTTTCATGTGATTATCCCATAAGAACCGTTTGATCTTGTTATCAATAATATGTACATGGACACAGTGTGTCTGTATTACATGGGTATATGTCCTAGTTCCACCAAATCTACATGATGATTCATTACTTAATCAGCTAAGGTAAAGACTTGTATGGCCATTTGACTTTTCAGTACCTTAATTTACTGGATAAAAGTTATAACTTGCTAAAAGTGTTTCTCACAGTCTCTGCTGCTAGATAAGAAAGAGTTGACAATCCTAAATCAAGCAGAAGCAGAGAAAAGAGAATAAAAATGATAATTTAAGGTCCGGTATATCATAATAATTAATATTTAAGGCCATGATAAGATGATGAATGTTTTCATCCATCTCAGCTTCACTTCACAAGAAATCTCAGCAGGCGTTGATAATAATTCAGTCCAATGGGTCTAACTTTGAACATACATCAACAGAGAAGCCTAAGCTGCCTTGTTGAAGTGGTACATGTACCAATATTTGGTTGATCAATTGTAGTACTCCTCAGGATGTTGAGTGTAGAGCTCTGTAAAAGATACAGAAGAAAGAGTCATGTTGACCGTGTGCTAAATAATGTAATGTGGACAGCTCTAAATAATCTATAGCATGATGGTAATGAATAAGATGGCTTGAGCTAAGAACACTGTACATGTATATGTAAGTGTTAGTTTTGTAATTATAACATTGTCATGCATAAGTCTTAGTTATGAATAAATTTCACTTCCTATAATATAATATACTCAATGGCAAACATATGCAGCAGAAAGAAGCCTCGAGTCACTATAATAAAAGTTTACTGGTATCTTCCAACCAGGAATTTTAAGAGTCAGTTTCTACAACTACACTTCTCAATAATTTGTCAAACAGTGGAAGTATCTCACTACAAATCCAGTAAGAAGTCAAATTTAATGAATGCGCTGACTCAGATTTGTTTTTCATTGAGCTTCCAGTGTAGAGCTGGATAAGAAATATTTAACACAATTGCTAAGTTCTTTTAAAGTCATTCAGATTTACAATATTTGATTGTTAATTGATTTGCAAATCTGTCCAATAGTATTTGGTTACTTAAGAAAAAAAGAGCAGAAAGAAAGAAAAGTTCAAATGTAATGAGCAAAACTGAAACTGTAAATTCCCTTATCACTGCAACCAAGTCATATCTTGTGTTCTGAATTTTTCAGTTGCATAAATTGGATCTTGACTTGCAGAGCCTTGGCACTAAAGTTCCTGAATAGTTCATCTCTCTAAAAAGAAAATAAAAATAAAATACACTGTACAAAGTCAGGCTGATAACAATGATTAGTTTTCAAAAGCAATCAACATCCTCCCTAACAGTAAACAGCAAAATCATTCTAAGCTCAATAAGGATACTTCATATGGGAGGTAACTTGTAAGTTAAGAAAGAACTATGCATGAAGATGATAATTATAATATTTTAAGACTTCATGCTTTCTAAATAATTGACGGACTCGAAGGAAAAAAATGGACACCTACCATAAACTAAACTCTTGCGTAACATAGTTTATCTTCTATCTAAGTCCTTTGAAAGTCATTCAAATTTAGAATATGGAATAGGTGGACAAACATGTTGTTCTGATATATGACTGACTTATTCTTGATAAAATTTAGGAAGAATTGCCCCTTTCCTCAAAAGACAGGATGTCTTCAAATTTCCAGGCTATAAAATATTGGTTACTAGCCACAGCTACCTTTATAATGATTGTATCACAGATTGGCACACATTTGAACTGTTGAGAAGGGGATGCTACTGCTGCTCTTGTTGATGATGAGTCTGCAAATATGTAGAAAATTTCAAAATTCATTAAAACAAATAATGTAACCCTGGATACTTGGATGTCCAGTTTAAATGTAAGTTTCAACTGGCTTTAAAATTATTGTAAGTGTAAGGTCCGTCCATATAGAGCATTTTAACAAAAAGTGTTGCTATAGATCTGTTCCTGATAGAGGATCTAAACTGGCATGATTGTGGCCTTACCATGACATGAAAAATGATAGACCTTATGAATGATATACCAGATATTATTATTTTGTGTATATTTTATATAAATCAAGATTTCACATTTTAATCAATGGAGAGAAAATGCATGGGATGCATGCACAGATATTAGGCTAGATCTATATATGAAAATCATTATTCATTACTTTTAAACCACATGTTAAGTATAAATTCTGTTACAACTTACACAAGACACCCCCCACCAATGTGTTGAGGAATTTGATTCACAAGAAGCAGAAAAATTCAAACTGCAATCTGTTGTGTTTTTAAAAAAATATCTAAATCAATAAATGCAATCTTAGGAAGTTAGGGAAGTGAGATGTAATGTCAAAATGGCAATAGCATACTATACTAGATCTACATGTAGTTTGTTTTCATGTGCAGAACAAAATAAGCATGCTTGCTTGGGCCTGAATTAATTCTCGTCGTGTGTGTTTAACAAATTTAGAGTAAAGAATAGGGAAAACATTTAAGGTAAAATCATCACAACATGCCTCTGAGCATGGTAAAAGCATACAATCTTCGTGAAATGAACTTTCATTCATGTCCACCGTTCTCACACACTTTCTAGTGGGGCCTACATTGCTTGATCAGCTGATGTGCGACATAGATCTAGTCTATCTAGATTAGATCTAGATCTCGATCTACTACTTCAAGTTGTGTGCTCGCCGCTTCGACGAATACAAGTCACTTAGCACCAAAACTATTCAGTTTCCACACGTTAGCACTTGATTTTTCAAAGGTGCCCAATAGCCTAAGTTGAAATTTCAAATTGTTCTGGTTTTTCTTGCTGTAAACACTCCATGAAATGAATAAAAGAGTTGTAATCGAAGGGATGGGGACAACAGCCGCCATCTTTGAAACACATTTATGAGCCCACATTCAACCCCTGGTGTGTTTACAATTGAATAACTAAAACAATCAATGTTTTTAAAATCGTATACACTACTCACATCGTGGATAAGAGGTTCAAGGATCATAAAAATAACATTTAAGCATAAAATATTGCAAAATATAGACACTAGATACTTACGGGCGAGGCCGTCGTGGTGTTCCCGAATCCTACGACTGCTCAAAAACGTTAGTTAGGACCGTGTACTATATATCTATGGTTAGGACCGAGACATACTTGGCACCGGGGTCAAAGAGCGACAAATTTTAGTTTCGCACAAAATTACTCTACGCCGACGTCCAGGGAAAACTCTCTAAAAATGTTCACCTGCGCGAGCTGCTTGCCGTACTTGGTCGGCACGCCCCTCTTCGCGCCAGGACTTGTTCAGATCAGACCGACCCTCAGCACCATGGATGACGCTAGACATCAAAGCGGCCAGTGCTGAACGACGACAGGCAGAGAGGAAGTGGAAAATGACAAAACTAACAGTACACAGACAAGTATACAAACAGATGTATCAGAGAGTGATAGAACTGATCTGTGCTGCTAAAAACGAATTTTTCAATCACATGATATCAGATTGTGCTTAAACTAGGAACTTGTTTCGATTAAGTAAATTTGTTTGTGGTAAAGCAAAATCAAAAGAGTTTCCTGTCTATATCTCACAAAGTGAGATAGTGATGACAGTTTTGGCAAATATTTTAGTCTTCCGCAGTCATGGGCTATACTTAGCCTGGCCTATACTATTTTAGTATATATCCGGTCCACACTGCTGTTCCCGAGAGAGAGACAGACAGACAGACAGAAGGAGAGAGAGAGAAGGTGAATTGCAGATGGAGAGAACAAGACTTTCTGTAAAGCGCCTAGAACAAATTGTGGATTGGGCGCTATATAAATGATTATTATTATAATCTCTTTGAAGTTTGTCGTTGAAAATTTTCATACCCAGTCAGATCCTTGGCTTTCTGAGAAAAAGTTGAGCCAGATCGAATCCAGAAAAATCAGAAGAAATCAGAAGTTTATAATCGGGAAAAGTCCGCGTTTAATGAAATCTATCGGATCATGTGTACAGCCAGCTGTCTGAGAGTTTGAGGCTTGCTTACACTGTTCAGCTAAGGCGCCCGTTGCTAGCCTTGATTTTTGTGCAGTGGCTATGGCTTCAATTAAAATTTTCTTTGTAGTTAAGTGTCATATAATTAATAACCTTAATTAAGTGTTAAATTAATAACCTTAATTCATGGTGATAACTAGTTAAAATAGCTAACCGTAAACACCCAGTCGTTCATAAAAGCTGAAGGCAATATAGTTGCAATACTATACTGAAAGAGCAGTTTGTACAGACTCACTGAATCGGAACTGATACGTTGCTAGCATTTAGTGCGGTGCCCCAGAAGAGGCAGGGCCCGTAGCATGATAATAATACATGTAATATTATAATTTTGCTCTTGAGTTAATCCGGCACTGATGACAGGGGCTACTAATGTATACGGTGGCAGCGAACACACACACGTACGCCCACTATTGATATACAGGTACATGTATATGGCTACTGCAGGTTGTTGTTGTTTTTCTGACGTGCTTTTGTCGGCGTGCAGTTGAAAATGATCGCTGAACTACGTCACGGTTTAGCCTGCCGTTAAAGTTGTGTTCCATGTGACGTCCTCAGCAGCATAATACGCGGGCGGTATTGCATACAGCCTTATCTCAATTTTAGCATCTGTTCAGGAGAAGTAAAAAACTGAATAATTCGCTTCATTGTGAACACATTGGTCTGGCGCTTTGGTTGTTTTTCCCTTGAAACACGACTCGGGCTGTCCCTATGTCACTGTGTCTATAAAGTACATACTTTTGTCTCTGGAGCACTTACAACTATTGTACTCTAATATAAAGTTATCGAATACACAGTCATAATCAAAACATACAACCGAATTTTACTCTGTATCGTCAATTGCGTAAAACTGTAACTCAAGATACGGCTTTGTCATAACGAGTTGCTGCAGATGTGAAGGGGAAATGTCAGTTGCATATAATTGTATCTGGAGATACAGCTTTTTCGTATTGAGATACTGTGTCCGCCATGTAAGCTAAGTGTTATTGTAAACAGCGGATGTAGCACATACGTCTCTGTGCAACTAAATATTATTGACTCAGAGGTTATATGTCAACATACGGCTGTATTCAATAACAGTTTCCAGATAAGTTAAGTTACAACTTTTATAATTTTCTCATTAAAATCGTATTTTAAATAGATACAGCCACGAGACCTAGCTAGAAAGATGCGGGAGACTTTAAAGCCCAAAAATTGAGATACGGCTGTATGCAATACCGCCCGCGAATGATTTAGCGGGAAAAACGTTAATAGGTGAGTGAGTTCCTCAACTCCGGGCTGAAAGTCCACATACATCTGTATATTTAAATGCGAGACTCATTTTGTCATATCATTATAGAGCCATGATCAGTGGAGCGTACTATTGGTACAGAAGTTTCATATACGGAGAATGAAAACAGCGCCCGCAGAATCAGCAGTTACTGTTGTTGTTTTTTTCACATGACCTCATTAAATTTGCGCTCCCGTAAACTTTTGAATTTTATTTCGTCTTTTGCCTGAAAGTTGCAAAACGTCATGGGCCTGGGACAATATTGAGATAAACAATAACACTGTTGACGATAGGCCATGAAAAGAAAATCCTAGTTTGTTTCTATTTGTTTGGTTATGCATCCCATGGGGAAATCTGAATACATGTATGGTTTAGATATGTTATGTTAATAAAATGTTGTCATTCGTAACTATCGTAACTGTGCACAATTGTAAAATACTGAGGTTTTCATGTTTTGTGCAGCACACCCATGTTTTGTTCTTCAAAGAATGCAGTGGCGTAGCGTGGGTTGTCAGCGCCCGAGGCAGGGCAAGTAATGCGCCCCACGACCCGTGGACCTTTAGCACACAGCAACAGTTATTTGCCAAGTTATTTTGGAAAACTATGTAAGATCTTCGAACATTGGGAGATTTCTGTGAGGAGGGGAGGGGGCTATATTTAATTTATTGGTACTACTTTCTTTCTTTCTCTATTTGTTTACTTATTTATTTATTTATTTAATTTTGCCGGGGGGGGGGGTGCCCCTTTGGCCCTGCCCGAGCTACGCCACTGAAAGAGTATGAGTTCTTTTTTTTTGTATAATTTTAATTTTGAACCCCAAAATTCTCCCATGTCTTTGTGCGCTTTTCAGTTACAGTGTTTCTTTTGCATCAAAGTGCATGATTTGAAATACCGACATTGGCTATTTCATATTTGGGATTGTCGTCTAGTTTGCGTGTCTCATCTGACGCCACCGAACTTCCGCAATCTTATTTTCCTTTTGTCTTTCCTTATAATAGATCCTCATTTTGAACAATCATATTGTATGGCGCCGCCCAGGGATGCCCATGATACAAACAATATGGTCAACATTACAATTTTTGGTTGCGTCATTGAAACACACCAATCGCCCTTGTTGCACTCCAAGTTGCAGGATCAAACTAGATGATGATTCGTATTCGTACATTTTTAAATTGATATCTCTCCTGTTTCTCCTCTTCCTCTCTCACCCAAGGCAACATCTGCTCCTCAGTTATGCGTCGTCTTTTCAGCCCCACGACCTCCGAGATAATCAGCCGTTCCTGTTGGTGGATCGATAGCGGATACTGTGTTGTAGTTGCCCGGCAGCGCCCTAATTATCCAAGCTGCTATTGTGTTCACATCAGTTATTGCTTTTGTTCTGACGAGACAGATGTTGCATTGAACTGTCGTAATGAGTTCTGCTTGACTCTGCAGGTTATAATGTGGTAAAAAAAAAAGATTCACATCCCCGTTTTTTTCTGTTGCCCGGCTGTTATTCACCGTTTTTTCGTCTTCACTTTTCTCTTTCATTGGTTCTCCTCTCCCCCCCCCCCCAGCAACAGCGATAGCTAGATTACGAGGGCTTTCCGATTCTTTGCATGTAGTTTCTACATCTTCAATACATTTGTACCAAGCCCATCATTATAAACTCATTTTTTTCTTTTGTGATGGTTATTGTTCTCTGTCATCGGGCTTTTTGGATCTCCATGGGGACTGTAAATGTATTTTATAGGTGGCATTCGTAGTCAAAATGATTTAGTTCGTTTTATCACTTTACACTTACATCACGTTTGTTTTGGGTTTTTTGTTGTTGTTGTTGTTGTTGTTGTTGTTTTTTGGTGGTGGAGGATGGGTGCCTCTATCAAGTTGTGCTCATCATGAATAGAGAATGCGTGGTGAAGGTAATTTTCATTCATGATTATCAGTCTTATTTATAGATGAAGTTTTCAGCAAAAATATTACATGTAAATCAAAAGATCATAATTCTTTAACTGGGTCACACACCGTTTCTCTTTAAAAAAATCTCACATATTTCATTACTTTAATTCGGCTTGATAAGTTGGTGTCACAGAAATGGCTGTCCCTAAGTCTTTCTTGCTATTACAGTGTACTTCGAAGCGCTGGATTACACAAGTAATCAACGAATTCCTGTCAAAGACGAGACCAAATTTCTAGGACTTTTATTCGACTTTTATCCCTCATATAAAACATCTTAAACTCTCCTGTCAAAAAGCTCTTAACATTCTAAAGACCATCTCAGCAACTGAGTGTGGTGCTGGCAAAGACCGAAATCCGACCGTGTGCAGCGGAGAATGACCCGTTTCCTGCCATCCCACCATGGCTAACACATATACCAAACATTTTAGATCTGGCAGCATGTCCCAAGAACAACACCATGCTAGTAGAAACTTACAAGCAGATGTTTGGAGAGGTGGTCAGTAAGCACCCCAAACAGCCCTCTCTACACAGGTGGCTCTAAAGACCATGACTCGGTAGGAGCCGCCTCGTTCTCAAGTACAGATGGCAAAACCGAATGCCTCAGTCTCAACCCCAAAGCTTACATCGTTACCGCTGAGGTTCAAGCAATCAACTTGGCCTTAAATTTCATATCCGATTCCCAAACAGGACGCTTCATTATCTTTTCTCATACGCTGTCCTGCCCCCAGGCTTTAAACCCAAATCTGAAGACCCATGAGATCAATAACCTATTACAACGTCTTCATACATTGCCCAACAAGAAATATAAAATTGTGCTCTGTTAGGTCCCTGGATACATTGGCAGTAAGAGTAATGAAAAGTCCACCACAACACCTAAAAATACCACTCACTGACTTTAAACCCGCTTTTAATAACTTCATTAAATCGAGATGGCAGGAAAAGTAGGATCAACAAACATCGAATAAAATACATTCTGTCCAAGATCCACTTGGGACAGTGGACCCATGCCTCTCAACAAAATCGGAGAGACGAAATTGTCCTTAGTAGACTCCATCTGGGTCATACTCACCTCACACCCTGTTTTTTGCTGGGAGGAAGGGGGGGGGGTGGAGATCCCCCCGAATGTGTGGCATGCAACTCCCAACTAACAATAAAACACATTTTAACTGAATGTTCCGACTTCGTGCATATCCGAAGAAGACACTATGCCTGCGGCTCCATGAAAGAATTATTCTCGTACGTGGACCCGCAGCACATCCTGTCATTTTTTAAAGAGATCGAACTCTACAACACAAGCTGATGTAACTGACTTTTATCATATTTACAAAATTCATAGACATATTTTCCAGCAATACCGACCTTTTCCCGGATCTAACGATCCCTAACTACTTCACTTTTATCTGATTTTATCTATAGGCAACTAAGGGCTGAACACTAGCTCAAAGAGAGAGAACGAAAAAACCGCGAGAGGCGCAAAGTGGCCGTTATCCTGCCGACGCGCTGCTAAACTCAAACTCTAACACATGTAAGAAAGCCTCCAGACTTCGATTTCTTCTTCTTTTTTCGTTCACGAGACACGGTGTGCCACAGGGAGGAGTAATATCACCCACCTTATTCCTGATCTTCATAAATGATCTAGTTCAAGAACTACCCTGCGGGATACGTACAGCTCTATACGCAGATGACCTAGTTATGTGGTGTACTGAAGAACATGCCACAGTTGCCACAAGAAGACTACAGAGAGCCATTGACATCCTCTCAGCATGGACGGATAAGTGGTGTGTTGCAGTCAACGGAGAAAAGTCGTCCACTACTCTTTCCACCCTATCTCCAAAACAGACTGCTGGAGCCATCAAGCTCAATGGGACATCACTCAAGGAAGACAAAGCACCAACCTATCTAGGAGTCACATTCGACTGTCATGGAGGAATCACATCGAGAGGGCAGAGACAAAAGCTAGAAGAAAGCAAGCCATATTGAGGAAACGCAGCGGCACATCATGGGGAGTAACAGAAATAATTCTCAGACTTCGAGAAGCCTGATCGATGTGTGAGGTCAGAGGAAACAAGTTCAAAAGTTTTTCCGGTTTATTAATCTGCCGTGCTTGCCGATTACGAGCAGCTTTTTAATCTTGAAAAACTCTAACGGTACTCAGAAACAGTGCTGTTACCTAAGGTATAATAACTCCCTCTACACATTTCATGCAAACCAGAATTAGAAATGAGCTGCACCTTCGGCGGACGTAGGGAGGGTTGGCCGTGTAAAGTAAAACTGGCTTGTTTTGATCATCGACTTGTAACATGTTTTCAGTGTGAGGGGACTTGAATGTTGTTGTTATTGTCGGTAGAGTAAAGTGATACGCCGCGGAGTGGAAGGAAAAGGTGGGGATCGATAAAGAATCCACCATGTGACATAACAGCGACTAGAAAGGACGTAACCATACTTTAAGGGCCTATCAGTTTGGCCGCGATTTAAGATGAATACCTTCTCATGTCTTGTTACACTAGAATACAAGATTTTCACGAATATTGGGAACAACAATGCCATCATTCTTAACAGCGCTTGCTATGTGATCGGCATCAGCTACTCGTATTATATTTGGATTAGTGACATTTAACAGACACATGTTGTATTCGTTGAGTAATTGATGGTGGGGTATTCTAACAAATAATTAAAGTGACGTTCAGCGGAAATTGATACATTGCATGGGAATTCGAGTATTGTTGTCGTCAAGGATTTTTTTTTTTTTTAAAGTGATGGACCTCACTGCTCCAGTGTCGAGTTGCAGATGTTGATACCCTATTATTGCATCAATAATTTACATCAGGAATTGTTGCCTCTGTGGAAAATTTATTCAGAATTAAGTGTTTGTGTAAGAGTAGTCAATGCACTCAATTTGAGTTGAAGCACGAACGTATGGCTGATGCTGTTGTTGGTGTTTAGTTTTTGACAAAACAAAAAATGCAAACTGATAAGACAGGTATAGCGTCAACGAGCCAGTCGCTGAGAATTGCCAAAAACCATTTGCCCAGGAAGGCATGAACGATTTTTTATTATTATTATTATTATTTTTTGTATGAAGAATTTGTGCGAACTTGTTTATTGATCATTGACCGAATAACACATCTTGCGTTGGAAAAACACAATAATTGGTTAACACATCAGACTCTTGGGCGTTTTAGAGGAGTAATCAACAGCAAGTTGAAAGATGGGGCATTGTTATTTTTGAAAGTTCGTTGACCCGTTATTTCAAGTGCATGTTGCAGTATTTCAGGCTGAACGGATATATTGACATAACACAGGTTTCAACTTGTGTCATCTTCTTAAATTAATGTAAGCCATAGGCCTAGGCCTTGTGTTAAGTTCATTATCCAGACGTACGCGGGATTCTCCCCAAACCGCTCTTCGGCCTAGCCATCGATGAACGGACAGGGGATCGCAGTGCTCTTCGCTGCAACGCACTACCCGTTACATCAAAAGTTTCATAATGTTACTGTGAGGTCAGAGCCCTCGCAGTAACACAGTCTGGCTTGTTTACTAGCTAGGCCGGCTGTCAGCCTTTCACTTGGCCTGCATACCCTGCCCCACATTATTTGTATTTGTAATGATAGCCAAGATTTGCTTTAGAAATTGTGTTCCTTTGGAGGCTTGATGAGCCATTTCTTTGGCATTGTATTCTTCGAAATTGCCTGGATTTGATCTGTGGAAATGGCTGTTGTTCGTGAGGGTGAACAAGTAAGTTGCCCGACCAAGTTCATAGCCTAGTTAAAATCGGACCATAGTATTTAGGGCTACTATAACTAGGACTATGGTCAAGACCTGCCTTTTTTTCCGCGTTCACGCAAGAAATGTTACCAGAACTACATGACATGACAATTTCTGTCCTCTCTTTAGTTTGCTTTGTATTGTTTGGGTTTTATTTCTCACGCGGGGTTTTGCAACATACGACCTTTTCTTTTTGCCTAATTTTGACTTGGCTTATAGCCCTGCTGCGACCCCACAGTTTTTCTGTGGTTTTAATGATATTTCGTGAATGACATGACACGGTAAAAACACTGTCCTCTGAGCCCGGTCCCTGAACATTTGAGGGAACTTTGTTGGATACAAAAGAGAGCACTGTCAATAGTTACTGTATACATCTGATCAGATAATTCTATGAGAGTGCAAATTAATGAGTTCAACAAGACGTGTGCGTTTGATGTAGGGCAATAGGTCAATACAATGTTTTTTGTTATTTTTTACTTTGCATTCCTCGTCACTCCAATCTTCAAACAACACACATGACATGGTCATATTTTAATTTCGGCCTAGGGGATGGCTTATGAACAGTGCACACCAATGGCCAGATAATAAGAACCGAGTGACATCGTTCATTCTAAAAATGTTAAAGCCAATAATGGTCCTATTTTGTTTACTATCTATACTATTCCACTTGTACATGAAATAAAGAAATTTAATTTACAATATCATTTCTATGCTGATGATACCCAGCTCTACAGTTCTGCCTTGCCATGCGATGTTGACAGCCTTCTGCAGCAGGCTGGAAACTGTATAACAGAAATTAAAAGCTGGATGAACCAAAACAAACTGGCACTAAATGAGGATAAAACTGAGGTTATTTTATTAGGCCGTGAGCGGGTTCTGCAAGAAGTGGACAGAACTGAGATGATAATTGGCACTAATTCAATAGAAATTTCAAAAAAAGTAAAAAACCTAGGGGTTTACATTGATTCAAATCTTTCTATGTCATCTCAGGTTAGTCACCTCATTCGTATTCTATACATGGAAATCTGGAAAATTGGTAAAATCAGACATCTTATTTCAACTGAAACTGCGGCTGTTTTAGTAAATTCTTTTGTACTTTCAAAGCTTGACTATTGCAACTCCCTTTTGGCTGGAATTTCACAAAAAAATATTAGAAAACTCCAAATTGCTCAAAACAATGCAGCGAGACTTGTTTTGAAGAAAAAGAAAAGAGATTCAGCACTGCCACTTCTGCAGAGTTTGCACTGGCTGCCAGTCGAGAAAAGAATAATGTACAAATTGTCATCCATTTGTCACAAATGTGTCAATAATACTGCTCCATCGTACCTAGTTGATTTAACTGATTACTATGTTCCATCTCGTCAACTAAGATCATCATCTGACACTACAAAATTGAAAGTACCTAAAATGAATCTGTCCACTGTAGGAGAAAAGTCCTTTTCATTTCTTGGCCCTACCATCTGGAACACTCTTCCAAAGACAACCAGGGAAATTAATGACATTGGTTCTTTCAAACGCCATCTGAAGACCTATTTCTTTCAGACAAACTAGGCTAGGTGTTTTTCGGCAGCAACAATAGTAAATATTTTTGAATTTCTTTTGTGTATGCGTGTGTGTGTGTGTGTGTAAGAGTTTGTTAAAGCGCCCAGAGCTTGTCATCGACGGGGTTGGGCGCTATATAAATGCAATATATTATTATTATTATTATAAAGGGTCAGGTGAATTTCTGGATTGATTTCGTTTTGAACTTTGAAAGACAGCATTTTCATTGTTCTGCTGCCAATCCCTGCTCCGCATGCAGTAGATCTATGATGTCAGGGTTTTAACATACAGAATCTAGTAAAATATAGACTCTATTATGGTGTTTAAAAGCTTGCTGGGACAGAAATTAGTTACTTCAGGAAATAAGAGCAATTTGTTTAAGGGCAGGAGCGGCTCAAAATCTTGACCACTGGGACTAGATCTAGACAAAATTGGGAAACAATTTCAATTCTCAATTTCTCCATAACTAGCAGACAGATTGCCCCCAAATTTTGCACATATGTACTTGGATGTATGTTCTTTGATATTACAATGGCCAATTTGGGTTATTTGTGATATTTTTTGCGAGCTAGAGCAATTAGAAAGCCCTTAGGGCCCTTTGGTTTTAACGCATTTTCACAATTTCAGTTCTTAATTTCTCCATAACTAGCGAAGAGATTGTCCTCAAAATTGGCACACGTGTCATTGAATGTATATACTTTGATGTTACAACGGCCGATTTGGGTCTTATGTGATATTTTTTCAGACAGAATAATTTGAAAACTGTGTTGTCAGATAAAAATGAAACCTACTACTTCAACGTTGGAATATGACCAAATGGATACATTTATTGGAAATATGGCGTTGTAACTCTCTTTGCATACCTATTCTTAACTTGTATGCAAAATTTGAGCTCATTGCAGCCGATGGTTTTCACAGAATTATTAATTTAAAAATGTAATGAAAATTCAATATGGCCGCCGTTACCATAGCAACCGCAAAGTTAAAAAAAAATTTGAATACATTTTTCAAATCACATTTTCATTCTGATTCATTACCACAAATTTTATGGAAATTTATTAACAACTAGGGAAAATAGAATTTTTAGCCGCTCCTCCCCTTAAGTGCAGGCATGGTTGAGTGAATGTGTGTAAAATTCTCAATTCTGTCCTCAAATGCTAACAAATACATGTATTATATTATTATATTTATACTGTAGTGTAGTCATTTTATTTTCACATGGAATGAAACTGAATATCAGTGCTTGCTGATTCCTGAGGTCAGATCTGTTTTCAATCTTCATTCTCTCAATGAAGCATTGTGTACATGTTCTTGGAATTTGTTGTTTTTTTTTCAAGATAATAAAATATGACTATGCTTGATATCAAATTGAGCAACTGTGAAGAAGATTTGACAGAACCTTGAGAACAGTCTGTAATATTATCAGCAGCAGAGGATACCAATTCTTCAACAATTTATGTAACTTCTCTTGTGCTACCCTTTGCAGAGCCCTCCGCACAAGTCAGATGCCCAGAACAAGCGGGAACAGAAAAGGCGTCCAAAACCCAAAGATGGAACTCTCTTGTTTTGTGGAGTTTGTGGGGACAGAGCCCTCGGCTACAATTTTGATGCAGTTAGCTGTGAATCATGCAAGGCCTTTTTCAGGAGGAATGCTCTTAAAACAAAGGTTGGTACTATCAGATAAATGCGGTCCCGGCGCTCCGTCCGCCATTTTACCTGCGTCTGGCCGGATTTAAGCAGCGGTGAGGCATACGGCAAGAGTGTGGCAAGTCAATGACCATGATTAGTTGTTTATAAATAAGCGGCGATGGTTGCACATTTCGCCTTGAAATTGCTTTCAATGGAATTCCTGTTGTTGTTTTTTTTCTCTGGTGAATGACCTTCTCTTCCCCCCCCCCCCCCTCTCCATTATCATTCATTCATTTTTGCTGACCTTCTCTCCCCCCCCCCCCCCCTCTCAATTATCATTCATTCATTTTTGCTGACCTTCTCTCTCCCCCCTCTCCATTATCATTCATTCATTTTTGCTGACCTTCTCTCTCTCTCTCTTTCTCTCTCCATTATGATTCATTCATTTTTGCTGACCTTCTCTGTCATTCATTTTTGCTGACCTTCTCCCCCCCCCCCCCCCTTCTCTCTCTCTCTCCATTGTCATTCATTCATTTGTGCTGACCTTCTCTGTCCCCCCCCCCCTCTTTCCATTATCAAAATACATTCATTCATTTTTGCTGACCTTCACTCTCCCCCCCCCCCTCTCTCCATTTCATTCATTTGTGCTGACCTTCTCTGTTCCCCCCCCCCCTCTTTCCATTATCATTCATTCATTTTTGCTGACCTTCACTCTCCCCCCCCCCTCTCTCCATTTCATTCATTTGTGCTGACCTTCTCTGTCCCCCCCCCCCCCTCTTTCCATTATCATTCATTCATTTTTGCTGACCTTCACTCTCCCCCCCCCCCTCTCTCCATTTCATTCATTTTTGCTGACCTTCTCTCTCCCCCACCCCCACCCCCCCCCCCCACCTCTCTCTCTCCATTATCATCATTCATTTTTGCTGACCTTCACTTCCCCCCCCCCTCTCTCTCTCCCCCTCCATTATCATTCATTCATTATTGCTGACCTTCTCTCCCCCCCCCCTCTCTCTCTCCCCCTCCATTATCATTCATTCATTATTGCTGACCTTCTCTCCCCCCCCCCCCCTCTCTCTCTCTCCCCCTCCATTATCATTCATTCATTATTGCTGACCTTCTCTCCCCCCCCCCCCTCTCTCCCCCTCCATTATCATTCATTCATTATTGCTGACCTTCTCTCCCCCCCCCCCCCTCCATTATCATATTTTTGCTTTCCTTCTCTCTCTCTCTCCATTCTCGCCCTTCCTCTCTCTCCTCTCTCTCTCTCACTCTCTCTCATTCATTCATTTATTCTCATTGTCCTTCTCTCTTGCCTTCTCTTTCACTTTCAGTTTCATGCTGGCTCTTGTTCTCTCACATTCATTAATTTTTGCTCTCTGTCTCTCTGTCTCTCTCTCTCTCCATTATCATTCATTCATTTTTGCTCTCCCTCTCTCCATTCTCATCCTTCTTCTCTCTCTCCCTCTCATTCGTTCATTCTCACTGTCCTTCTCTCTTACCTTCTCTTTCACTTTCATGCTGGCTGTCGTTCTCTCTCTCTCTCTCTCTCTTTCTCCACTCTCATTCATTCATTTTTGCTGTCCTTCTCTGTCTCTCCCTTTCCCTCTGTTACATTCATTCATTTTTGCTCTCCTTCTCTCTCCCTCTCTGTTTTTCATTTCTAGCTCCCTCTCTCTCTTTCTCTCTCTCTTTCTCTCTCTCTCTCTGAGCTGTCTCTCTTATTCTTTGTTGTCTTTTATCCCCCCCCCTCTATTCATTCTGGCTCTCGTGCTCTCTCTCCTTTTCATTCATGTTCTCTCGCTCTCCTCTTTCTCTCTGATCCATTCGTTCTCGCTGTCCTTCTCTCTTGCCTTCTCCTTTACTCTCTCTCGCTCTTTGTTCATTGCGATACGTAATAAGAGAGACGGAGGGGTGGGGTGGAGGGGGGGGGGGGCGGAAGGAGATGCGATAATGAATAAGAGAGACAGAGGGGGAGGGGGGGGCGGAAGGAGATGCGATAATGAATAAGAGACAAAGGGGGGGGGGGGCGGAAGGAGATGCGATAATGAATAAGAGAGACAGAGGGGGAGGGGGGGCAGAAGGAGATGCGATAATGAATAAGAGAGACAGAGAGGGAGGGGGGGGGGGCGGAAGGAGATGCGATAATGAATAAGAGAGACAGAGGGGGAGGGGGGGGGCGGAAGGAGATGCGATAATGAATAAGAGAGACAGAGGGGGAGGGGGGGGCGGAAGGAGATGCGATAATGAATAAGAGAGACGGAGGGGGAGGGGGGGCGGAAGGAGATGCGATAATGAATAAGAGAGACAGAGGGGGAGGGGGGGGGCGGAAGGAGATGCGATAATGAATAAGAGAGACGGAGGGGGGGGGGGGCGGAAGGAGATGCGATAATGAATAAGAGAGACAGAGGGGGAGGGGGGGGGGGGGGCGGAAGGAGATGCGATAATGAATAAGAGAGACGGAGGGGGGGGGGGGGGCGGAAGGAGATGCGATAATGAACAAGAGAGACAGAGGGGGAGGGGGGGGGCGGAAGGAGATACGATAATGAATAAGAGAGACAGAGGGGGAGGGGGGGGGCGGAAGGAGATGCGATAATGAATAAGAGAGACGGAGGGAGATGTGATACGTAATAAGAGAGAGGGGGGGGGGCGGAAGGAGATGCGATAATGAATAAGAGAGACGGAGGGGGCGGAAGGAGATGCTCTCTTTGAAATCTGAGAATGAGTTGTCTCGAGATTCGGACCCTGCAATTTTTTTTTGGTCTGACGTCAAGAGATGTGAAACCCATTTTGAATACATTTTTCTTTTATCAAGTTTTTCCGTAAGAACCCTGTGAACTGAAGACTTTCAAGTGGCACTTCATTAGCAATCTATTCACATGATTTTCGCCTGTCTTCAGCTAAAGATTCCTCAACAGCGGAGATTCCTGCATCTCCACAAGCTGTGAGAGGCCACCCAGGCCGGCTGTCATCCTCCATGCCCACACGCCCTTCTGAAATGGCTCTCATCCATTTCCTCGTTGTTTGAATGTAAGGAGCGTGGTCTCCAAGAGCAGTCAAAAGACCTCTGTGTATTTCAGGGGCTGACTTACCTAGAAGAATTGAAAATTTTATGATCACCCGAATGTCATATCTCGACAATGATTCCTTCATTTCCTGGACATTCATTTTGCCGGCCATTGTTGTCTAACAGGCATCAGGAAAAGGAACAGCATTTCAGAGCCGTTTAACACTAGTGCACAAAAATTCACAGTGAATTTTCGAAAAAGCATGCCAAGTTTCATTGGCCTATCACAGGCCGTTTTGATTTTATAAGGTGCGGAAACTTATATTTGGGATGAATCTCGTACATCACAGTGATGTATATAGATGAGACCACGGAAATCGTGGCAATAAATGGTAGACTTTTCATTTCTAGACTTGATCTCCAGTGGCAGGTCAGGTCCAACGTGTGTCCACAGCTTGTCCTCATTGATTCATTTACACTATTTTCTTCTCTAATCCTTTTTTCATCTCATTCATTTTTTCATGTATTTTGAAGGTGTCTTCATTTCTGCTTATAATGGGACAGTTACCAGAGTTACCTGTGTACATCACAGTGATGTCTATAAGACCACGGAAATCATGGTAATAAACGCTAGACGTTTTTATTTCTAGACTTGATCTCCTGTGGCAGGTCAGGTACCAACACCTGGGTCGACAGCTTGATCTCTCTAATCCTTTTTTTATTTTCATCCCATTCAGGTTGATGAAATGTGCAGGGCATTAAGCCAGAAAACTAATTATTGCACTATCTTGCCTCTTGTATGACTAGCCTGCATCATAAGCCTTTCCGTGTACAGCTGGGGTCTGATGGTAAAAAATAATGGTAATATAATACAGTTTTATAAAACAAATAGCGGGACTTTTAACAAGCCCCACCGCCGCTCAGACAACTCAGATTTGCATGAATTTTTACAAGTGCATTCCGTTTGACCTGTGGAAGTTTTCTTTAAAAATATTTGGAGACTTGAAAATGCAGGGAAGTATTTTTTTTTTTTTTACTTTACCTTCTGTCGCTCATTTTGCCCCTGATCCTTTCTTTTCCAAGAACTGGCGCTATCATTTCCTGCAGTTTGTTCACTATGAATCACACTGACCCGTGAGCAAGTCAATGCCATTTTACGAGTGCTGACGGGGTGCGTGGGAGGGAGTGCAGTAAGACTCATCTAAAAACAAATGAATAACAACAACAACAAAGTAAATCTGAAGTAACGGGCATGTTGAAGCATAATCGCCCAGAACTGAAATTAATGATTTATCCCGGGGTCTACGTGCAGGTAATGCCGACTGGGTTCTGCTTAGTTCAAGGCTAAAATACAACTGCAAACAAAACCTGGGGCAGGGAAAGAGTGTGGCAAGTGAATGGCCGTGATTAGTTATTTTTTATAAGCGGCGATGAGGCAGAAAGAAAGCGAGCGGAGATAGTGAATTTGATTCTTTGTTTTTGTTGTTGTTGTTTATTTTTGTGGTTTGCTGTTGATGGCACATTTCGCCAGAATGAATAGAGAGAGAGGGGGCGAAGAAAGGCGATAATGAATAAGAGAGACAGCTCAGAGAGAGAGAGAGAGAGAATGGGAGCTAGAATGAATAACAGAGAATGAGAGCTAAAAGAGAGAGAGAGAGAGAGAATGGAGAGATAGAGAGAGCTTATAAACACCTAATCATGGTCATTGACTTGCCACACTTTTGCCTTACGCCTCATCGACGCTAATCGAATCCACTGACACGCGGAATACAGTATTCGAATCCGACCAGGCGCAGGTAAAATGGCGGGCGGAGCGCCGGGACCGCATTTAACTTCTAGAGGCCAAAGGTTTTTATAATATTGTTGTTAATTAAGTTCACCATTCTCGCTTTGTGGACAAGAATAGTTCATAATGTGTAAACTGTTTGAATTAAATACACGGTTGAAGTGAAGCGAATTAGAATTAAATGCATTGTTCTAGCTAGTCAATTCAAATTAAATGCACTGTTCTACGTCTAGCATAGTCAATTTGAATTAAATGGTCTGTTGTAGTACATGTAGTGTACTCAATTTGAATTAAATGCACTGTTCTAGCATGAACATTTGGCTGATGCTGTTACTGGTATTGATCGGCTTGACAAAAAGTTCAAACTGATTTCTAGTGTTGAATAGCTCTCAGCTGGGACATGCAAAGGATGAAATTCAAGATTTTTTTGTATGAAGTTCAGAAAACTGTGACGAGGCCCTGTTAAGTGGGGCATACACGTGGGCATCAATGGCTCCAGGCGAGAACCCGGGCCACCACCTAGGTTTGGTTGGTTGTAATTTTTGCCCCCACACAGGCTGTCCGCGATTACGGTGCACACTGCATTCCACGTCTCACCTAGCTACGATACTGTATTTTCATCTTTTCGCTCTTTTGCCCACTCGCAGGATAAGTATTTCATTTATTGAATTCTTTGTTGTTACATGCAGTGGCGTAATCGTTGACTATTGTAGTTCCTACGGAATCTTCAAAAGTATTTAATTTATTGAATTTTTTCTTTTTTTTTTGTAAAGTGCCATGGCATAACCCTATTTTTTTGACTGTTGAATTTTTTAAAAATTGAAAGCGATAGTGAAGCCATTATTATGGCGACTGAGAGAGAAAATGGAATTTGTGGACTTACTTATTCTATTATATTATACTAGCTGAGGTCCCCGGCCCTGCCCGGGATAAATCGGTTTGAATATTGGTTTCAGTTCTGGGTGGTTATTATGGACCTGCTTCATCTGGCCTGTTACTATTTATTTATTTTATTTTTGTTTGTTTGTTTTTAAATAAGTCTTACTGCTCTGCCTTTGTGAGTTGACACACTGCGCATCCCGTACAACAGCATGATTTGCACACGGGTTAGTGTGTTTGATAGTGAACACATCGCAGGAAGTGATAACGAAACCTTAAAATGGCGAACCATGACTCGAAATAGAGCTAAATGATGGCGAAACAATAAATTTCCAATAAAAAAAACTACACCGATTTGAGACTTCTATTAAAAATTGTGCACCCTTACATCCATTCTGATGCACCATATAAAATTTGAAGTCTGAGTGTTGAGTGGTTCAGAAGCGTTTTGCAACGAAAAATCTAAAGTCCACAAATATATATAGTATAGATAAAGAAAAAAAAAGAAACAAGAGAAAAGAAACAGAACTTTGTTGTCTACTCTAAGCAATGGTGGCTTCAGAGTGATAGATTTACGCACGCAAAATTGCTCAATGAATTTCGTCTATACCCAAGTGACTTCCACAACCACATAAGAATGGATGAAGACACCTAGATGGAGCTTCTGTCGCTCATTGCACCCCTTATTACAAAGGAGAACACAGTGATGAGAGAGGCCATTTATTCTCCTCATGAGCGCCTCACAGCTACTTTGAGGTTTCTTGCCATAAAAATGAACTATCAGGACTTGAAATTTTCAACATGTATATCACCCCAAGCATTAGGGAAAATCATCCTGGAGACATGCAGAGTGATATACAGGCTTCTTTCCCCCAGCCCCAAGATTTATTTACGTTGATAAAAAGATAATTTCCAATTTCAACAATTTTTCAAGTAGACATATGGTTTTTGGTATCAGACGTTTAATACATTTGATACTGATTAAGAATCTGAAGTCAAAAAAGCAAAAAAAAACAAAAAAAATTTGTCCACTTTTTTCTCCACTACTCCCTCTGGCCTCCAATTGGAGGCGAAAAATTAGGAGCATCCAGAAAACCCCCGCCTCCGGCTAGCACCCAGGTGGTTTGCAAAATTTTGCCCACACATGCTGGGAATTTCGTCCGTTTTGCAAATTGGATGTTCGAACCTGGGTCAAGGACCCAACGTGTATGTGGGCCTTTAGAGAAAGTAGTTTTTGACCAGTAACACTTTGTGCCAGGGAAAACATTAAATTTAACTTAAATACTACATAGCATAAAGTCAAGAAAAATTACTGATATTTTTTTATTTTTCAATACTGTTTTCACTGGTTTCCACTGCAGTAGTTAATAAATTTACAGTGTAGTTTTTTCTGATCTAGGTGAGGTCACCAGCACTACTTCATCTAATGGAGGCTTATGTGAATCTGTGTTTATAAAACATTTAAATATTTATTCATTTTATTCCAGCCATTCACTTGCAGTTTTGAGGGCAATTGCAAACTGGACCCTCATACCCGTAAATTCTGTTCAGGATGTCGGTTGAAAAAATGTTTCTCAGTAGGCATGAAGAAGGATTGGATCTTACGTGAGTATAAATTGAATCTGTGCTCCATGTGTCTAAAAGAAAATAACGAGATGGGATTCAGGAAAGCATCTGTTTTCCCTCTCAGTGCTTGAAATTCTTTTCTTTGAATGCAAAGCTGCTTAATCAAGATAGGGAAGGCCACCTCCAACTTTCCATGCATCTATTCTGATGAAGTATTAAAAAAGGCCACCTTGAACTCTCCATGCATCTATTATGATGAAGTATAAAGTTTTTTTTAGAAAGAAATAAATTACCCACGTTCATCAAGGTGATATAAAGGAGATTATTTAGGTTACAGATGTATTTGTCGGCTGATGATAATTTAAGATGACCACTGAAAATGTGTAATGAACCTGCTGAAAAGTGGTTTGTGTTTGTTTGAAAATGTTTCTGTTTGAGATTATGTGCCATCCACAACCTTTTCTGGCTCAGAGAGAAGAAGTGAGGTTGGTGCTGTTCTAACAGAGTGATTAGTACCAGATTTTTGGGAAAAATAATTAATGATCAAAATCTATGCCCTCATTGCTTTTAGGTGATGATCAGTTGGTTAAGCGGAGACAGCGACAGCAAAAGAAGTCACAGCACACCTTTACCACTGACATCCAGCCATGCTCCTCGACATCCAGTGACTATATGTGTGATGAAAGTAACATGTCGATTGCCTCTGGAGAACATCCACCATCCACACATTCTCGTCATCAGCACCTGCTCCCAAGCAGCACATGCCACAGCAGCAATGACAATAGTGACTATATGCCCCTTACACCAGCTGCATATTGTGACTCTCAGTCATCCTCTTCCTCTCCCTTCAAACGTCACCACTCCATGCCATGTGGAGATTCAGCATCACCAACATCTACCACCTCACCACCAGCAAACATCCACCATATGTCCTTATCAGTTTCAATGCACCAAACAGACCATCTGAGCCCTGAAGTTCCTACTAAGATCCCTAAAGTAGAATATATCTCAGAGGAAGAGGATTGCATTTTTGGCAATGTATCCAGCAGTGCTGTGGGTGGTCACAGTTCTCATGAACATCTGGGGTCATCAAAGGAGCTATTGCCGTGTTTGATGAAATCGGAGATTATGGAAGACAATGAAGATTACACAATACCACTTAATCCCCACATCGGAGACAGTTTGAAAGAGCTTGGCAAGACCTATGATGAAATATTTGAAGCAGCATATACTCAGGATCAAGTGCCCAAACTTACAGAGAAGCCCAAGACAGCAGATCAGCTTTTCAACATGACTGATATCTTCATTCGAAGACTCATCCGCTTTGCTAAACACATCCCAGAATTCAAAAGTCTTTCTCAGTCAGATCAGATTCACTTGCTCAAGGTAAATATGGACTGTAGCATATAACATCACAATCGATTCCCACAGGTTATATTACAAAAGCGGTTTCATGAATGTCGCGATGTGGGTTACATGGGGATATTTCGACTGACTCTCTTTCGAGGTCCGCTCCCACAATCGACGAACACACAAAAATAAATACTTGCACTCTAAAAACTAAATAAATCAATTGCTTTCAATTTTAGTAGAACTGTAGGGCAGTTTAATTACAGGAATTAATGTAACAAATATAATTATAAATATAAATATCAATTCAAAGGCAACTGAATCTAACTAATGGAACTACAGCTTTTATAAAGACTAACGAATTCAATCTAACTACTTGCAGGTCATATGAGTTATATGGCAAATAGAATCCGCGCCCGTGGCGACGGATCTAACAGTTTAAATTCTATTAATTCAGTGAGACATGTTAGGATATGGACATTTCCTCTAGACACGCCATGGAGAATGCTTGTACAACCATGCGTTGTCTGGCGGTAGCTCTGAAACTGTCTTCAAAAGTAAGTAGAACGGTTCACTTTCATCATTACAAATTAGTATGGACTCTCACCATGCGGCCCTCACTAGGAGTGAGAGCGCTGGATGTAAACGCTGTGGGTTTATATCAAACCAAGTAGCTTAGGCTCTGCTTTAAATCAGGCTCCTCACAATGGACTGCTCAACTGCGTCTCTATGTCCCTCATCTGGCTGAGGACTATCGCCGACCACCTCGTAAATGGATTGTCTACATGTGGCCCAGAACTAAGTTCTGTATGGCCTTAAATACTGGACTGCATCTGCAGCTTACCGCCTAATTCCTGGATTGTGATTGGTGCAACCACTTCTAGCTCAGCTGCCGAACTGAGTTATTTTAAGTAACAGCCCTACGCAACGACCTTGGGTCGACATCAAAGGTCGAATTACTTCAATACAATATAATATAAATTTTATAGCAATAAATTCTTAACATGTTCAAAACCCCGAGCTTTTACTCTGGATCACGGTATTTCTGTACGTCAACAGACGTCTCAATAACATTTAATTCCTACTCACCCCTTCCCTCTTTACTAAACCTAGTTCAAAACACGAGATACAACAAGTGCTCAGTCATGCACACCTACGCTGTCCGTCTATCCTTCCCCACATCTTCTGTCTATCTATTATAAAAAAAACTGTTCAAAACAACTTGTTTACGAGACCAAGTTATGCTGGCTCGCACAATAATTACGTTTGTAAAAATTACTCACTGCTCTCTCACAAAAATTTAGTCAGTGGAAACATTTATGAATTAAATCTGTTCTTGACAATGAATATCAATTTATGCCACCATATGTTGTGCCGACTTTATATTTTCCCACCACTGCATGAGTATTTTTTAGAAGTAAAGATGAGATCTGCTCATTGTCATACATGTGTATCAGTTCAAATGATAGGATGTCGACAAAATACACATATTTGAAAGCAAGAATGTAAACATCACAGAGCAAAGTCCAAATATGTTCATAAGGGACGTCCACAATTTACAACAGTACTTTGGTTGCAATTCTAAGAGAATTCAAATATGAGCAAGCCATCAACTATTATTAGGGAATGGATAGAAGTTTAAAGTGCACATGCAGTGTGTATATTTGAACTTTGAAGGTTTCGATTTTAGTAATACTCATTTTGATCTGTTTGCCATGATTCACTAAGGAATTTTACTTGTTTGAGAATTGTATGAAGATTTATATTAGCATGTCAGTATTACAAACAAACTTGTGAGACTAGCAAATCATAGGTAAATCTATAGACAGTTTCTGTTCTTAGATTAATAGGATATGTGTGTGCGCCTGAAGAAATGTCCCAGTTGTCGGTACAGCTATTTTTGAGCTAGGGGGTGAAAAGGTCGAAAAAGTCGTTCCTAGTCGGAAATGTACTTCTAGCAGAAAACACAAGTTTAACCATTTCTAAATAGTATATGAAAAGGATTTTTGAATATTCTATGTTTAAATATTTTTTTTTTTGATTAATTATTTGTACATGTGACTCTCCACGAAGTAATATTGGAGTGATTGTTGCTAGAGGACCGTGGACTAATTACAAAGCCGTTATAGAGATAATACTGAGTAGGTTTACTGCTCATCTATAGTTTACCCTGTAACATGCCACGGTCCCCGAAAAACGGCCAAGTCGGAAGTTTTTTGGATCTTGTTAGGAGTGCGCCGTATTTTACATAGAAAGCTAGAGCTGAGCAGTGAACACGACTCAGTGGTTTCCCTATTTGCCTTTGTAATAAAACTACGCTCCCCCAACAATATCCAAAAAGTCTGTCTTGGGAGAGAGAAAATAACCTGCCACTAATAGGGTTAAAGCTGTTTTTCTCAAAAGTTTGTTTTTGCCCCCCGTCTTACAAAATGTGTCATATCTTCAAAACTGCTTAAGACATTGGAAACATTTTTAAAGCAGCGTGTTCAGCATTGAATTTACTAGAAGAATATGCACTTATCTCAAAATCCAAAATTTGAGACAAATGGGACCTTTCTCCAGGCACACACATGTTGAATTCAGCATGAAATTTCTCTTTGTCAAGTGCATCACAGATTTTTTATAGCCCACTGACAGTCCAGATTAGGGGAAATGAAAATTTTTGATTCAATACATGTAGGTGTCAGGAGTGTCCACCATACAAAGATTATTCTTGAATATCATAATATATTCAGCACTTTCAAAATCACAGACACTGACGCAGGGTAGTTCATCTCAACATGTCACTTTTGGAATTTGCTAATAGTAGTCAGGGTGAATTCCTGATGTTGCTGATTTTGCTTTCTGTTAGATGAGACAAAAAAGGCCAAGTTTGGGGGGGGGGGGGGGGGGGGGGAGTTTGTTATTCCAAGATGAGTGGAATGAGAAATGACTGGTATCAATCCTCTGTATATATTCTATTTTGAAAAACTTGGCCACCTTAAGTTTAAGATTGAGAGAGTAAGTGACACAAAAACGTCTTGTAAACTCTAAAGATATGTGACCTAAACAGGGCTATTTTCAGTGGACAGTTTTCTCAAGCACCAATATGTATTCAATTCATCATTGCCAGATTGGATAATTCCCAATAAAATAAAAAAAACAACAATGAAAAAACAGATCTCATTTAGATAAGTCACACAAGGTATATTTTGTGAGGTTCTAAATATGCCACATGGGAAGCTTAAAGAAAAGGAGAATCCCACCAATGCAAATATGTCGGCTTTGTGTACATGTTTCATTTTTGGCAGAGTTTTTATTGAATATTGCACTGTTGTGAACTTGTGAGTGTTGCATTGTTGCAAGTGAGCATAAGGTGCTTAGAACCAAAGTCCTAAGTGGCATCAAATGACTATAAATGTTTGCCAGTTAACCCGCTACGCCCCGCTCCCATTTCTGATGGCGGAAAAATTTGTGATTTATGAGAATTTCTTTGGGGGATAGTTAAACTTAAAGGGTTTTCAAGAGCATTTGGTTGTTTAAAAATCCCAGACTGGGAAATGTAATAATTATGACAGGACAACAATCACGAACGAACAAGTATAACACTTAACAGAACAACCAAACAGACTCACACATTTATTATACATAAAATAAAGATATACGGGCATTACAGTATTCAATTCCAATACCATACAATGGTCAGTATCCCCGACATTCATGCTTCTACGGGTCCACAACCCAATAATACTTTCTAAAATATGCTCTGGCCTCAGCCTCACATCTATATATATATATATTACTTGCTGGCCTCTCTTATTGGCGCCTGCTCAACCTAATCTCCGTATCTCAATCTCCCCTCGAGGTCTTAACAGCACATTACTATTTCAATAGCACATTATATTCTCAATGGCACATTAACATCGTAATAGCACATTAACATTTGAATAGCAATAAGGACAATAACAACGTCCCTGTCTGTGGCCAGACTGCCACGACTCATGTGCTCCCGCTGTCCTGCGCGACAGCTTCACTCAGGCGGCCTGTGGGTAGCCTTCTGCCCAACCCCGGCACAAGTCCGCTCACCGCGGGTGGCTTCTCTGCCCGACCCGGCACCTATAAGAATAACATTACATTTCTATAACACCATACAATTACTATCCACTTCACCACTCATTACGAACTATCAAGCGTACACACAATAGTCCACCTTTCACTCACCACACCTCTTACGGTAACACACCTCTACCGTGTTACACCGTACTCAGACTCGCTACGAATCCATGATCCTAACTTACATCTATCGCTCATTGCGCACATCTCTATACACAGTAATCAATGACTTTCACATTCCTCACATATAACTTATTTACATCATGGTCATAGGAGAACATAGTACATCAATCATCATAATTATAAATCATAGTTCAACCTACCAGTCATCACTGGAAAACACACAACAATCTCCCGACTGCTCTGATCTCACGTCTGTCCCCTTGGACTTCTTAACTTGCAGTGACTTTTCACGACACAAGATTTACCTCATCGCCTTCACTTTACTCACGTCTTGCACGCTTCCACATTAACTAACAGAAGTCAATACAGGTGAGCAGCCTCACTATCCCGTGAGTCCATCCTACACTTCCATGCCCCCGTAATCCTTGAATCTCGCTCACTCCACTCGTGACAGTGTTGTATTTATGTCATAGAAATTACTAAAAACAATTTTCTTGCCTTGAGTTTCTGTGTGAGCTGCATCCAAGTGATAAATTTCTATGTATTGCTGGTGAAACATGGGGCCTTATGTACTCTTATACAACCAGCATTTTGTCACTCTCTTTTTGCTTTAGATGGTGAGATAATGCACAGGACAGAACAAGAGATCTGGTATGCTGCCAGCAACTACTGGAGTTCAAGAAGTACAGAACCTAAATAACTGTGGGGGGGGGGGGGGTGTGTAGAAGATGTAACTGAAAAATATAACTGTTGTGGATTGTTGACTCTCATACAAGAAATTATGTCTGGCAAGATTTGCTATGATTATTTCATCTAGGAATGTGAGGTGACTGGGTATCAGTGTGATAGCTGATTTAGCAGAGACTGAGGTGACAATATCTTTTTTCAGAAAAATATGGTTATATGGTGTAGAGGTGAAAAGTGACTCTGAACTTTAATGTAGGTGATTTTTTTTTTTCACTGTAATAATTGTGCCATTTTTTCTTTTTTTTTAGGGTGGAATTATGGAGATGTTTGTCCTTCGGTCTGCTATGGGATTTGATTCCAAAAATAATACATGGAAGTTCAAAATTCAGTCACCAATGGAGTCCAATGGATCTAAAATGGAAGGGAAAATAGATTCAAGTGTCATTAATACACTAAGTTCATCTATGTTTATGCAGCATGTACAGTTTGTCCGTCAACTTCAAGAGGTATCAGGGAAGGACCGCACAGTTCTTATGCTGCTTTTTATCATTGAGCTTATGTCACCGGACCGAACCAACATCGCCGAGAAACAGAAAGTATCACAGAGCCAAGAGAGGCATTCCATGTGGCTGAAAGCTTACTTGGAGTCTGTCCACACGGTGGCAGTGGCAAAAGTGATTTACCCCAAGCTACTGTTGAAATTACTAGATGTGAGAAATCTTGGCGAAGAGAGTTGTCAGATGGCTTCACAGTTAGACATTACCAACTTGGAACCTTTACTAGTGGAGGTTTTTGATCTCAATAAATGAAACCCAAATTTGTCCACTTCTTGTACTCAGTGGAACTGAATTTGGTGACACAGAAAAATCCATGGATTTTGTAAGAGTGCATCTTGAAATTTCATGAACAAACTTTTCATGTTTACGAATGCAGAGTTTGCTTTTTGCTCACAAAAACCTTACATTACAAGACTGACTGAAAGTTCGCACAGATATGAGATTATTATTATCATCTTCATCAAAGTGAATGTTTATAAATGAATTGTAAAAAAGTAAGTGTATGCATGGATATGAGGCATGTTTAGCAGGTTTTGTTGCAGCAGTTTGTCAGAGGTTTGGAGGAGATGATTGATCTAGTTTAATATATACAAGTACATTTGAAGCTAATTTTGTTACAGATTGAGGCTGTCATCTGTGTCTTGCAGACGTAATAAAAAATACCAACTCAAATTATCAATTTATTTAAATTATTCACCATAAGTAATCCATCCCAAACTTCGAGATGTGGGCAGTACTCACCATCATAAATCCTTCATACCATATGTGTTTTTTTTTGTTTTTTTTTTGCTTTTTGGCTCCTGTCTTCAACAGACAGGTTGCAATTTCCTAGCTTTCATTGTGATATTTTATTATAAATGTTTCCCGAGAGATACCATACCTTTTATTAGAAGATTACCCAGTGAAGACATGATTTCTAAAAGACAAGACGGATCAAGGTGGCAAATGCAAAACTTGCGCATCCTCCAGCAACGGGCAGATATCAGCATTACTGATAATAAAAGATTGTACTAAACTATGCTTGCTAAACATTTAGTATTTTAATGCGATTCGTATGTTATTTATTTTATCGTGTTCGCATATGCCGCTAGTCTATATATATATATTCGATCCTAGTAGGTAGTCCAAACTGCCCTGCTATAGGAGTGAAATCCCATTTTGGCATAATTTTAGGCCAACATTACAAGGTTACTACTGCGGTGTGTTCATGTAGAGTGGCATGCATCTACATAAAAACAAAAGTTCAGTTCTTCTTCTGTCAAAATATACTATCTTTTGTATTGTTTAACTCTTTAACTATGGAATTCTTTTCCTAGTTTTTACGTAATTTTTTTTTTGCCTGAAAACGGGAAATACGGTCATGTTAGAAAATCGCACATTGTGAACAGAGATTTTGACAGAAAGGTAACAAATCATATATCAAAAGAAAGGAAATTGAATTTAGATTTTCACTGTAATGTCTGTTTTTGTGTAAAGGGGGTTTCTAAATCAACCAGAGGCATCAAAGAGGTAGGTAAAGGATAAAAATTTAAAAATAAAAAAAAAATTCTTTTTTACTTGTCAATGTTGGAAAGTCAGAAATAGGGTTAAGGATGCTGCTAAATATCCAAAAGTAATAGTAATCCATGTGTTCATGTCTATGTAATTGCTTAGTTCACAGAACTTTGTCGTTTATCCAATAATAATACATGTTTGATGTTACTCCACATATGGCAAAATATGAAAAATAAGAGAAAAAAGCTAAAACTCAAACAACAGTGTCAAATGTTATTGACTTTTCACAGGAGAACTTATTTACACTCTAATACAAATCTAATACACATACAAATCTCAATGAATTGAGAAGGGTTTACTGTGGGGTGATACATTTCAACGCATGTTTTCCGTCACAAGTGTGGTTTGTCGCTGCATCCCTTGCAAAAAAAATTGTGACCACTTTGTCAGGGGTGCTGCAGTGAACATATTGCCTATGTTTGCCTGAGAAAGAAATGAGGTGTGTATTGCTAACATATCTCTCAATGTGGTGGGCAGTGCAAGGTCTGCCTACAGCTGGAGAATCGCCATGTGCACCTGGTTCGGCTGGCATGTTTTCCACTGCAAGGTCCAAAAAGCTGATCGATAGCCTCTCCTTGAACTGAAGCATTGATGTTTTTTCCCATCTGTTCTTGTAAGACAGTACAGCACATGGGCATTGTACTGGGTTATTTCCAGCATCCAGTTGAACAGCTTTTTCCACCATTTTCTTGATTTTCTCTGGAAGTTTCCATAGGAGGTCAAAACCTGGTCAGTGCAGTCGCAACCATTCACATTGTTGTTATAATTGTTGACAACAGCTGGTTTTGGCTTGGTTTTCACCCTGGCATCAGAAGTATCTGCATGTGTGCTCGCCACGATAACAGGTCTTTGGCTTTTTTGTCTCGGAATAACATGACTAACATGGATTTTTGTGTGTTTTCAAAGCATTTTTTCTCAAACTCCTTCGACACAAGTTTTTACTTCAGTCGGAAAACCTTTCCGATTTTTGTTGAGCGTTCCTGTGAAGTATGTTTGTTTCTCCAGGAGGTACTGGATGAGGGAGATGTGTGTGTAATATCTATAGGCAAAGATGTGGTGTCCCTTGCCAATATACTCCATCAGTTTGTCAAAAATTTTGACAGCCATTGTACCATCATGGTCTAAATCAGGATTGTAAGAGGTTTCACGTCCAACATATGTCAAGATGTTTACTACGTAACTTGTGGCGGAGTCACAAAGCCCGTAAGTCTTTATGTGGTATTTCTTCAGCTTACTGGCATTGTACTGCTTGTAGACCCAGCGCCCCAACCAACCAATAACCATCTCGTCGAACGATAAGGTTTGGAAGGGATAGACAGCCTTGTTGAAATTGACAGTGAGGGAGTTCATGAAAGGTTCAATTTTTTCCTTCCCCTCTGACATGGCTGATGTTCCGGCATGAAGCATTGTGTGGTACAAGAGTTCAAATCTATCTCTGGTAAACAGCTTTTTGAAGAATGAAGAGTGGTAGATCTCTTTTCCAGACCAATAGTTTTTGATGGTGAGAGTTTACCTATACCGATTCTTATGAGGACGGCGACAAATTTGTATAGTTCATTTACCGTCACTGGCACCTATTTTGCCATCAAAGATCTCTTCTTTGGTGGATCTGACATTTGTACCCTCCTTTCAGCATATCAGTTGGTGGTGTTGGCTAGCTCTGTAAAGATTTGTACTGACCACAAAGCAGTGAAGCAGTCGAGTTCACTGGAGTTCTCTGTCAGACCTGTTGCTGTGTTGACCCCTGGCTGACGACTGTCATCAATGATTCTAGCAAGCATATTACATGCTTCTACAGCCGAAATTCGAGTAGGTCGATTGTTCCCCAAACCACTTGGGCCAGGCTGAGGTTGTGACCCAGCCATAATCACAAAACACGTCGAAAACTATGAATAATTCACAAACTTTTACTAAATTCAAGTTGCCAAACACTCTGTACCAGAAGGAAAACAAAAATAGCCGTCGCTAACCCCATTGCCAGCTTTTTTTCGTTCCTGTTAGCGGCCAAATTTGAGCGTCTAATATTAGACACTTCGTAGTTTACTGAGGGCGCAAGCGTGGTTAAAGAGTTAATGTATGTAGCTGCGTGTTTTTATTGCTTGAACAAGATATAGTCTTGTCATCTTCGCCCTGAGCCGCGCAAATTTGACCCCCTCATAACAAAGGATCGCAGAGCGTTGTGTCGATTAACGCATGTGTTTGAAAATAACTCATACAGAAAGCCAGATAAATGAGGTTCAATTAAATATATTTTTCATCCTGGTTTAAGTTAAAATTCCTTTGAAAATCATTTGTTGTAAAGTTTATTGACCGAGAAACTGGCAGAAACTTTAATAGATCAGGATCAAAATTACAAGCAAACGAACTTCAGCCTTTGTACTATAAGGGCATGTCAAAGTCAGACATGGGGCATGTTTTGGCGTGAAGGGCCAACTGCTTTTATGGACCCACCCAATGCTTGATTTCGTCACCTTTTCCCCACACTCAGTGCTGAGTCAATGGCGAAACGGTTGACCTCCTTTTCAATTAAAGAAAAAGAACAAAAAAGCATTATTTTTGTCTCCCTTGTAAGAGTTCACAAAAAATTGACGTCAGATGAAGTTTGATCTCTGAAAAAAGTAAAATGAGATGCTTGTATTATGTTTGTACCCCTTGGAAAAAAATTAGCATAATGTACACTCCACTGACATGGAAAGTGAGAATTTTCAATGCTGTGACTCAATAAAACATCATTTTATGGGCGGTCAAAGTTAATACAGTAGTCTCCGTCTAAGAACTCGCCGCCTTAGAACCCGATCCCCTTAGAACCCGATCCGCCTTAGAAGCCGCTGTTGCCGCGAAACCGAATTTTTTCACTGTAATTTACATGCGTAAGAACCCGCTCTGAAACTAAAAATCCGCCTAAGAACCCGACATTTGACCGAGAGACGAGCACACTTTTACGTAAAATGTCCATATTATTAAACGCAAAATTCTCTTTCCAGTAGACGGGATAGAACAAAGCCACACAGTAAAGTGAAAAAGAGCGGGTGGAGGGAAGGTAGGGGGGGAGGCGAACCGTACAAAGGGTGGAGCCCAGTTACGTCTTTTGTGTGCAAGCAGGCCACTCCTAGAGTAAATTAGCATAGTCATTACCTAACATCTATTGTTGTCTAACTCGAGGGGCAGAATTTTATATGTAATTGACGATGTGCTTGGTTTGCACGGCACACATGTACTTAGGGCTGATTGTGGTTATTACACAGGGTATCACTGAGCCTCGTGTTGTCTAGAATCGGCATCTGTGATTCACAACTTGATTGTTCAGTCTGAATCATTCCATTCGTTACACAATTATCACTGTAAGAAAAGAGCATTCTGCTAGACATAAGTCGTAACTTTGACCATTCGCAAAAAAAAATTTTTTTAAATTAATGTTCATTGCTTAATTTTCATTATGAGGTCATGACCCAAGTCCGAGCAATCAAGGGGGATAAGCCATGGACACGAGTAGTCAAATATGGGTGGCATCCTTTGGTATCCGCCTAAGTGCCCGGTCCGCCTAAGAACCCACTTTTTCTGTCTCCCGTTGACCGGGTTCTTAGGCGGAGACTACTGTACTATCATGCAATTTGCAAAAGGTAGCAAATTCGAGGTGCTTTTTCACTTTTGAAAATACCATAACTTTCAAAGCCCTAAAGTCAGAATAATAAATTTGGTATCAAAATTCTCAGAAAAGTAAGCTCCATCAGATTTGACAAGAACTGGTGAGATATGATAAAATGTCAAAATCATTTTGGACTACCTAATCCTAGTGACTTCTGTATAAATATCATGCATTTTCTGAGCATGTTTGTGAAGTATAGTAGAAACTGAGGATACTATGACCTGGGCAGAGTTGTCCTTGGCTAATAGTAATGCAGGAAGTTTCACTAAGTCACATTCCAAATAATAAAGAAATGAAAAGGAAAAAAAACCATTATTGGTTGAGTGTTCTTATACTCGAACCTATGAGTGCAGTTAACATTAATAGGTTAATATATTACTCTGTTCACATATGTCGCCAGTCTTTTTTATCATCCCAGTGACTTTTGTATGGAAAAAGCCATTGTTTCAGTCTTAGGCTTATGTTGCAAGCCTTACAAGCCCCATTGACTTCTGTCATAGAAACTTAAATGTTTTGCACTTATAAGAGCATTTTTTTTTTAAAGGGCAAATGAAGGGTGCCATGACCTGGACAGAGAAATGTTTCCAGAATATATGTAATGTAATTTGTGGAAAATTCCAAACATTTGAAAAAAGAAATAAAAGATAAAACATCATGGTTCTGGTCAATTTCACTCGAACCTGAGAATGGGATTAAGAAAGCTGAAACACAGATGTTCAGTGCCGTTTTTCCTTCAGTTAATACTTTGAGCAAAAGGAATTGGAACTAGGAAGTTTTATTACTGCACAGCTGTAAATGAGCCAGGTTTTGCTGTGAGAGAACTTAAAATTATTTCATTGGCAGTTTTACAAGTAATCAACTTCTTACTCTTGGGAGACTAACACAGATGATATTATGGAATTCGGAAGTGTGACTGGTAGTTTTTATGACTTTGTCATGGGCGGTAATTAATCCGCCCAAGAACTAATTATTTGATTTTTCACATGTAAGTTTCAAAAGACTTTTAATTAAAATTTTAGAATCCATGTATTTAAGGAGTACTTGAGTGTTTCATTTGTTTTATGATAATGAATGAGAGGCCCTTTTTATTTTTTCAATATGGCACTGTCTGTAATTCTGATCTTGAACAGGTGTTCGAGAAAACAGCATTCATCAATCACCAAGGTGGCATGAATGTATGTGTTTTGCAATGGGTGTCTAGAATGAAATGACAGTCGTTGTGATCACAAATTAATTCATTTTGGCTTCAATTCTATTTTATTTACATGTTATATCAATTAATTTGCTGGTTTGGAATATGTACATGTGTTGGTCACCTTTACCTCAGATTTGTGCTAGTATCATTGTAAATACATTTTTTCTGATGATATATTCACATTTAGACAGATCACACTTCAGTATGTATTTAAAGGAGAGAATGAGAATGACATGGTGCCTACAGTCTTTTCTCTTATTTCTATTTTCGTTACCACAGGTCATTCAAGAGCTATAGTTCTCCTTGTCAGGTGTGGCCCAGTAAATCTCCACTTCAGTATATATGGCAGGTTTACTGAAAGTTGTGTCAACTGTATTTTCTTTGAATTGTTAAAAATTTTTTACCTGAAACTGGCTCATTATGTGTGCTACCAGTGTAAATTGGGATGATCAGTCACCAGACTTTGCCATACTGTATTTCAAACATACCAATAACCCCTGAATGGCTTATCAGTGAACAAAGAGACATGCTTCACGGGACATTTGTTTTATTCTCCCACTGTACAGGGAACAATTGTTACACATCATATTGACATTTACATCACACATGATTAAAATAGGGGTTGATGTGCAGTCCACAGAAGTTAACTGGTAAGATGTATGGCATCATAGGAATGCACCATCTGTGGTCAAGCTTAACTTCGTTTCATATCAGATGTGGTGGTTGAATGTTAGTTTGGGAATTTATTGGCATCCTGTACAGAACGGACAATATATCAGTTTTTGTATGAAGGGTTTTCGAAGGGCTAATGACCGGGAAGAAGGTTGAGCATCCAATACAACGATTCATTGCAGTAGTAAAATGAAACCAACAAGCGACGCACATTGGTTAAAATTATATCAGAGAATTCTCCACATCGTCTTTGAAAGATTGCTTGGTGTTTTTGTTATGTACAGAGGCATTTGTTTGTTTGCTTCTTTCCTGGTGTCTTACATTCATTGGTTGTTGTTTACACATTGTTTTTCTGTTAATGTTAATATTGTGAGCACCATGTGAAGAGGCAATTCCATGATAAACATGTGACATACATGATATAGCAAAGACTACGATGGAAATCAAGTTCTACCAAGTCATCAGGAGCTTGTGCTCGGATGTTATGTTACATCCAAGACAGTCTGAGCCTGATAATGAATTCAGTGCCAGTGATATGTATGGCATGTGTTCCTCAGCTCTTTATCTCCTACATCAAGGTCTGCATATATATCAGAAACAGCTGTTCCTTAGGCTCCCCAAATGCATCTTATTTTTGCATTTATAATGAAATATGACCCAAGAAAAGCCTTACAGTACAAACAGTGAAATGTTGATTTCTGTATACATGTATAATGAACTGGTCAGGCAAAGAAAGACTAGGTTTTGGAATTTCCTTACATGAGCAGTATATCCTTTTCATTGGAAAAAAGTAACCATTGATGTGAACCTCTCAGACAGTTAACCATCCTTGGTATAGTTTTCTTAATCCATTTTAAATCCACTACTCACTAGACAGTAAATACTTGCAAAAGACTTCTCACTGCCTTCAACTTTGCAGCAATCAGCTTCTGCTGACCACTGAGACAATTTGCCCCTTGCATTCCACGGTGTGTGAAAGAAGTCTTTTGACTTAAAAGAGAAAAGATATCTCTGCTGGAGGAAAGGTCATTTTGGTGTTTTGTTATTTTTTCTAAATCGTATTATGTCAAGGCCATATTTAAGGAACTGTTGTCAGAATTTTTGGGGGGGATTGACTTCTTTATTGCCTATTTTTTAAAACATTATTATTTACTTTAATTCTATGAACCAATTTTTAAAGATTTTTTTTAAATTGGGAAAACAGTCAAATTTTTTAAACATAATGAAGAAAACATGTGGGTCTTCAATGGAAATGCTCAGGACCTTTGTTGAATCATATGGGAGTGACTCAGAACACATCGCGCATATCGCTGTGGAAGATGTCATACAATTCTGTCGTGCTTGAATTTTTAATTTTTTTTTCAAACTTCAAACTTCATTGTCTGTGATAATTGACACAACCTCTGACAGAGAAAGTGTTCTTAATTTTCTTGTGACAGCCCTCATTTGTGGGGTTTTGTTTTTCTGTAACTAAAATGTCATTGACACATTACTGCTCTTTGCTGTACTCCTGTGAAAATTTAATGTGGCACATGTTCTATCACATCAGCCTTCATTGTCAGTGGTTTTAAACAAATGATGACAAATCTGACATAAAGAGGTTTTTAGAATTACTGGTGTGAAGTATTGTGGATTGCTCATTCAGGCAGTTGCACAGACCTTACAATTCTGGAAACTGTTGTGCGTTTAAGCAGTGATAAACCAGTGAAACAACTTGTGTGCTATATAATTAAGAAGTGCATGCGCAATTTTCAAAACGGGTTGATCTGAAGCTTATCCGTTCATAAAAATTTCCATTACTGTTCAGTCTTTTTGCATTCCTTAAAAAAACATATAGTATTTACATTGAATAGTCAAAACCGGTGACTAACATTTGCTGTGTGATAATAAAACTAGAAAGATACTTGGATGGATCATTTTACACTATTGTATTGAGAAAGTTTATGTACAAGTGTTTCATTGCATTTGCTGAACTGTGATAATATGGTACAGCGCCACCTATCGGATGTCATCTCTTAGTGTAAATTGAAACAAAATTGTCTTAGGATTCTGGAGTGAATTGTCACATTCTGACAAGAGAAAGAAAGAAGATAATGTAGTTTTCTTGATGACAACCAGATAATGAATGTAATCCACTTTTTCTAACATTGCAACTCTTTAATTCTTCCACTTTCCAGTGCATATGGTCCCTTCTCTGTGGCCTAGCAAAAAATATGCTTTAAATTATGGAATGATAAATAGACAGTTTCAAAGAAGGTTTCATAACTCTGTGCTTTTACAGCTGATATTCTGTAATGTCATCTTTTAATATTACTGATACCATTATACATGTAATAGAAATGCAGGACCATAAGATTTGCGTCACCAAAACTGATGATTGTAAAACTGCTCTTATTCTTGTTTTATAGTGATTCTGAGATCAACAATATACCAAGTCAATTACATGAAGCTAGTGGTGAATGTGATCATCAAGTTATAGCTTGAAGTCAGTTTGGAAAGGCAGAAAACACCCTCATTGATGAGACATACTCAACCATTTTGTATTAGAATAACTTTTGAAGTGAATGAACTCAATGCTTTTCTTACTGCTACAATATCCATCCCAAAAGTAAATTCCCTCATCTGTAAAGTCCAGAGGCTTCTGTTTAAAAAAATCATCAAGTTTGCATGAAATAAACAGCAGCATCGGAGCTATTCAAGTATTTGCCATTATCAGTGCATTTTTGCATGCACTGCAACCAACTGTCACAAATGCAATCACCAAATTTCATTTGCCTTTCACAGAAGGGCAGCACTCATGCCAAAACATTATTCTCCTTGTGATCGAATCCCTGTGCCCTGAGACTTCCTTTCATCAGAGGGAACAGGTAGAAGTCATACTGTATCAAATCTGGATAGTACGGTGGGTGTTCATGTAATAATCCTCGGCCATGGCACATGAGGTTGACCACCATCTGGAAGTGTTCTGTTTTTGTTCTTCTGTCAGCAGATTTGGCATGCGGTTTTCTCTTACCTAAATTTTTAATTAGAATTCAGTGAACTAAGACTCTGGTCCTATCAACCTTCTCAGCAATATTGTGAGTAATTTTACTTCTGTCTTCTTCAACTGTGGCTTTGATTTTTTCCCAATGAAGTGTTCAACAGATGCTGCTAAAAAAGGGGGTAACAACAACTTTAAAAATCTTCAGCACCAGTGTTTTTCTTTTTTTTAATACCCTCAACCCATTTTGTAATAGTTGGGATACTTGGGGATTTATCTGATACTGCAGTTGAAAGACTCTTGTATACATGTATTATATTTCCACTGGTGTTTTGACCCATAGAATAATAAACTTGATGTCAGCAGGGGCATCATAGTTTGAGAAAGAAGCTTGCACAGAGTAACTATCCATGTCGTAAGCAAAAGGTCTATGATGACTGTGCATAAGCATTAATATCTTCACTTCCTGGCAAGCCAGAGCTATGAAATTTGGTTTCCAGAGTAATCTTAAATTGAACTGCCACCCTGCCAAAATTCATTGAAATTACTTGATTTTTGTGGGACTCAAGAGGAGCGAAACTTGCTTTTGGGATATATTAGTAGGTATAAAGTAGGCTTTTTGGGGCTCAAACAGAGGAGATAAAATTGTACGAAGCTGAATGTCTTATTTATCATTGGAAATAAATCTGGTGTGTTCATTTTGAAAAATTATTTGTAAATGACTGCTTCTAATGGCAATGAAAATGAAAGATATAAAATGTTGATCTCAGCGCATTATTTGATTGTGTTTAAAAATGATGGTATGTGAAGTGGGTTTTACAATATATCTAATTAACCATACAGACTCCCTGAGCTCATAATCAGCTTTTAAATTCTGTCAAATGTTAATTGTTTTGAAACGTGTGATATTATGATCAGTGTTGCCTTAATGTTAAGGTTACATCTAATACCATGATTGTGTCATAATGCCAGAGTAATCACATTCTGGCATTGAGTTTCACACTGAGATCACAGTGTTTTACTGTTAACTGTTTCACAAAGTGTTAAATGGAATCTGCTTGGCAGTGTTTCAAGATGTGATTGTCTTTGGTCTCTCACATAGCTTTGTGAGCGTGAGGTAAAGTAGGCCCACACATTTTATATAACTTGAAGTGTTAAAATTCCAGATAGATGTTTTGCCTGATTATCTTTGAAAGTTCATGGGTGAGTGTTTTTTCTTGTTAATTTATATGAAAGCATAATAACCAGATGGACTGAAATCCTGACAAGGAACTTTGTCGGGAAAGTACTTCTGAGACAGTGTTCATGGTGAAATGCACAGTGATAGATGCAAGATACATTTTTTAAAAATTTAAATGTGACTAAGATGCTGGAGGATGTAGTAACCATCTGGGGCTAGTCCTTTTTTCATGTTTGTTGTTTGTTTTGTCATCTTGCTTTGTCTCTAGTATAAATTTATTCTCAATTTTTGTGCTTTTTCTAAACGCATTACAACATTATAATCTTTGGCTTCACTTTGCTTCTGTGGAACTAATACGTGTTGTTTCTTCGTTTTAACAATCATTTTAAACTAACGACATTACTACATGGTCTCAGTAAAGGTGAAATGGATCACCTGTTGTCATATTTTGAGCCTGTCTGCTGGTTAATGAATTATTTGCTGGTGTATTTTAAACCAAGGCAAATAGAGTGGTTATCGTTTAGCACCTTCATGCAGAAATGGTTTTAATAAATATTACATTTATTCTGTGTCTTTGATAGGTGCAGTGATTTGTCACTCGCAGTTTAATTGAAATTTGGAGAGGGGGAAATGCTTCATTTAATTTTGGAAAGTGAAACTTTGAAAATAAATATCTTTCCAAATCTTGTTGCAGGACTGTGCACATTGTTACCTTAACAACAAGATTTTTAAATCAGTCAGGAAATCACTTGTTTCACATGATCACCCTAAATTTAGATCCAGATATTCTGTTATGATGAAGCACATATTACCACTGAGACTGAAAGATTGAAAGCGGATGGTGGCATTTACCTTTCAAAAGTATTCATGTCATTATTGTGTTGCTTAGTATTTCTGCTAATGTTGGACAGTCCACCAGAGAAAAATGTGCCTAATTATGTTTTCATGTTTATCAAAGGAAGTGCTTCAAATAGGGACAGTTGTCTCTATAGGTTTTCTTGTCTCTGTGGGTTGGGTTAGTGTTGTGTTGTGTAGGTGAATGCCTGGTAATTAAAGAAACAAGCGAGGCCTCCCTGTAAGGTGATACTTGTTACTGATTTCGTCGACTGTGTCGTCAGGAACGGAGTGGTAAGATGAGAAATGCTACCTTCCGCCGCCAGTCACTCTTTAGAGAGCAAATGTCTCAGAACATAATCTACTGTAATGACATAACTGTTGTACTCCATTAATAGTCGTGATATCTTATCCGAATAATCAAATTAGGGACGGGTTGGGAGGGCATCTTACCACTCTGTTCCTGGAAACACAGTCGACGAAATCAGAAACAAGCATGACCTTACAGGTAAGCCTCGCTAGTTTCTTTAATTTCATCTCCTGTGACGTCAGTCACTCCGTCGGTAATATGAGACTATAGAGCTGAGACTGAATGTAACTCCAGAAATTTTTTAAAACTTTATTCACGATATAACAAAATTTGGGTACACATGTAAATATGGAATCAGTATGACGCATGATACATACAGCATGCTATATATTCCGTAAATATGTAGATACTTGCAGTATACAGTTAACGGAAAATTGCTTCTTGCAGGATAATATGGTGTAGTATAGGGTATATAGAGTATATCGACATGAGATAAGAAACATGTATATAGTACACTATAAGTGAACAATCTTATTTTTTACTATTGTTTGCGATGTAAGAAGATAAAAGGCTCTGACCAAAATTCCTATTGATCTGTTTTTTATAAAAGTGTGAAAACATACATTCCTGAGATCAGCCTGCAGCTTCTAAAGTGGTAGAAACTGAAACCCCTGCATGTGAAACTACAGAGGGGCTGTAAAGGTGGAGGTGTCAATACCTGTCAGACTTAAAATTGCTTTTATCCACCTTGACAAAGTATCTTTGCTTGTAGGCTTGTAAGGTTTTTGGTAGCTGAGAAGCAATTTGCTTGTTTGCAAGGCTTTTCTGATAGGGGTTGTTCTTTTCATACATTCATGTAGAACATCAATAATGCATAGATTTGGATTACCCTCGAAAGCAAGAAATTCAAGTGGTTTCTGATGAGAATGTTTTAATGAAGATGAAATAAAAAATATACACTTCTTATTTGTGGGTTTCATGTTGTCAACCTGCAGACAATGGATAGTTTGGCATCTTTGTCCAGATAAGAGAGCTAACAAGATAACAAGTTTGTATGACAATTCCTTTAAATTCAAACTACTGTGAGGGAACCAGGATTCTACAAAAAATTAATGTTAACCCTAGTCCTGCGGGAGGCCACATTGGCCTCCCCGCGCAACACGCGAGACATGGGAGGCTATTATTTTGTCCGGCACGCTTAACCGCGGGTCCTGCGGGAGGCCACATTTTTGTATAGCAACGGTGCGCCTCGCACTTTGTTTATTCGGTTGCCAAGGCTGTCGTTGTTTTGTTGTTTTTTTTTCACGTTTTTTTTCCCCACACTATTTTCGCGTGTTTATCTATCCTGTCACCCCTACTAAATCTAACAAAATGGTATCGTCCGATTACGTTTATTACGATGCAACTATTCGTCATACTCGTGTAATAGTACTGACGGTCTGAAGTTGGAAACTGGGGAAAATCTTGGGGAAACTTTTACTTTGATGCTGGTTGTCGTCTACATGTGAAATGAGAAGAAAGGGGCCATGTGCGTATTTGAGACGCTGTTCTACGTCTGTAATTATGAATTCCGATGTAATATTAGGACATGCTGCATAAGGGAGTCTGTCAGTAGGTTTTTCATCAGGGAAAACTGGGAGAAAATGACCGACTTTGTTGTTGGTCGTTGTCTTTATTTGATGTGGTAATTAGAGAGATATTGTGTTCCTTTGGTTAAACCGCTTTTCAGTACATGTAGTGCTCTACGACCTGGAACTGGAAGTCAAATCTCTCGCTAAAACTAACATTATAGTAAGTGGACGCTTTGCATAGTAGAGGAGGGAGAAGGCAATGTCACGATACATGTGGTTAGTAAATGAAGCGAATGGCTTAAAATATAATTTGTTCACCTGAATGGCCTGACTTAGGGACAGAAAAAGCACAGAGGTCTTGGGAAAATAATAAAACGTGTGTTAAACGGCATGTAAATGCAGAAAACTCTTGATTTGGGCCTTCCATTTCATACTGCATATCATCACAAGTACTTTATCCAAATATCATAGGGGTCCATTACGATTTATCCACCACTATTGTTATTGCGTCCTGAAGTATACGCCATACACGTGTTCACAAGGACCCGATTGACCCGGCCGCCGAGGTTATCGGCAACACGCGAACGATCGGCTGACTGGCCGCTGGCTATCCCCGCACGGGGCGTAACGTGGACGAGTTCAATCAACGCAGGACGAGGGTTAACACATGAGATGGGTCCCAAGAGCCCCCATTTGCTTTTCAAAGGCAGAGACGGCCTGGTTTCGAACACTCCTTTCCTAAATCTCTTTACACAAGGAGTGTTACCAAACATTTCAGAGCGTCTTTAATCTTTAATATACTAGATAACGCTGATCTCGCTGCACCTATGCTGGAATATGAACAACCTTCTTCACATAATTCTGCTGGGAAATTCATAGCTTCAGTTAAAAGTGGCAAAATGGGATCCACTTCTTTCCTAACAGCGAACCTTTTCCATTTGTTAATGAAAGAAGAGTATGCCTTTTGTGTTCCTGGTCGCTATGAGGCCAAGAGAATATCGGCAGCATATCACCTTGCTCACATCTTCCCCATATAGATGTGTTGAAGAGCTACTTGCATCTGCAATTCATCTCAGCTCGAAAGGCAGGGCATTCCGCTGAGTTTCTTTCCTGACATTTGTCAGGTTCTGGGTGCTGTGCCCCAGAAAGGAAATGGCATGGGTCATGGTTTTTAAGACTGGGTTTAAATCCTTCTGCGTTTTGCACTGGGATATGATTTCACCCCCCCCCCCCCTCCCGGCAATTGCAATGGCGCATTTCACTAAACATTGTTGTGTGTTAGTGAGTTTTGCATCATTCTTTTTAATGTGAGAGCTTAAAGTAGACCAAATTTCTGAATTGGTGCGTGGCGATACCAAAGCGGAGCATTCAGAAGGTTTTTTGTTTACCTCTAGTTTCTCCTTCAGTTTTTTGGCATCTAAAGGTTCTGAGAACCGTCGTGCCATGAAGTTTGATATGTACTCTGGGAGTGGTGTGCCTTCGTCTGCCTCGGCTGTCAGATCTTTATCGGCCTCATAAAACATGGAGTGTTTATAGGCCTCAGTCCCGGACAATTTATCTCTATCTTTCTGCCGATTCTGTACCAAAAGTTTTGACCAGAGGTCACTGGAACAAACGGAATGTTGGTCAGGACTGCGCTCACGCTCTCCCCAGTAATTGAGTGGTTTAGACAATTTCCTTTTCTTTGACCCGGAGGGTTCTTTGTCAGGATCCAAATCGGAGGGGGCTGGAAAATGGGGATGATGATGATGAGGGTGATAAAGATGAGGAGGATGAAGAGCTAGCTTTCCCAGAGAGTTTTGATGTGCGCTTTTTCCTTTTTTGCCTATTTTGTCTTTCAAGAGTGTCCATTTTGCTCATAAGGGCTTTAATCAGCAATGTATTGTCATTTAACATTTTCATAACGTGGGGATCGCCTTTTGCATTGTTTTTATTTGAGGCCGATGGACCCACCTCCTCATCAGAGGCAAATAAGGACAGTCTGTCTCCCTGGCCACTCATTATTCAATATTCTGGTGCGGAGCACTATGTTGTAGGCAACCCAGGCAGTCTTTTTTGTTATTCCAATGTGCGAAGCACAATATGCTGGAAATATATCATAGTCTATCGTTGTTATATACTGTGCGGAGCACTGTTCTGGCTTCTTTAGTTTACAAACAATTTTTGCCAGAAATTCTGCGGAAGAGGACAAAGGGTTATGTAATATATTTAAATCTGTACCTTCTCTCAGATGATTCGATGAAGGTGTCTGTGCGGAGCACTACTCAGACTGGGAGGGAAGAATGTGTTGGTTTTTAAAATACGGTCCGAATGGCCCAAAGATACGTTTGTTTATAGCACAGCCCCCTTTTTTTTACTTATTTAATAAGTAAGAAAAAAACCAAACTTCCAAATCCCAATATGGATGCCGTAGGCTTGGGGATTTAACTTTACATTGTATATAATAATATTATAAGCCCAAAAATACAAGGTGATTAGTAAGTATAAAGATCTACCTACCTAATAATGCAGGTTACCCACACTTACAATCACACAACCATAACTTGTGTAGTGGTAACAAGGTAGAACAGAAAAACCACACCAAATGCGCCGCATGTAACCATCAGCTGAAAGGTGAAACACTTGGTTATCCACTTGGCGGTTAGCAGTGAAGTGTCTGGCGGGGGAAGGTAGCATTTCTCATATTACCGACGGTGTGACTAACGTCATAGGAGATGAAATAACATTTCGTCCCCTTAGAATGACACGTTCTAACTCCCTTCCGTCAACTTTTGAGAAACTGGGTATTGAAATTTCATGTACTCAAAGCTTTTAGAGCAAAGAATTTATTCTCTTTAGTAATACTTACAAATTACACACCGAATCTGCTTGATACTTCGACATGCAATGGAGAAGATCTGTAGAAGTAGTGTGGGTAACTCAGTTCAGCCAAAGAGTTGAGATAGAACCTTGTCATTCTCAGGGAACAATTCCTTGGGGGTGATGTGCTAAGGTAGGGATAGTTGGCCCTACTGAAGCATATAGGCCTACAATACAGCTCAGCTTTTTTTCAGGCATCAGCCTAGACAACACCATCTTAATTAAGCCTAACCCACAGGGACAACAGTGTCCTTTGAAAACCTACAGAAGGACAACTGTCCCAACCAAAGCACTTACTTCTCAAAGGGTAAAATTATGTTTTGTCAGTCTGTTGGTGAAATTTGTGCTTTCAGGTATCATTTTGTTTGTATGTACTGCTTTCTCATTATTCATCCTGTCCAAGACAGTTTGCCTGCATGTACAGATTTGTTACATACCTTAGTTGCACTTGCTTGCATTGGTATGAGGCAATGTTGCACTGGTGATTTTTATCATTGTCAATGAACACTTGTTGCATTGTTCATTCTGTCAGATCCATTGTGCTTGCTTTGATCGTTAGGGCAGAGAAAACTATTGGTATTTTCATTTTGGAAATAGCGGATATGGAAAAATTAATCATTAATATGAAAATAAAAATGTTGCAGTTTTATGGATATACAGTGTAAGGGAAGAGGTTAAGAACATGTTAGCGCTACAGGCATCATTATGTGGTACCCAAACAAATACAAGGTACAGAGTGCTTGTTTTAGAACTTAAAGCACTGGGAATGCAATTAAGACGTTGGCATGATACGTACAGTACAGGTATTTCGCAAAGAAAAGATATTGATAACATTGAATGCTATCAAAATTTATAACCATTGAAAGGAAAGAAACATTACAGAAATAAGGAATAAAAAACAAAACAAATCTTTAAATGAAAAGAAATCCCTATTTTTGTAATTGTATTTTGTCTATGGCCTTCATTGGCAACATATTTGTTAAATGTTTATGTGGGAGATCACAGCTTTACCGGTAAACTTGTACATATGAAGTAAATATATTGGTTTCAATTGGTTTCTATTGGTATCGTCGTGTATTATTCATGGTTACTGTAATGGCACTTATTCCTCTGTCATTAGTTACACATTTTTAACATTAGATACACTCTTAGTGTATGTTGTTTGTAAGTCATCATGTTCAAGTAAATATATAGAAGTGGTTGCTCAAATAACTCTGTATTATATATATATAGGTATTATACTGTTGACATTAATTCATTGAAAATCAATATTATATCATTGAATTAGAATATTTCTCTATCACTGGGTCATTTTATTTTTATTTAACTCTATGTCATGTGAAATATTGTACATATTTATCCCTATATATGAAAGATATTTCTCATCTCTGTCACTGATATTGTTAGCATCATGCATTCAGGAAGGCGTGGCAAAAGAGTTTAAATATGTGGGTGTTGTCTTGAAAAACTTGTATTTGAGATATCTCTTTCTCTTGTTTTTTTTTTATTGTCATTGTGCAGTTTTATTTTAATGTATGGGGTAGGGTGGTTGGTCACACCTGTGTAATGTCACCCCTTTCAGTAATGCATGTAGAGTGCTGTTGTTACCTCCCTTGTCAACCTAGCAAAGAGAACAGCTGATATATAGCAAAGCTAAGGGGGGGGAAAAAGTGACCAATCCCCTCCTGCATCAGTTTCTATGAAGAATCAGCTCCACTGAAGAAATGTAAAGGGTAACCAAATGCGTAAAGTTTTTTGTTTTGTTTTTGTATTTCCATGAAAATTGTTGACTTGGGGTTAAAATTTCAAACCCAGAATACCAATACATGTATTTAACTGATATTCAATGCTAATACGATGTCTGAATGATGACATTCGAGAAGAAACAACAGAATCCAACTCCCCAAAATCTTAATTTTCCCAAGAAAAAGATGGCTACCAATTAAATGTTGATAGTAAAAATTCAGTCTTTTCACATGTAATGCGTATAACTGCACTGTTTAATATGTGTTATGTCTTGATTTGATCTATTTTGAAGGTCTGGCATGGATAATAAGACTTTAGGTTTCATTTTCTTCCCATAAGTTGTTATACATTAGTGCTGTTAAATTTACAGTTAGGCCTGTTGTGGCTGTGATTTCACAATCAAGACAACACGTTAGTTTATCTTGCTCAGAGAAGAATCATATCTCATCATCAAAACTTGTAGGATTTAATCATTACCTGAGTGATGCTCTCTTATAATAAGTTGAATGGTTTGGTAAACCTCACTCGATGTGTACAACACTATGGTTGTGGAATCATGGTTGTGGAATTCACACTTTTGAAAACTCCCAATTTTCTGGGTGTGAACATTTAAATCAAGGTATCATTTGAAGAATTAACTTCCTGGTTGACTATTTTATTGACTCAATGAAATACTCGTCTGGCGTCAACCAAATGTTTGAAACCTGCAAAATTAATTACAGTATGGGAAATCCTGTGATTTCATAATATAGGCATTTGTTTTCTCCATGGAAGTGACAAGTATGTACATGTATTAATTGAAACTCATCCAAATTTGTTTGGACAGCACATACATGTTTGTGTTTTCTGGATAAAAGGCGGGAGAACATAGGGTGAGTGTACCATGTATGCAAAAGATGCACTATTTCTAAGCTGTAGACCCCTTTCAAATAGAGTGTGCCACCCACTCGGCATTGATTGTGTTCCATAGCCAGCCATACTTTGCTGAGACTACGAGGGAATCAACTGTTGACACAACACCTTTGATTTGGTGTCCTATGATGAGAGATTTGTCATTGATATCATCTTGAAGGAATCTTGGAGTAAGACAGTCCGGTTGACATGAAAAGAGCAGTTGAATGATGCTTACGCACAGCCAATGAAAGTTGTACAATGTATAAGGAACAAAAATCAAAGAAATATATTCATTTTTTTCATGGTCCCTTCACATTAGTTAGTACATGTACTGGTTTGTTTTTTTTTGTTGAAAATATCAGTGAAATCAAGAAAAAGAGTTCAAAAAGTTCAAATGAAACATACCATAACTTCTGCTTTGTCCCCAGTTGTTGTCAGTACTGCTTCTCGACAGCTACATGATTTTTTTTGTTTTCAATTCATCACTGCGAAGCTGGGTAACAGTTTGTAAGGTGCAGACTAGGCTTTTTGTTTTAACATTTACATTGTATGGTTGTCAAGTTTTGAAATGAAAATGTGTGCCAGTCAACAAGGACTAACGTTCTGCATTGTTACTGCCATTAAAGGTCATGGGACTAAAAATCATCTCTCTTTTTTTAACACTGTGATCATCATGGTAAAGAGAATGATGTGATTCTATATCATACACAAGGCGCATCTGAACAATTTTATTTTGTTTTATTGTGTTACCTTTTAATTTCATACAAGTTTATTTTATATTCATATTTCAGTTTCTGCGTGCCCTGGCTTGGCTTTTTGTGTCATTTTGGCTTAACATGTTCAATTTCACCACCAGGGGTGTGATTCCGTCACCAATTAAATGAGGCGACAGTATGAGGTAGCAGAAGCATAATCCAAGTAAAACCTGAGATAAAGCTTTGCATTTCACTGCCAGGTATTGTCAGGCAGACTAAAATTTGTATTGCTATTTGAACTCAAGAGCTTAAGGGATTGTATGACAATGAAAATCACTAATCGGCTAAAAAATATTGGTTTTGAGTGATTGGTAGGCCTATCTCTCAATTACCCATTTATCTTTCATGTTCATGCCTAAAGCTTTTAGTTCAAAGAAATATCTATGAACTGTTCAAAATCACATTTTTACTACCGATACACCAAGGCAGATAATTCTATGTTCTGATAATAATGGCCGTTTTCTCAATTGTTCAAAGTAATACGGAAAAAAATAACATTATTCTCAAAAAGTCCTTAACATATCTGGATGAAACTTAGTAGTATTCTGTGTTCTTATTTTTGACAATTTTTTAAAGATTTAAAAAAAAAAAACATTACTTTTTTAAAAGATTTTTTTTCACCAGAAATGCACAAACTCCTTTATTTGTAATGAATGTATGTAAATTTTTGAAAATTCATATAAAATACAAGTTTCAATGTACAGACAAGATCTGTTGATAAAATTTGTGAAACAGATCTAAGAATGGTTATGTGCAATTTCGTGACATTTGAACTATAGAAAATATACATGTATGATGTATGTTTGAAAGTTCGTATAAAATCCAATTTGGCGGATGATATGATCAGTTACCATGGCAGCGGTTGAAGTGAAAACCAAATTGAACCCCTGGGCTGTTTCTCTTACTGACTTTACCCAGTAAGAGGGCATAAAATTTATTAGAAAAGGTAGGATGTAGATTGTATTTTTCACTGCAGCAGTCCTCTTGACATTAATAATCATAATGGGGTGTGAACAAATAAGTTCATTTTCCTGTATGCTTTGAACATAATATTTTGATCTCTTTGATCATTCTTCATTAGAATTTGATAATTTACTCACATTAAATTATGTTCATGTCTTATTTTATAGTGGAAATTCACAAGCGTGATTCCACAACCGTGAGTGCGATTCCACAACCGAAGACATAAGGTGAAACTATCAAACAATGCATGGGTATAATGATTTAAAATCTGGCTCAAAATGGAGATGGATCTCATGTATAAACCAAGTCATGATGCTTCGCATTGCCCATTCAGTAAATTCCTAACAGCAAGGTACTCCTCAACATGCGTGAACATTGATGTGATTCCACAACCGAAAATCTCTAGGCCTGCCATTGATATACCTTTGAATGCAGCACATGTACTTGAAACGGCACCCTCATCTTGTTTCACTTATATCCATGCATAGCATGGTATGGTGGCCTTAATTTCCTCATGCTTTCTGCAGATACCAAAAGAGTTTGGAAAAATAGCACCAAACAGTGATTCCACAACCATTGAGTTTGCCTGCAGTAGTTTGGGGAAAAGAACTTGGGGCTTAGGGTGGATCACTTTAGATTGCTGCCAGTTTTTCTTTTTTACATCAGTATAGCAAATGTCACTGTGACTGACCTCTTTTCATATATGAACTTTGTGAACCACAAATGGAGGTCCACAGAGTAGATGGATCTGGGACATTATGTCAACAGAGCTCTGATGGATGTTATAATACTGACAGGCTGTAGGCCTATTTAAAGTCGAAACTGTTTTATTTGTATAGCAGTCTAGCATTGGGGAGATTGTTTTGTGCCTGAGAATCAATCATACTCAACTAAAAGTGGATATTGTGAACTCTTCATGATTTTGTGTTTTCCCACAGGTTCTGTTAAACTACATACAGTACGGTATGCCTCACACAGGAACAGATCCCTGTTAATTTTTAGTGTAAGAAAAGCACAATCAGGATTTAGCTTTTGGGCTTCAGAAAATAAAAAGGAAGAAATAATACAATAGTAATTTGTGGGCATGACTTTGAATATTTGGAAAGGGTGAGTGCTCTTTGCCGCCTAAATTATGGAATAAAGTGCCGGGCAATCTACTCTTGTTCATTATTGTGTTACTAGAAATGGATTCCGGAAATGTACTAAATAGCCTTCCGTGTCAGATTCTTGCTTGGTATTGATATCTTTTGCCTAACTCTATTAGTATTACCATCCATCAAATTACATGAATGCACTTGCGATATTTCACTTCCAATAACATCCAACTAAACATTTTTCTGTCTCCTCTAGTTGTTGTTCCCACTGTCACACTCCTCATTTTTTAATTTTTTTTTAAATAATTTAAAACCTATTGCATACATTGTTTTTAAATAAGTGAGTTTAGACGAGGGCATTATTTCATTTCACCAAAAAAGACAGTCTGGGTGAAAAGCACCAAAAAACAACAGCAGCAGCAATTGCATTTCATTTGGGAGTTGGTAGTTCGTGGTGTACTGATAACATTGTTTTGCAACCGTCTTTGCATATTTATATGTATTATTATTATTAAAATCTATCAACTTGAATGGTTTGTCTAGGTGGACCTGGTGTAAATATCAAAAATTGGCAAAAAGCCTTTGCTGGGACCCCACAGGTTTTCTGTGCTTTTTATATTATTTGGTGTAAGTATATTGCAGGACAAGATGCTGCCCTTTTCACAAACTTAAGACCTGGTGTTGATTTCATCTTGAAAAACTGAGAACTCGAAAATGAATCATAATCCTTCACTACCCTTTTGTTATCGCAGAGCAATGGGAAGAAAGCAGAACTTGATTAAAAGCCTAGAGGTGCGTCATACCGGAGTCACAGTGTGTTAGATCTTGAATTCATATATGTGAAATATATGTTTTATAAAAACCACAGAAAAACCACCCGAGGCTCTGCTACATACATGTGCAACTTTTTCATTTTGCCAAATTTTGACATACAATGTATATTCTTCACAGGATAGGACGGTGATCTTATGAGGATAGTTATTTCTGTATGTTATGAGTCTTATTTATCCAAAAGGTATGGTCAGTTTACCTATTCAAACAGAAGCATTCGTCAATAAACATTTGTTGTTCTCGAGCTTTTACGATTTTGTTTGCCTTCAAATTGTGTTGTTCAGTACATGTACATGTATCATTTATGTTCAATGAATGTGGCCTGCTGGTATGGGCTGAGTTTTGTGCTTGACTGTTTATGCCAGTGGCTGCACTGTTGTGATGACGTTGAATATTTATGTTACGTGACCCATCTCCATCCACTGACAAGCACACCCTAGCTAGCGCACAACGCATATATATTAAGATAAAAAGATATAAGCATGTATCACAATGAATATTCGACATTGATATAATACCTGTACTAACTTACCAAGACTGACTTGGAAAGAAAAAGGCCAGTATATTTTTAGAACAAGAAGAACAAAAAAACAAAAAATAGATGACTGTAAAGTCAGCCTGAAAATGAATAAAATATTATGCTCTTTTTTTCTTCCCCGGGGTTTAGTGCTGAAGCCATGTGCTTCTGCACAAAGTAATTAAAGTGAAGCTTTGAAGAGAGAAGGCTCCTTTTATGTGGGATCTGAAGGAGATCACAACAAGTGGAATGGAAAAATGTATAGCTGATATCATTTCATATTTTCATACAACTTGTTACCCCTGTTTTTGTTGACTTTTTTCAGTTTTCTTTCAATGACAGTTTTTAGTCTGTCACCCCTTTTTTCTTTTTTTTAAATCTTATTGATTTTTGTATTGCTTAAAGTTCCCAGAGAAGGTAACTTGAAAGTTGGACATCTATATTTAAAGTGTAAAATTCCCAATGTACAAGGATAATTGCAAAATATCTTGTGCTTACCAGAAGAAAAGCCGCATGTACCATGTTTGTATCTTCTATGCTTTGCCTATTGATTTTACATTTCATTTAGATTTAAACAGACAGTGAGTGAAATAAATTTTCATTTGATTAAAATAACAGCTTGAAAAATTGTGAAAGCCTGTCTAGATCTTAGTTGAAACATGATCTTCACTGCTACAACACATAGCAGGAAATTTTCAACTAGTTCAACCCCTTCGTCTTTTGTTACCTTTGTTCCAGTTCATGTGTATCCCTTTATTTTTATTCGCTATAGACGACTATGTTACATTCCTGCCTCTTGTCACTTGTATACAATGTAGAGTAAATTATCATTGAAGAATTTTATACTGACCTTACTTTTGTTTATTCTACCAATGTGTGACTAGTGTGAGTTTTGCTGTTATGATTTGAGGTCTTTATTTTAGGAGGTTCGCTGCCCTTGGCATTTACACCTCACTTTACTTGTTTTATTATTTCTTGTTCTGGCGGGGGGAGATGATATGGATAAATTTTAATCTATTAATTTCAAATTTTGCCCGGGCAGCGGCCTTTCGGCCTGCTCTTTACGATTTCCAACTGCCAAGGTATCTTTAACGTGCGCAACGTGCACACGGGCCCTCCGAATTTTTTCGTCCTTATCCGAGAAGACTAGGTACTCGATCCTACCCCCCAATAGGACCAGGGACTTGAAAATATGAGAAAAATCCAATTTCCAAGAACTACTCGATCTCGGGGAGTACTCGGGGACAAGGTGGTCTAGAGGCAAGGTGCTCGCCTCTCATGCCAAAGGTCCCGGGTTCTAAACCCGGGCAGTGCAGGCATGTTGGAAAGTGGATTTTTCTCATATTTTCAAGTCCCTGGTCCTATTGGGGGGTAAGAGTTTTGCTGTTAGTGGCCACCAGTGTCTTTTATATACTGATTTTCGTATTTTATACTGTTGAAGCACGAGTACATATCGCGTATAATCTGTAAAAATCTGAACATAAACATGTACGTTAATGGTACGGTAATTAATTGCTGAACCTTAAGCTGGTACGGAGTAGCATTATTAACATAGGCCAAAGTCAGTTATGTCGTCCATTAGGTTCTACCCTGCGTTTAACAGAAATAAGAAAAGACTGATTTGATATTTAGCTTCACTACTTTTGGATGACACAGCGAGACGAGACCCAGAATACCGAGATGAATCATTCATCATGTTCCGTCTGTCGTCTTGCGCGCGCATCATCGATGTCAACAATGCAACAATTCTCACCACATCCCTTCATAATTGAACGAAAGACAGTAGTACTCACCGTATTTATACGCGCACAATTTGTGGACATAAAGTGGAAGAAGGAATGGTTCGTCTTTAAAAAAAAAAAATGCGAAAATGAAATGATAATTTGATATAAGTACGTGTGACGTAGTTTCAGTCGTCCATTTTCCATGACTAGAGTATCTGAATGGCACCGGTATTGGCCAGGTTACGAAACATTCATAACTTAATTTTATTTGACATAATATTTTCCGTCCCTCCCGCCCCCTTTTTAAAAAGAAATTAAGAGAGAGGTAGGAATTGCTGTTGTCTAAAACACTGGCATTTGTTTACGGTGGTGGTTGAAAATTGACTGAAACCCGAAATGTTCTAAGTCAGAAGAGGTAAATAAACAAAAATAAGGAATAATAATAAGGCAGGACAGAGTCAGAGATGTTGGTTGTTTTGTTTTTTTTCAATAACGAAAAAATTTCAGAATGAGAGCTCGCAAAGGAGCAGGTTACAAGGGACCGAGCGTGAGGGCTCCACTTACCAGGTAATTCAACTACATGTACTTAATTTATTGAATTGCTGGTCCATTCCATGAAAATGTTAACCAATATGAGAACATATGAAATCTGAAATATTCAAGAAAAAATCCTTGGTTCAAGCTCTGAAATCGTTTATTGACAAGAAAATGTCATTTGAAGAGAAAGCATGCTAGATTTTCATAATTTTTCCTGCATGTTTTCTAAGAACAATATTTCATACTGAGACGCAAATATATTCAGTATAATTTGCACTTTTATGTCAAATCACAAGTAACGGACGCAATCAATTTTTTTGTTCCTTCTTATTTTGCATTGACATTTTAACAATTTAAAAATAAGAAAATTCTATTATTGGCTTAGGTTTTTGACTAGAAAGAATCCAAAAGACATCATTGGTTCTGTGTGACACATGTCACACTTTACATCATAAAATTTATCAGTAGCAGTAAATATTTGAGACAGATCATAACCAATTACAAAACATAATTTATTACTGTAAATTGTTAAACTTCCAAGCTTAAATCAAAAACTTATCGTATTCCTGGAAAATGCACTTGGAAAGTGAAGATGTAACAAAAGTCATGAAAAAAAATGTAACATGTCACGACACTTTTTTTGTCTGATATCATCTAAACATTTAAGAACCATCAGATACACAATTTGCTACTTTTAAAACAGTCATTTACATTACAACCATGTATTCCTATAGACTTTCGTCTTTAGGTCAAATTCTTAGACCACTTTCACAGAAATTCCAGAAAATGTTACTTGAAATTTAAAAAAAAAAAACTTTTTGTGGATATAACACAAGCACCATTTTGAGTTAGATCTTACCTTAAATTTTTTTTAACTTAAAGATGAAAACGTGAAGTTACCTTTTATTTTTGTTATTGTCAAGACAATTTAAATGATAAAATATCTCATTTAATGATACCTTTAGGAAGCTAGCAAGGTGAAAAAACTGGTCTCCAGGTGAAACACACGTCACATGGAATGGGTCTATTGCGGGGCGGATACAGCAAGCTTCATCAGATCTTAATTAAGTTTTAGCTGCCAACATCCTACACCCAATCCCAACTGGTTGAGCGGCAAATACACACTCCGTACACAAGACACCCTCCAGATTTAAGTAAATTCGAAAACCAAAGTACATACATGTACAAAATTAATCAGTCCATATTGTCCCCTCTCCCCAATCAGCCCCCATAGAAACTCGTATTCCTTTCCTTTACCTCCAGCTGTCTCTTCAGGCACCAGCCGTTTGTGGGGGCTAAGAAGAGGAAGAAAAAAAGAAGGCGTCCCAGAAGAAAGGCATGAAACAAGAAGAAATAGAATAGGCTACATGTGTAAGAAACAAAAGAAAAGACAAACAACAACAAGAAAGGGCAGGTGTAAATACTAACAAAGACCTCAAACCTTTAAGTTTTAGCTTTCCACACACCACTCTTTTAGTGTCTTGTGACAATGTTTGTCTTTACCATGTTTTGTGATGCCCTTTTCAGCCAAACGAGTCACTTTCTATCTGCTGCTGTTTAGTGCAATGGATGAATGTACAGTGTTTGTCTTGTTAATGTGTTTTATTCTTCATTTTTACACCTGTGGTGAACGCCAGCCAAATTAAATACTGCATTCCTTTCTGAAGCACCCCCCTTCCCACATTTATTTTTCTCTTTGTCCCATATCATAAGCCCAACATGTCACAAATTTTTAATATTAAATTGTAATATCCGTTCCAGTTCCATATTTTAACACACAATAGATTGCACCCGTGACGCTCGTACGCTTGGAACGGTGCGTAGGTGACCACAATCGTTCAAAAAAGCCAGCATGGGAGGAGGGGGGGGGGGAGCGATTTTCATTGCCTTTTATTACTGGCGAGAACCACAGGGAGATTCATGGGATTTAAAAATAACTAAACCAAAATTATTGCTGCTAGTGCTATTTATGCAAAGAAATCTAGGCCTTCAGTGCCTAATTTAAACCCGAAAGAAAGAATTAAGTGAAGGGCGTTTACCACTAGAATCTCTCATTACCAAGAACATACATATTATTAGAAATCAGTCCCACTTAATTTATCTGTACAATTCTTTCACAAGTTCTAAGCTGTGTCACTTCATCTTACCACAGTATTTCTGCGGTTATTATTGTCTAACTTTAAAAACACATTTTCTTCATCATTTCCTTCGAGAACATTCGCAGAAAAATGATACATGCAACTGTAAAACAGGATGACTGTCATCATCAGTTTGAAACTAAAATTCATTACCCTCAACACAATTTAAAGCATTTTGTGGGAAACGAGACGTAAACATTGCTGTAAAAACAGTCGCTTCTACCCCCGGAAGGCCTATGTTACCAAAAAAAAAAAAAATCTACAAATTTCTCGTAAAGCAGATATCATTTCACCTGTTTAACACAGGTTGAGAATTATTTGCAGCTTTGTTATTTGTTCCATGTACTTACTCAGTAAATACAGAGGGAATAAGTAATAATAAACAAAAAAAAATGTAGGCTATTGTTTGAACTTCTGTATCATTTGTGTTGCCACTCAGTGGATCCCTGCAGTTGTTGTTGAATGAAGGATGTTTTACTTTTATATCCGTCATAACACTTCATCGACACAGTTATTCACAGTTAACAAGTGCCTGAAAATTAAAAAAACAACAACGAAAGAGTCAGAAGGAGACCCTACATACCAGTTGTGCTAGTCAGTTGGTTAACCATGAAAATGAACCAAACAGTAGCTGCGTGTTCGTGAAAAAAAAACATATGAAATGGAATGTTAAAGTGCATGTCTTTATGTTGTTTTTTTTTAAATGCATTTAGTTGGTGTTTTTTTTTTTTTTCTTCTTCTTCTTTCGTTCACCAATCTAAATCTGCAAATTTGTTCTTTTAAGAAAATCTACGGTTTTCTGCAGTTCTGGCAGAGTACCACAGAGTTTGACATTCAGGTCGATGGGTTTGGGCCAGTTAAGTTACCCCAGAATTAACACAACTAGTTACCACTTTTGTTCCCAGTTTTGTTCATTGCGGGAAAAAAATATCAACCCTGTTAAGAGTTATTAAATTTCATAATAATCCTACTAAATTTTGCGAAGGTTGTTTCTGACTCCACCTGCTGATACATGGGAAGTCACTCTGGCATACTCATTTCACTTCCTGTTATTGTGAAAAATTAGCATTACGAATTTATTTATCGGGAATGGGCCTCGCTGCAAATTTAGTTTTCAACCGATTTAAGGTGAGGTCATTAAAATTGATGATACCGGATTTCATTATAAAGGAGACAAATTTTCGAGACAAACTGAACGTATGGAAGCTTTAGAGTTAGAGATCTAGACTTAGAAGAGTTAGTTAGATCTAGTCTAGAATCTAGATCTAGACTAGATCTAGACAAGATCCAATGTTATTGATTAATGTCCCTGCCCTCCGGTGTCTTCCCGAGTCACCTAGGCCTGCCCGTTTTCTTGAAGATTTAGTTGCTGAGTGCTAGGGAGTGATTCCGTTCTTTTGATAAGGTTACGTGTCAGCTGTTTGTCACACATTTTCCAGATCAGAGGTGTAATCACCATGTAGGCCTATTGTATTGTAATGGAATCTTTCCTCAATCCAGCAACAAGATCTCTAGATCTAGATCTAGATCTAGAAGCACTGACTAATCTATAGTATCATCATCATCATTGCCTTTCTCACCCTGGATCAGGGTATAGGCCACCAACAAACACTTTCCATCCCTCTCTATCATGGGCCAGCCTCTTTACATTATTCCAAGTCTTTCCGCTTCGTTGCACATCATTTTCTCTGGCTCTTCTCCACGTTCCGCGCGGCCTTCCTCTTGATCTCTTGCCCTGGGGATTCCAATCCAATACCTTCTTCGTGATGCTGTTTCCTGGCCTCCTGAGAGTGTGGCCGATCCATCTCCATCGCCTCCTACCAATTTCCTCTCTGACTGGGCTCTGTCTTGTTCTTTTCCATACAATTTCATTGCTGACCTTGTCTGTCCATCTGATCTTAAGTAGCTTCCTCAAACATCTGTTGATGAAAACTTGGATTCTCTTTATGCAGGCCTGAGACGCATTCCAAGTCTCACATCCATACAACAGGACTGACTTCACGTTCGAGTTGAATATCCTCAGCTTTGTTTTTAGAGATATATCCTTGGTTCTCCAAATCTTGCTTAAGGACGTGAAAGCTGCCTGTGCCTTTCCAATTCGTGCTTTGACTTCTGCCTCTGTTCCTCCCTTATTGTCAATGATACTACCAAGATAGCAGAAGGACTCTACATCTTCCAGTGGTTGATCTCCTACTCTGACTTGTGCGCTTGGGGGTGCAACAATGTTTAGGACCTTCGACTTCGCAGGATGTATCCTCAATCCAATAGATTCTGAAATTTTGTTTAGAGCTGTAGTCTTTGCTTGCATCTGGTCTGGTCGTGAATCTATAGTATAATCACAACAATATCATTTAAGTGAGCACCGAGAGTGAGCTTTAGTTCTTGTTAATGACAAGACATCATTTCACCATTAGATTTAGCACTAAACCAATTCAGCATGAAAGTTCTGTTATAATATCACTGATAATATCAATTTTATCAGCTGTGCCTTTTGTCATTCTGCCCATAGCTGCATAGGCCTACCTGTAGTAAGTTCTGCACACATGTATCGTTGGTCCAGTGCAGGAAGTGATTATCTTCTTTTGTGTGTCAGTGGAAATAATCAGTGGGAAGGTGTACCATATGAGTTACATAACTATAGTCGGGCACTTATTTCATGTAATGAGTGTTTTATAATTAATTGCTGAGCCGCACATTTACTGTAAAAAACGTCCACCTAGAGGGCTAACTCACCAGGGCGGCGCTGCCCCCCTGCAACCCACCACTCATGGCCGCTCCTAAAGTCTTATATCCTTGTAATATCCTTATAATTTACAGCATAACTCCGGAACTCCGCCCAATCAGTGTAATCATGTCTTGCACTGAATGAACAGTATTAGGCCTTCTAAGCATCAAATTTGTTGATGGTGCTTCTGTACTATAACCCATCACACATGAGAAGGTACAAGATAGCATGCTGGTAATACAGTGAAAGGCTTTGTTTCACAATGCTAGTGTTGTTGCAGAGTAAATAATTGTAACAAATAAGTTGAAAGTAGCCTATTCCTACAGGCAACATGCTTCTTAAGAACTGTTTTCCTCAAACTAACCAGCGACTGTCCATTGTGATTAAAAATCGCCCCCTACGGACTTTCCCAATTTTATGTTGCCCTATATTAGTATTAATCCTTTGCACACAAATTTTGTGGATTCCTTTGCCAGAGTCTGAGAGGAAAATGTCAGTGAAAATATAAAGCAGAGTATCTTTATGAAGTATTTCAAGAGTTCTGCATGCATTTAGATTGGCTGTTTTTTTTGTAATTTAAACTATTTGAAATTATCCTCCCTGAATTCTATTGAAAACATGAAGGACATCCTGATCAGGTAGTATAATGGGTTCACAGGGTTCCCGCGCACCCCTGGAATTCCAGGGGCCCCTGGAAATATTGAGGGTTAGTCCTGGAAAATCCCTGGAATTCTGTTGGGGTTTAAATGGCCTTGAAAATTCCTTTAAAGTATAGTTTCAGTGAAGAAATTTGAGACGCTAAACTCCGATTGCGCACTCGATAATTTGTACTTTGATACACAATGACCGGTATCGCTTATAGTGTGATAGTAGCTAAGCCCAGCGAAGCAGTAATGGGGGATACCCGCAGAACTACAGGTATGACCTTTTGTGTGTGACTTGTCTTGAAACAAAGACTGGTGTGTTAGCCATGCAGCATCTTTCCACGTGTGGATCTTGAACGCATCCCAAAATTTATTGAGATAGTTGAATGCACAGGCCTACCCGATGACTACCGTAAATATTCACGTGTAATGCGAGAAATATCATACGGTACGGTAGCAAAATAATAAGGCCAGTTTGGTTTTGGGCGAGGCGAACTCGGTTTTGGGAGTTGGGTGGGGCATGATAGCACCAGTGTAAGATTTCACAAAATAATTTTAATCTGCTACTACTACTAGTGCTAGCATTGCCGATCTCTTCAGCTCAGGTGCAGTCATCGCCACATGTTATTCATCCCACGGGCCGATCAAGTGAAGATATATTACTCTAGTGTTACGGTGAACGATGCGTTTTTTAAAAGTTATTATTTTGTTCTTTTTCATTTTGTAATTCTCTAACCAATTGGCCAACTTGTGCCACTGATTCTACCCGGGCCTGGCAATGTGTATTAATATGTATGTGTGTGTGCACGCAAACGGTAGGGAGAAACAGCAAACGGGTTGCATGCGTGGGCAAATTATGCCCTCTGCCCTCATTTTTTTTTTTTTTAAATAATGCAACATGCATTGACTCGTTTTCCCAGAAAGCGGAGTAGTGGCGGTGGGCACCGGCAGAGATGTCAAAATGCTCACTCGGTCAGTTAACGTCAATTAAAAATGTTGCGCCATGTTAAGCTTGGCTTGGCTGAGACGAGTGTCGCTAATGCCAGTAGGAGGGCGAAAAATGGACTGGCTCAGGCGTCTAGGGAAGCGCTAGCGACGGTGTGAAAAACTTTTGGTTTATGATAATATTGGTTTGTCGTCGCAATTGGCAGCCAATAATTAGTATTAATCAATCAGAATAAAGCTAACTACGGATCTGGATCTAGTTGTTTTTGATTGAGGTTAGTTGTGAAACAAAGGGTGGTGCCTTGGTCATTCTGGCTCAGTGTTCTTCTACATGTTTTTTTTTTTTTTTGGGTTGTTCTTCTATTTAGAGAGAAGGTCGAATACTTTGTATCTGATGAGTAGATGTAGATAGTTCTTGCTGTGGATCTGGCAGTTTTGAAAGCAGTAGATTAAATAGTAGTAACGTTAATTAACTTGATACAATCAACCTTTGAAAGAGTTCCTGTCAGGACTGAATTGCATACACTAGTAAAAAAAAATGTGATAGGATATTATATTGATTAATTAGCATTGATGCAAGGAACTTTAAAGAAACATATGTCTTTATAATGTTAATAGCCTTAGTGCAAGGAACTTGGAATCTTTCAGGAAGATTGAACTGCATTTATAATATTAATAGACTTGAATAACTCAATAAGGCACCTTTACTAGAGCTGTCAGGGAAATGGACTTGAAATAACTGAATTTTTCAGTGTGGATTTACTATGGTTGAACTCTAGATAGAGAAACAGTTCTTTGAGTGCTGCATATTACTTGCAATGTTTGTCTGTCACAGGTCCTTAATTTTTGTTGTTGTTGCAAATCCTTAAAATAATGAATTTGTGTGAATCCTGTTTAAAACATTAGTAAAGCATCAATACAGTGGACAAAAATCTGAACAAAAGTAAATAGATAAGTATATTTTCTCAGTTTTCGTGCACCTGAGTACCCCTGGAATTTAACATTTTAGCCCTGTAGTGGAACACCCCTGAAAAACCCCTGGAAAAAATTTCTTAAAGAGGTGCAGGAACCTTGGGTTCATTTTAATGGGTTGAAAAGGCGCGCAATATTACATTTACTTTAAGTTTAATGTGTGATGAATTCACTTTTTCATGTCAGGGCTGATAAGTAATGTTTCTGCAAAATGCCTCTTGAATAAGAACAGTCTGATTCATCCATTGTGAGTAGATGGAGGACAATGTTGAAACATTGCCTTCTCAGACCCATGTTAATTGGTAACATTTACAGATTGCAATTTATTAAGTCCATATTTTTCATTGCAGATTCCTAGTTTCGCTCAGCAGTAACACTGGGATTTTTCATCAGCACATTCTCTTCTGAGTTTGGCCCATTGCATGGTTCGTGGTGCTGCTGTGGGGCACATTGGGGCATATTATGTTCCGATCTCGAGCTAATGAGAAGGATCGAACAGGAGACACAGGAATGAACAGAGAAGTCAGTGTTCCCCTGGTGAAGACCCAGGATGGAAAAGACTTTGATCCCAAGGTATTTCTCTTTTAGTTTAGTGTAAATTTGAAAACTATATATAAATTTCATTTTAAAATTTGATTTTGAAACAACCAAAAAAATTTTTGTTGGTCACACTCCTCATATTTATAAACCTCATCATTCATTTGCTTCATGTGATTTGATGTAGATAAAAATCCTGGTTATGGGTCTGTAGTTCTTAAACTTTGAATCAGCCTTTTTTTTGTTAGAATTAATGATACACAAATAGACTGAAAGTTTCAAATTTTCAAGGATCAGGGAACCTAAAAATATAACATTAACAGGAACTGCAACTGAATGAAACCCTGACTGTGTCATCATAAAATAGACATTTATTTACATTTAGGAACCAAAGCATGGTCACAATTCATTTGGTGAACTAATAGTGAATACACCCTCACTAGGGAAACTTACCATTCATAGGGGAAGTGAAAACCTGGTTCACATTCGTAATTTTTACCAACATGACAAGGTGAAACAATTGTTTTAGCACTGACACACATGATCTGTACTAATTGTTTAATGTTTTCAGAAACTATGTTAATATCATATTATAAAATTATGTCAAAGCTTATTTATAATTATCAGTCTCTGGTGACTTGCTCCAAAGCATATTAACCATGATATTTTGTTTTTTTCTCCTTTAAAACTTATTTTTTATTATAAGTGAATGGGGCCATTACTAGTAAATGTAAAACGAAAGTGTTCTTTTCTCTGGTATGTAATGTAAAGTTAAGTTAAATGAAAACAAACATGATGGGAAGCCAATGGATATTGGAGTCCGAACTAGAGAGTAACTTGAGCAGAAAAAATAATTTCTTTTAGGTTAACTTTATTCAAGTCATAAAAGTGGCATGATTAGAGATAAAACCAATAAATGGCATTGATCACCTCTAGGAAACAGATGTGATCACGTTTCGTCAAATATGATATCATCTTTTGGCTGTGGGAACCTTGTTGAAACTATCCTTTCAGGCTATAGTTAGTTTAGGGGACCGTGGCCTTTATAGAAGGCTGTTGCTGAGCAGTGAACAGAACCAGAGAGTATAGATGTATTGAGAGATTTCACTTCCGCCAAACCGCGAAACTAGGTCGTTGCGGTAAACAAGAAATTGAAGAATTGAAAGAGACCGCCTTCACCAAAGATAGTGTGCATCTGTTTACTGTGGTTTGTTCATATATTTGGGCTGATTGAAACAATTTAGAGCCGTTTTTAAGTTCTTACCCCACATGGAAATGCACAAACAGGTATTGTTTACCGCAGCGACCTACTCTCCGCTCCATGCTAACAATGGTTTTCTGGCGCCTCTCGTTCCTCACAGTGCAAATGGACCAATAGTGAAACCTCCCTATACATACATACTCTCTGACACAACTCAGTGGTTCTCTGTTTGGCTTTGTAATTGGACTGTGGTCCTCCAACATCCACAAAGGCCAGTTTTAATGAGGTTCCAACAGCCAACCAATGATATAATGGTGTGCCGGTATTTAAAATTTTATGACCAAATTGTACTTTGTTCGGGATGGAACTGTTCCTCCATTCAAATGCCATGGTTGCCGAGGGCTGATTAGATTTATGTTCTGTCCTCTCAAGCGCAAGAGTTCCAACACTTCTATCATCAGCGGGGCAGAGTCAGACCCAGAAGAGGTACATTTTTCTCCAGTAGAATAGCTGGGGCTTATTCAGCCTGCACCCCTGCACCTTACTAACATTTTCATTAGCTCTTGTGTTGGAATTTTGGACTTATATAACTTATATCTACACTTTTATTTCAGAGCAACACTTGCATTACTAGAAATTTCATTTTCTGTTGTTATGAGTTGTTCAGTTGCAGACGATAATTTTGGTGTAGAATTCTTTAGTAACACTTTCTTTAATTTTTTTTGTTTTGACTTCTTGTTGTAACTTGTAAGTTTCTAGATCCTGTGTTTGAGTCACCTCTTGCTTCTTCCTGAATGTGAAGCCTTTATTATGGATGTCAGTATCTGTCATTATGTTCCTGTGTTTAATATTTTGAACATTTATCGGCTTTCAGTCTCTGACTTGGTTCATGTATTGTCATTGTCTTGAATGTTAATGCCTATGGTTGAATAAAAAACAATATCATATAATTTTCAGGTCTTGCGCAAGGCACCAATTTTTCATAAAGCGCTTCTCAGATATGACAGTGAGCTATTGTCATTAAAAGTCTGATGTCTTCATTTTATTTAAGAGGAGAAATTTGCTGCTTTCACTGTGGAGAACTTGTATTAGGGGAAAAGTAATCTTGCAGCCTTCATCCAGTGAAAAAGTTGTTGTTTGCCATGATCTTTAAAGTATTTTTAGACTGTATTATTTCAACATCTTAAGCCTCTCTATCTTTAAAAGTACTTTATTTATTGACCATTATCGTAATGCATTTCTTCCAAGGCTGTGTGGGTCTTCTGATATTTTATTTCAGTTTTTTTTGAAAAAATCAACTGTTCACTGTGTTGCGTATGCATGGTTTGACTTCTTTCTCATCCTGTTGTGCAATGTCTTTTATTCAGTTTATTTCCTGAGATTTGGTTCATTTCTAGCTAGTTCATGATCAGCAGGTGTGAAATTATGTGAATTGAACTGCAGAAAAGCATAATGCTGGTTATGTCTGCTTGCAAATAAATGAATGCTTAACAGAAGTCGTATTGTTTCTTATATGAGACACCATAGTTCAGGAATTTATCGAAAATTTCAATCTGTTCAGTGAGCAGCTACCTGCGTATTGATCTTGTACTTTGTTCATTTCTAATATTTGACATCAATAAATGAATAATTTAATGTAGCGGAGAGTTTATATGAGACAAGTTCAACTAGTTAGCCTGTGCTTTGAATGAACCTTGAGAATTGAATATTATAACTCTCCTAAATTTTAGTTAACATGATGATTTGTGAAATGGAAGAAAATTGTCTTTGTTGTTTCCGGAGGTGCGTTGGCTGATGCAAATCATTGGACTGTAATTCAAATGCTGTTTTATGACATGATCATTAATCCACTGTATGGTATGTGGTATCTTGGAAGTAACAGGCAGCTAGGCTCCTTTTCATTTATTTTTTTTTAAGAGCATGCTTTGTTCTGGGTTTGTTTTACATTGCTTTTTCAGAAGCAGTACATGTATAAGATTTGCTTGTACACCAAATTCCGAACTGGTCAATTCAAAAGCAATTTAACAAAATGCATCTAGTCACAGGATGCTGTTGGAAAGTCATTGGATAGTATAGTCTTTCCCTAGGATGGTCTTTGGTGTGAATAGATTTCTTTTAAGTGTGAAGCATCGTTGGATGACACTACTAGAAATTTTTAACATGTTCTTAAGCATTTGACCAGAAAGGAAAAAAGTGAAATGTAATGGCGTCAGAGTAAAAATTTGTATAGATACATGTACATGCCCACAGTTGTTGAAAGTACTAAGGCTTTATAATGATTATTATTATTAATGTACAAATATTACTATTAATACTATTAATCATTCTCCTGTAAAAGTGGTATATATATATGAGTACCATATTTAAGGTCGGCCTGGGGATCCGGGAAGTATTATTTTCAGACGGCAAGAGCCACGCTGCTGTTGGACAGAGTCTGCAGTATTGGCTATATACCATAATATTCGACAATAAATTATTGTTAACAGTCATAGCCCACCTTGTAAACAATATATGCCACAAAATAATTGTCATTTCACTTTGAAATTCTGACAACCGAAAATACGGTGCTGGCAATAGTTTAGTCTTTTCTTCCTTTCCTTCTTCTCTTAGAAGCTCTCTTCTCTGATCCACCCCCAGACCGGATTGTCTGCCCATTTTTCTGTTTTCCTGACACATTTGCTCCATTAAGTGACAACTCAGACCGGGGTTTTCTACACATTCACACACACCCATGCCTCCAAAGACACGTATCCTTGTCTTCCAATTTCTTGCTGCCCGTTAACCAACTTATACCACCAGACTGGGAAAATTATTACCCTTTTTTATTTTTTGTTTGTTTAGTCCACTCCCATCCACTGATACCATCCACCTCCGTATCAGTTCCTTTCCTCAGTGGTATCTGCGTTGTAAACTTTTCTGCTTTCCTTTATTTTCCCCCCTGTCCTATGGCCACCCGTAGAGCCGCCAAGCGCGATCACCCGTAGACCTATGTGTTGCTGGCACCAGTCATTGATCAGGCCTGGGCGGTGTAGAAGATAACTTTCTCTCCCAACTTTCGTACACAGAATTACTCGTGCCAGCGAGACTGAGTGGATCTTTGAGGCTGCCCTCCTCAGCAGTGTTGTGCACGTTATTCCTGCGTATTTAAAAGAAAAAGAAAAATTGTTCCAGCGGATTTCTGTTTGTGTTGGACGCTCTGGATTATTTTCGGGCGTATTTTATAGGTTTATTTTTTCTCGACCACTAATTCAAGACTGCGGTCCCTTTTTCTTCTTTCTTTTTTTTTTTAAACTTTCAGTGAGTTCCGTAGAGTTGGTTTGTCATCAACTGGTATGTTGTGATTCAATATAGGGTTCGGCAGTTGGTATCGGAAAAGACTGTTGTAAACTGTTGTATTCTCTAATCCACCACAAAGCTGCGAAAGGGGTTGGGGGGAGATGATCTGATCCAGCGTGCATTGTATAGAAGATGCTATGATAGGAAGTGTTCAAAGTTCATGTTTTCAGGAAATCTGAGGTCATCTTTTTGTTGACCGGCTAATGTTTTGACAACCATGTTTTCAGAATTAATTTGCTGATATTGATTGCTTTCATAAATCTTGTTTGTATGCATTTCTGCATGGCAAATCGGCATGCATTGCTGAGGGAAGGTTTTCATTCTTTGTTCCAACATGATAATTAATGGCATTTATAGGAGTTATGACAGGGTATAGATTAGAGTTGTGTTTTTAAATGTGTCTAAGATAGGGTGTATCAGTAAAGTGCATAACGGGGAATACACATCCAATACATGGTCGGGGGCATCCCGTTTGAAGCTCGCTGTTGTCTGCTCTGTTGTGAAAGGCAAAACGAAGAATTATTTAGGCACCAGAGATAGTGATTCAAACTGGTCTTTGTTTTACCACGACGTATTCACTACGAAGAATACCATTCATGCTCTTGCAACCCCAGTTCCCATAACAACGCCATAATTATGGTTGTTTGTCCTTGCCTCTGTGAATTTTCTATATCGTCAACCATTCACTCCACAAATAAACAGATTTTCAGAGATACTCTTTATGCGATTCAATTTAGCCTTAATTCTCCAAATTTCATGGAAGTTAACCTTGAAAACCGCACCTGGAGGAAAGCATTATGCACAGAAGGGTTTCTTCTGTGCAGACTTGTCTTAATTGGATGCAGCTATTCTCTCTTACGTTGCCACATGCAGTAAGCCAGTAAATAAGTCACACGGGCACCATAGAATTGACGGCCTGAAAATTTGTAAAAACAGTTTTCGAGTTTATGTGAAATTGTGATTTGCTGATTCTAAATAAAGCAACAGGTGAATGCTTTCATTTCAGAATAAATTGTCAAAAAGATAACAGCAAACTTGAAAACCAGGTAGCACCAAAAACAGAATCCCGTGCCTGGCTAGAGCTGCTTTCAGTATTTATGTTTCCTGAGATTGAAAAAATACCAACGATTTTTTCTTCCCTTATTTTTGCAAGTCCGAGCCCGAATGGCTATCCGATGTTGTTCATAGCCACGCTCTTCCTGTTTGTGTGACTTGACATTTCAGTTGAGTTGGTAACGACCACTGTTCTGTGACTTCATTGTGCATTCTAGTTTGCTGCTGCATGGGTGGTTGTTTTATAACTGTACGTGAATTGAAATAATGTTTCTCAATTTGCGGTCACATACGTATATATACTTGGGTATATTGTGTTTTCTGGTGTTAGTGCATGCAGAGATTTTGCATGGTTTAAATGAGAGGAAACATGTGGTTCTGAAATTATTCCTCTTTCATGCTGATGGAGTACTTGTGCTACGCTTTGAGTGAAGATATGTTAGTTCTTTTGTGGAGTGAAAGTACGGGTTGTACGGTCTCCGTTATTCTAAGGGAAAATTAAAACAAACATGTACATACACGTAATTATGAAACAGCATTAGGCATCCACATTACTCTTTAAAATGCAGCGCTTTCAGTGTCGGGTTTTCTTTGGGTTTGTGTGTGTGTGTGTGTGTTTGCGCAGGCTCGCATGAGTTTTGTAATAATGAAGTTTTTGATTATTAAAACCCGAAGGACGTAATGAGCATCTGACTTTGGTCGTTTTGACGTGGGTAATGCCGCACTGTGAGAGAAAAGATGTCAGCTGAATGTAAAGTAGCACATTTGCTCCGAAATGTTGCTGCGCATTGTCAGAAGCAAGTCTGATGGGTAAAGCATACAGTTGAAGATAAGAAACTCTGTGGTTAAAACTTGTGGGGTATATAGGGTGTGAAATATCCGAAGTGTCTGAGTGTCGAACTTGGCTTGACCCTCAGAAAAAAGACAGATTGTGAATGTGGCAAAGTCTTAGAAGGTTAGCTAAATACCTGGTAAATGTGATTCTTGGGGTTATTGTTATGGTTATAGTTCATTTCAACAACCAATTAGCGACCATAGTGGGCAGAGATAACTTCTGGAACAATTCAGTATTTTATAGAAAAGGAACTAATAATTAGCGAAGAACCTGGGTAAAAATTCTTCAGTTTGGAATGAATGTGCCCTGGACACTTGATATGAAGATTATAACACTGCTTGCCATTGAATTTCATAATTATCGTAACATTGTTTCATCCCCCCCCCCGCCCCCCCCCCCCGACCCCCCCCCCCCCCCGAGTGTAACACTCGGTTCAGCCCGTTCTGCTGTTGTTTGGGATACAATCATGTACATGTAATTGGTCTGTTCCGCTAAAAAAAAAAAAAAAATTAAATGTGGCAATAGAAGTGTGGATGGACATTAATTATATTTGGCCAGCCCCTCCGGGATTTTGACATCAGTTTAAATTTGATCTTGGCCAATAAATCACGTAAAGTGTGGATTTCGAATCCAAATGAGTTATAGGTTTCATCTCGGGTAGCCATATGTTTACGTCCTGGCGCCATTTCAATGATTATCCAAACAGCGCTGCTGAATGCTATGCTTCCACTTTAGTGTAAATGAGCGCCTCTTAGGGACGAGATATGGCCGTCGCTGAGAGTTATTGAGTGAATCTCTCTGCGTTTCTGTTTATTCTTTCTTTTCACGGGAATGTTAGAGGCCTGGGTGGAGATAAAGGATGACCCGTGCTCACACATGTACTTGGAGTATCATAAACACAATTCTCACCACCTGCACGTTATCTTTACATTGATTTCAGGTAAAATGCCCAGAATGCTTTTATAATTAAATAAATACCTGAAGACAGCGAGAAGTAACAATGGTGACAGTATACATGGTCACATAGACGGAGAACTGTGTGTATGAGCAGGATTTTTTTTAAAAATCGAATTGCAGACATGCCACATCGAGGGCAAGAACTCCCTCACCCCTTTTCAAATCAACGCCTCGCCTCTCAAATCGATGACGCCCCCTCCCTACATCGATACTGGGGCCCCAGACCTTTTTGGCCCCTTGGCGCGCCAGGCTCCCTCCTTTCTTTTCCTATACATTAATTTGATTGAGAATAGGAATGTCTCTTCAAATGCAATGCTGCTAGGAAGAAAATCCAGCGTGGCTTTATTTCTGACAGCTGTGATGCCCAAAGAACAATAACGGAAGTCCAATACGTATGATAAGGTCTACATTTTCTCGAGAAAGGCCGGGAATTCTCACGTGATTTGTACTTTGTTTGCTCTAACCACGCATCTCCGAATCTGAGAGAGTGTGCATTCGATCAGATCCCCAGGGGCTCCTATGATCGCTGCTTTTAGACACTCTGTGTGGGAAAAGCTAATAAATGCGAGAAAATCATTGAGAAAGGACCAAGAATACCCTACAGAATTCACCGGGGTCTTCGTTAACGTAGATTCCACATTCTTCGTGGCACGAACGTTGGTAAGGAGAATAATCTGAGTTAATAATTGCCTTCTACCTCTTTCCCGTTTTCTTTCTCCTCGCCTAATATTTCTCTGTGAAATACACATTTATAACTTAACTTCTCCGAAAAAGGAATGCAGAACACGCACACTCCTGCAGAAAAATGGTCACATTTGATTTGGCTTCACATTGTTATGTGCAATGTTGAAGTTGAATCGATAGGGAAACAGTAATGCTACTGAACATGGTTAGTAAGTTCCCTGCTTTCAACAATAAACACTGTACCTCGAACAGTGTTGACGCAAAAATACGTGTATCTAAGGCTATGTGGCATTCAGAAAGGGGACCATGAACACGGGGAAGTGACCGACAGAAGATTAACCTTCGTCATTCAGAAATCCGGAGCAATGAGGGTACAGACCCACCAACTTAATCAGTAGGAAAAGCAGAAGAAATTGCCGTTATATTCCTGCTTTCCCAAACCACAGCTGTCTTTAACTGGCTGGGTCAAAAGGCACTTTGATCTACTTATTTTGGCCGAGATTGCTTCTCCACCCACATTCTCAGAAGCACCGATCGTATTCTGAAATGAAAGCAATCTTGGAAGAATTGAGTTTTGTTTGCTGTTTGTGCGCCGGCCTTAGGCAAATACACACAAAAAGAAAATTCTAGAAATGTTTTGGAGAATGAAACTGGGGCTTCTATTACGTAGGATTTGGCAGGCCCAGGAACGTTCCAATTTTTACATACATACATGCAAATGTGCGCAGTAAGGAAATTAATGCTGATTGTAACAGTCACTGAATTGTATGGACGTCATTTAGATTCCTTCTTCTTAAAGGGTCATAACCACACCTTGATGTACTAATTGAGTGTCTGTCTGTCTGTCTGCCTCTCTCTCTCTCTCTCTCTCTCTCTTTCTCTCTCTCTCTCTCTCTCTCTCTCTCTCTCTCTCTCTCTCTTTCTCTCTCTCTCTCTCTCTCTCTCTCTCTCTCTCTCTCTCTCTCTCTCTCTCTCTCTCTCTTCTCTCTCTCGCTTTCTCTTTCTTTATTTTCTTTTTCAAATTTCGGATATAATTTTGATAGTTCAGTAGTTGCTGTAAATTTTAAATACAAAGATTATTTTAGGTAAACTAGCCAGTCCCGAAAAACGAAATTTCTATTAAAACTTTTCGATTTTTCTCGACAGAAATAGGTAATTAATAATCTTGAACACCGAATTTTGTCCAAAATGGGTGTGTCCACGTGTAATCATCAAAAATTGTAACAGTGCCCAAAGTCTGATCATTTGTGATGCCGTATTTCACGAAGTTTTAGGTGCTACCTGCTCACCCTGTAACTACATGTATATTATACAGTTATGTATCATGATGTAAAATATGGTGAGTATTTTTTTGTATGGCTTTTTTTGTAATTTGTGGATTTTTAAAAAAAAGTGAAAAGTACAGTTGTTTTTTTTTTTATATTTTTTTATTGGTCTTTCTTTGTTTAAGTGGACGCGTGGTAGGCAAATACAATGTCTGGGAAAATGCGAGATTTTCCGTCCGTGGGAAATTTGTTTGTTGACATTCAATATTTTTAAACAGCTACTGTTTAGTGTATTTAGTTTTTTGCAGTATTATTATTATTATTATTATTATTATTATTATTGCTTTTAAAATTGAAAGTGTTTTTTCAAGTCCCATTGATTCCTTCTCACGGGCGTGCAGTATAATTGCTGGCGCGCGGCACTGAAAGTACTGGAAGATAATTATGTCTCTGATTCGATTTGTTTATCTTGTAAACTATTCCTTTCATCTGTTTTAGAAGCTTCAATATTTTAAACGGAGTGTTTGCTATTTATATATCGAGAATTCCCCCAAGAACCACTGTACTCAGTTGCACGTTTACTTTCTTTCTTTCTTTTCTTTTCTTTACATAATTTTGTTTATATTTTGTTTTTTTTTTTGTTTTTGAGAACTTTTATAGTTTATAGTGTTGGCAGTTTGAAAACTTGGTATACAAGTTAGTGTGGACGCAGTATTGCCATAAATTGTGTGTCAGAATATTTAGATGGTACGTGGAGATTTTAATTGGCACCACTGAACTACACAATTGCACCAAAAAAAAAAGCAGCAGTGAGGAACATTCAACTGCTGCCAGGAGCTCTTCAAATTTAATCGTGTCATTGAAGATTGGATTGTTAATCATCCCTCGACAGAATATTGGTTGCATACATTTATAATGTTTTACTTTTGGAAGCATCTTAATTATATTTATTCATTTTTGTCTAGAACAAACTTGCGTCCTCAGCAAGGAAATCGTGAAACAGTTAAGCATGAATATGCGATGTCATCATGTAATTTTGTTGAGAGTTTGCTTGTCATAAAACAAATAGAAAAGACTCATTAATACATTTTTAATTAATAAATCCTCTGGAAAACGATCAAGTATAATCATATTTTGCTGCTGCCTATGCCAACATTAGATGATTCCTAATAAGAATTCCAGGAACCAGTTATCGATGTGCTGTTTATTTTTTTTGGAATCGACATTCTTTCTTATGTTCATCCTGTGAGCGGCAAAACTCGTATTTCTCACCCACACGATGCTTTCAGTGGTTTCAGAGCGAGTATTTTCCGAGAGCCGTTGAGGCAGTGGCAACTAATTGATCCCATAGAGGAAGGAACACCCGACCTTGCCAACCTATCTCATGTGCTGTGGACCAGAGATAGCTCTGTTAACATCTATATGGTTGCCACGACGAGAAATGATCCCACATTGTAGTCTCAAGTCAGGCTGTTGGCGTCTGTCCCTTGTAGTTTTGTACATTGTACATCACCAACCATGCCTAGCGTCCGATTTCAGGAAGCGAGCCAATTGACCACTGAACTTCGTTCTTCGCTTTGTGTTCCCTATATTGAGAAGACGAGAATATTTCCTGTAATGTTGTTAGAGATATTTTGGCAAGACCTGCGTTTTGGCATTACCAAACCGTTCAGATGCATATATTTCCTTTCGCCAGGCGAAAACCGGGCATGTAGGGAGGAATGTTGTACAGTTGTACAACATTTATTTATTTATTTTCTCGTAGATGTGACTCAACAAAGTATTTGTTCGTTCTGTCGATGCAGCTATCCAAGTCATGCAAGTGAGTGTCGGAAAATAAGAATATTTTTCACCATAAGTGCCAGTTCATACATCTAGTACATGTATTATTATTGAACACTGACAAAATGACATTCAAATCTGAGCACGAAAACAAACAAACAAAACAAACTTGTATTATTTGCGCAGTGCCGAACTTAGTCCAGGACTTCACCATCTCCTCCGGCAGCAACCTTGTCGATGTACATGTACCTGCACAGATGGATAAACACCTGGGCATCTGGACGCTTTATCTGTGGCAGTGGTTATCTCCCCTCACCTGTGGAAATATGCACTGTTATCTCCTGTCTCTTCGTGCCTGGACGTTGTTTTTTTCCTGTCATCCATAACCTGGACAAGCAGCACCCTCTAGCGCCAAGTAGTATTCCAGATTTGAAACATGCCACTTTGTAATGTGCCATGTTCTGTTTGGAGCAGTTTGCCAAAATAATAACAAACAAGCCTAATTTTTAGAGATGGGTGTCATTTTGCATCCATTTGACTATTTCAAATCAGTTTTGTAATATTCAGAATTTGCTGTAAAGATAAGCTGTGCTAGTGCATTAGAAAATTAACGCTGCAACAATTTCACATCAGAAACTAGAGATACATGGAGTTAAACGCTGGTTACATTATTAGTAATCTGCCGTGTTTGGGCGCGTGATTTTAAGATTTTACTAAACTTTTTTATCCATCACTATGTAGGCTACGATGCTAGGACGTTGTGGTTTTTTATACATTCAATGCAAAACATGTTAATTTTTACTGGAGAAATGACAAAGGTCGTTCCAGAGTAGTGTAAAATCGCTGCTTTGTTTTGTTTTTTTCTCGATTCAACCCTTACAATTTACGTTATCTGAAGCAGAGCTTTCTCTCTTTCTTATTCTATCTAAACTTATGTTGTAGTATAATTTTGTTGCTACTCCCTACGATCATTTCAACCAACTAATGTATTTTACCAGGGAATTTTCTGTTTTTTTATAGAGGTAATAATGTTGTTGTTTGTAGGTCGCCCTTTTGTTTTTCCTTTTCTCATGGAGTGTTGGATTTTTAACCGCAGATGAAACATTGAAACACACCCATTTAGCTTTGTGAACGCCACCAGCTCTGTTGTAATAACCTGTTACCCCGTTGTAGGAAATAGAGAATTGCTGGGTGAACCCGTAGAGATGGCGGAACTGGCGGGAATAATGATAGGGCCGCCTACTCATTTCCATTGATCTGTGTAAAAGTTGTAGAAGATGAAATACGCGGGCTGCAGCTGTAAGAATGGCATCATAATGAAATTTTATATATCAGGGAAGTTTTCAAGTGATGCTTTATGCCGATTGTGTCTATAACTACAGAAGTTCAGTTCCTATGTGCTGTACACGAATGTATCCAGTATTTCGATTCCACCCCGAAGAAACCCCTCTCATTTTCCCTCAGAATTGAAATATTTTGTCGTTGTTGTTGTTGTTCTTGTTGTTGTTGTCGTTGTTTTCAGTTCATTTATTGTTTTGCCGTTCTTTTTAGTCTTATTTTGATCGGAAGACACATTCTTTTCTCCCCTCCGCCCTTTCTCTCCCCATGCTATTGCACCGTCCCATCACTATTTTACTTTATGATATCACCTTCACGCCTCTGCCTTCATCCCTTTTTCCTGCACACCTCCTCCCTCCCCCACCCTCATACCAACGGGCCTGCGAGACGCGAAAAATAAAGATACGTGTACCGCGAATACGCAAGAGAGGTATCATGGAATAAAATTAATGATCACAAAGTGAAACTTGAGCAGCCCACGGAAACCCGGACAAAGGGATCACTTCATTCCGCAGTGTTAATTGTTTTTCCTTGTTTGTCATTGTCTTCAAATTCCTGTTAGATTGAAGGGGCTAAAACAGTTGACATTCTCATTTGCAACAATGACATTTAAAGTTTTTGTTGTTTTGTTTTTTTTTCTTGTTGTGTTTAAATTGTGTCTCATAGAGAGAGATGTGCAGTGAAGATTAACATAACCGAATCACGTCATAGTCTCCAGACTGGATGGCAAAGTCAGTTGGCGGGTTTCCAACACAAAGTTTTATTTATCGAGGTTTTTCAGTGCAAGGCGTGGGTTTTTGTTGTTGTTTTTTTGCGCATGAGTCCAAATTCATAGTTCACTTGTTGTTGCTGTTGTTGTTGCTGTTGTTGTTTTTGCGCTAGACCAGAGTCCAGTAGTAGGGAACCAAGTTTTACCACAGTACAAATGGTGCAGGGAAATCTGTCATTGTAAAGCACAGTCACGTATTAAAAACACTTTGGAAAAGAATTATTACCGTGACTTATTGCACAGTGAGGCCAAATTGGGTTTTGTTTTCACGGTGAATCCTTTTTGAGAAAGTTTTAGGTTTAAGTGTTGGATTAATTTGACTATTTGACCACAGCAGCCGTTACGTGGGCATCATGACCACAGTAACTAGTAACCTTTTCAGAAATTGGCCACACAGACTGAAAACAAACATCCTGTGGCTTGTCTTTTGGCTGCACGGCCCCAAAAGCCCCGATCTATTATTACTGTTTATCTGAGCTTGAGGATCGGAAGCGTGGAACTGCAGGGTTTGTGTGCGCTGAAGATTTTTTTCTGCTTTGTGTGTGTGTGTGTATGCATGCATGCGTGTGTGTCTGTATACATGTGCGCCCACTGTGCCTGCAAATTTATCAAATCAACGTTGGCTATAAAGTACCTAGATCAAATGCCGTTTGTTTAGAAAGATATGGATATGGGATATGCTTGGGAAGATTACGAAGGAGTGGGAACATGTCTGCGTAGTTACATGTTGTCTTTTTTGGGGCAATTGTAACTTCATTAAATATTGAAACAACTAGTATAGGTGTAAATGATACAGCTGAGCACCACCTTGTTTATTTTAGATGTATCCAGAAATCTGAGTTCTAACGGAAACATGCAGTTTTGCAAATTGTTAAATGAATTGGACTTGTCATTCATACGTCCTTGAGAAAAATGAAAAATTCTTCAGGCATAAAGTTCTTTCTGGCGCCATTGGGAAAGCGGGAGGAAGGTAAAGGTAGTCATTGCCGTGTGTTCAAAGATGACGCCAAAATAAATCCGAAAATAATTTTGTCATGACAAATACATGTATTATCAATCACTTGATCAGTGAACTCATAAATCTTGAAATAATCTAATGCCAAAGATTCTTAAGAGGATACGTTCCAAGAAAAAATGTCAAGTTTTTGAAGTGAACGGGGGAAAACAATCCTTCGATGATGTTGAGTTAAAGGTTTGAATTATCTGGGCACTTGACACTTTTTTTTTGAAAATTACCGAGTATAACTTACTTGCTGCCTTGCATTGTGCGTGCATTTTGCACTGAAAGTTGTATTCGTGTATGCTAGTTTCCTGTTGGTTAATTTGTACAATGTATATTTCTGTCTGTCTGCCTCCACATGTCAGCTCCTTCTTTGAACCTAAGACGGTAAGAGGATCATTTCATTGGTCTAGCCTGTCTGACATGTGTGATGGTTCATATTCCACAAGGGACATACCGAAGAAAAAAAAATGTTGCCATAGATTGTGCCCAGTTCTTATTGGGAATTGTAGGAAAATGGAAATATGAAACATCAGGAAATAAGTACAATCACAATCAATAAGCAAGGAACCCAGAACTCTGTATTCCGGCGCCCCGCCATGACAGTTAACCAATGTCAGTGTTTCCGAGTCTCATCTTTATTCATGTGAAGTAAGTGGTGGTAATCGAAATTTGTCTGGGTATGAGATTTTTCTGAATTCTACTTCTTTGGTCGATAAGCACAGATAAGTTAAAGTCAATTGCACAAATCTTGTCTTGGCAAGAAAAGGCTCGTCGCTACTGAACCAATGTTTTATAAGGCGTCCAACAGAGTAGTTATAGTAAGATGTTCATTTATCATTGGTCTTCTTAAGGATGTTGTTATTTGGAGGTGTAGCCTAATTACAAAACCAAATAGAGAAAATGCTGAGCTGTGTTCACTGTTCAGCTATAGCTTTCTATATAAAACACTGTGTCCCCCTAACAACAGCCCCTTTTGAAGGGATTTCAGGAGAAAATGGAACTTGCGGAGCAGATTATTCATCTGTCCCAAACTTTTCGACAGCGATTGATTGAGCGTTGTGCAGTGATGTTCTGCAACACTGGGTTCATTAGTGTAAAGACAGGCTGTTGCTTAAATCGTCATGGTTGTAGGAGAATGGCAGGCACAAAAGGGTCGTTCAGAATGCATTAGGTGACGTCGGTGTTCCTGCAGATCAAACCCTTTGGCATGACTTGATTGTTCACAATCGTTGGGTCTAATTAAGCTCTCACAGATCAACTAATTCTGCTAGCCTTCTTGCATTGTGCTCGGGGCAATTCTTCATGGCTGACTTCCCTTACACATTGAACCTTTCGAGAAAACTACGCTTGCAAACAGTACCAGCTCAGTAAAGCTGCAAAAAAAAAAAAAAAATCATTACACCTTCTTCTTCGCCTTCCACTTTTTCTATCTTTCTTTCTTTCTTTTCTCTCTTTCTTTATTTCTTTCTTTTTTCTTCTTTGTCAGAAGAAGAAATTGCATGTGTATCTGCTATTTTCACACGCATCATGCTATAAAATCAATTTATTTTCAAGAAGATTTAATTTAAAATTACATCAACTTATGTTTGGCACTTTCAGTACTCGAACTGGAATGGGCTGTTTGTTTAGGGATGCCTGCATTTAAAAAATCATTACCGGTACTAACCTTCAGTGTAAATGAATTCCAGATAAACAGATGGCTGACACAAGCAAACTCTGGCCATGTTTGTTTTCTGTGAAAGTGTCGTAAAATTAGTTTATATTCTTATCTTTTCCACTTAGCATTTTTCTGTTTATGGCGTCTCCTCTCAAAATAGATTCGTTTTGGACGTTAAAAATTGAAGGCCCCGGGGCCTTTCATTTTTACTGGAGTTTTTTGGGACCGTAAACACCCGCAATGTCGATCATAAACAAAGATAAGTACCATTTGATGTTTTTGTTCCAGCTTTATCAGCGAGATTCGAAAGTTTACCTCAGATGTCGGCTCTGCATGCCGATTAACATCCGTAAGAAAAGCAGGGACATTAAATCAACGTTTTTTACGGCAGGCGCTTCCGTTAATCGTCATGCAAAGTGCTCCTTCTTTCAACCACAGAGCAGTCAAAAAGACAGCGGGGAAAGGGAAAAAACAAAGAAAACAGATGGGTGTAGTACACAAAGATTGATTGTTTTCCGCCATGCGCTCATCCGATTTGTTTGAAACCGATTCATTATGTCTTTTTTCGTGGCAGTTCGCCGCAGATAAAGAGGATGTTTGCCGGTAAATCCGTGTTTTTGTCTTTTGAATTCAAATTGGGTGGAGCAGGGGATATGAGTCACGGATAATGCAGGAACGCCGAACAGTCGTAAGGAAAATCTTGTTAGTCTTCCAGAATTTTAGAGAGGAGTGGAGAAAGATAAACATCTTTGGCACTGCAACCAGAACACCCCAGCATCATCTACACATGGACCTGGCAAATAAAGCTAATTTGATGTTAAATAGTTCTCATAAATTTGAGCGGCGCCTGCAGGTTGAAAAGCTTAAGGCGGCACAGCTGTGGAAAACATTTATATATAGAATCAAGTAAGGGACCATCCCTAAAGACCTCATACTAGATTTTGGTGGTTTTTTAAAATACTCTCTTCTGCCCATTTACACGTTTCAAGATTTTGACCGTATCCCTGCTTGTACGAACATACGGCCATCAGAACCTTGAATGCCTATGACCATGTCTTGATGTTTTAAAGCTTTTGAAGTGGTATTGAAGACTGTTTGACTGATTTTTGCATGTCGTATACATGTAATCCTACAACCTGCTTTGTTAAAAAAAAAAAAAATTCAAATCAAATTAAACTGATCAATTCCTTACCATAATTCAAAAGCGTACATACGCTCCACAGAGCCCCCGACTCCTATACTTTTCATACGCTGGGGGCACCCCTCCCACGAGCGCAGGAACTTTACGGATGACCCTTATGGCCTGTTTACACTGGTAGGTTTTAGGAATAGAAAAAAGGAATGGGGGACTGTGTGGGAAAAACTCTCCTGGCTTTCCGTTTTTTGTTTTCCGATTTCCCCCTTCGAAACGTTGTTTGTTTTAATACACTGGTCCGTTTTCTGAATGAGAAGCGATGCGCAGGGTTTGTTTTGGTCATGTTTCGAAGGGGGAAATCGGAAAACGAAAGTCGGAAAGGCAGGAGAGTTCTTCACACACAGTCCCCCATTCCTTTTTTCTATTCCTAAAACCTACCGGTGTAAACATGCCTTTAGAGTAATACATTTCAAGATTTTACACTGGCATTTTTTTTTGTTTATCTGCACAAGAACCCTTGGTTTCTCTGATGCTATTGAAGATGGTCACGATGGCTTAAGTATAGTTTCTGATGAAGAAATAAATACTGATCATCAACTCCTTGGATGGGGGGGGGGGGGGGGTCATGAGGCCGAAATACTAAATGTTAAGGAAGCGTATATCCGAACAACATGTTGAGTGCATATCCGTACAACACACACAATTCGATGGCGTAGAACACACATCGGAATACTATGTTACTGACCTTGTTAATTTGCATAGTTTTTAAAAATATGAATCCTCTTAATAGCAAAACAATCCGGCTTCTGCTCGGAGATTGCGTGATCTGCGCTAATAATAATAATATACTTGAGTGTACGTCGATCACCAATGGCTACCCCAACCCCTTTTCGCTTGATTGGTCAGTCTGGCTACCGCCCATTGATACAAACTGACTAGACCCTCACGCCCCCAGATCCATCTGATTATTCCATGTGTTGTCACTTTAAATTCGTGAACACCATACATGTACCAAGTTTTGTTTCCGCAAACCTTCACCAATCGCGCTTTTGGTAAACATGTTGTACGGATAGGCACTGTCCATATCCATACAACATTTTGTACGGATATACACTTCCAAATGTTGATGTGACAGGCAATATAAGACAGGTTTGTTGTATTTTTTCTGTTCCCATGACTGCGCCAATACATAAACAAACCATTCATTGTAAACTCTCAGCTTTGTGCTTTTTTTAACGGGGAGAACGGGGGAAGGAGGAGGGGCCATTCGGTGGTTAAAAATAAAAGGAGGGAGGAGAAAATATAGAGAGGTCTACAAAAAACAAAACAAAAAAATAGATATACATGTACTCCACAAACCCCATGTGTCGGGCTTTGAAAATGTATTCTAGAGATAGCGTTAGTTATGTATCCGGAGAAAGGCGGAGAGACAACGCTGTAATTCTTTCTTTTGTGGGCAGCCAAGATGGAAGCAGGATGTCATAAAGAATAAGGCAACAAACTGCATTGGAAAATGCCCCGAGTGTTCTTTGCAGGATGTAACATGCACTCAAATCAGGAATAGTATATACCGGTATCTTCGTGCTACCTTTCTACGTGTATCACTCAGGCTGTTTGTCACGTTTCCGTTGCCGTTTCCGTTCGGTTCGCATGAAAAGACGACTTGAGGACATGCATTTGTGTTATATTTCAACTATACAAGCAGAATAGCCCTGTCTACGCCCGTCCTTATAAAAATTGATAATGTTTTCCTCGGTATTTTGATCATTTTATATTGTGTGATAATTCAATGCAGCACCGGAAAGCGCTGCCAAACTACCGAAAGATGACACCGGAAAGAAGGATTTTTTGACGTAAACAAACCACTGACAGGAAAAGCTGGGAATGTCAAAACTAGATATGGCGACGCGGAAAAACCAGAGCTCAGCTTGAAAAATTGGCCTCACTGGGCATGGTAATAAGTGTGCATCCATAATTTAAGTCGTTCGGCACAAGCTACCTTTTTTTTTTTTTTTTCAATGGATTTGGGTGAAAATGGCATGTTTATATTATACACTGTAGGTTTTGTAGTTGTATCGGTGTTTGCGGCGTTCAGTTTGGTTCTTATCTGTACAGGTAAGCGAGTGATTGAATTGATAAATAAAGATAACTAAACAGATCTATGAAGTCATGTCTATTATTTCCACTTTTTGTGACCATATATTTTTAAAAAAACGATTGAGCTAAAAGGTGATCATTTCACCACAATATAATGTCATCACTGCATGTTCTTTGCCTCATGAACAAGAACAAATTTTTAATCTGTGTTGTCGAAACTGGTAGAGTCCTGGAGTTTAATTCGCAAAATTAATTTGCTACCTATTATAATATAATGCACTTATTTCAATGGATTGTGCAGCGGAAGACAGTTCACTGCGGCTGATGTACAATTAGCAAGAAGATGAGTCCAAGGACCGTTACTTTGCATCGGAGGGCTACCTCATAACGTATTACGCAATACTTACATAGTGGGGTAAAGTTCACATGCACAGAGTTTAAAAGGGCAGTAACGGTGAGGTTTATCTTTAAATGACATGGTTCAGTGAATCAAATTTTCTCCATCTAGATCGTCTTATAGCGCATCCAAAAGGCTGGAAAAGGAACTTGGAAAAGGAATTTTTCTCAGTCACCCCAAGAGTTCGGGTTTGATTTAGAGTTACATTGAAGTTCTAGTGTTGGAAAAGGTACATGCTAAGATTATTAGCTGCTTGTTCTACTGCATGACCTCAGTACATGTGCAACAGAAAGGTTGCTGGCTGTACACGTGGGTAAATGTTTATAGCGTCTGGCACTGCAGTGAAGATGCACGAGGACACTGAACCTCCTGTTTTAGACATAAGAAGGATTATAAGTTCAGGAGGTGTATAGTCACTAGTCGAATGATACTCAGGCGAAATAATGTTAGGTCTTTGAAATGGCAGTAAAAGGTTGTTTTTGGCAGCTTGGTTTCAATAGATGAACTTTAAATTCGTACTTGCATGAATCAGTTCCAGTTTCTGATTTGATCAGCATTTTATTCCTTAGGTTAATGGCAATAGCGATTGGATCGTGGTTTCCACGTGTGGCTCTGTGTCGTGCCTCTTTCGTTTTTCATGTAGTTTGAGTCTTGCGTAGCATTATCTAATTGTGGTATCTTTATGTTTTATTATTTGTGATAATCACACTGATTGAGTATTTGTCTTAAGCGATATGTGTGAGTTATATGTCGTTCAGGCTTCCACCTAAGTATGGCCTTTTACATGCATTTATCTCATGAGAGGGAGCTGGATCCGAGCGCGTTACTCACACACGCGCACAAGCACGGCCTCTTATATAAGTTACCTGCCAGATAATGACTGTCTAAATAGACTTGACCTTCTGGGATATTCTCCCGACTAGCAATCATTATTTGCGCGATTTGCCACTCACTCGATTCAATCTTATCTGGAGCTGGTTATGAAAGCGTATCACTTGGAGAAAGTTGCCTATATGAGGTAAATAACTGTGGTCGTATTATGGTATATCACTGGAGCATACCGCCACATAAACAGACTTTAATAGGCTCTAAAAAAAAAGCCAGAGCTGGATTGAACCTTTTGAACCCGTATTTTGTACCTTAGGCATTGTATTTTGTTACAGCGGAAGCATTCACTCATTCGGCAAGCAGTTGTCCGAAACACGCTAATATCCAATTTGTGTCTGGTACCCCCACTTTAACTGTTTTCACATCAGCAGTGTATTCCTTAATAAGACAGATATAAAACTTCTGTTTGAAATCCAGCACACAACTTAGAGTTCTTATCTTACCATCAAGTCTCCCCCAAACGGTTTTTGCCTCGCACTTCTCAGGTGTTTCAAAGCTTCCCAGATTAACTGTCATTGCTTACTTTTCTCAGCATCGCATCTCCCGATCTGCCCAACAGCTTTCGGGAATGTTTAGGCCTCTCTGGCACCGGAGAAAATTGCCCCCCCCCCCTCCTCCTCCCCCAGTGTGAATGTGATCTCCTTTTGGACCCGCCTATTTTTTTCACCTGCCATCTCTTGCATGTCTGTTTTCAGAGTTTTCAATGAAACACACATATCATCATTGACTCTATAATAGTGTGATCCATGGACGCTTGTGATCTGTTCCGACCTTGCCACCTTAGCTTCAAATGACAAGCACAACGGTTAATTGTTAAGAGAATAATGCCTAGTTAGTATGACTTTGCTGACACCAATTTTGATTTGTTTGGATATCTCCGGATAGCGCCATTAAAGTCTGGTCGACACATTTTCAGTTGTATTCCTATTGACAGATTTTCCATGTTTTTTGAAGGACAGAAACACCATGCTTTGTTCGATTTCACGTTTTTTTTTTTTAGAGAGAGAGAGAGGGAGAGAGAAAGAGAGAGAGAGCTTAAAGGGGGAGGTGCAGGTGCCATGGAAGATGCCGAGTTGCAGCTTAATACGGCCAATTAAACTATAACTTAGGATGTCAACAACAGTTAGTGTAAGATATCTCTGAACGTAAGTTGTGCAGTATCGGAGAGAGAAGAGAAAAATACCCAATTTATACCGCAGCATGGTTTTCTTGGTTTTCTTAAGTGAATGTAGAGGCGTTTTTTGTTGTTGTTCTTTTTGTCCTATAACAAAATAAACGCGTATCGCGCGATATCGGGCTTCCAGTTTCTCTACTGTAATTTGGGATTGATTTTAGAATGAATGATATTCATTTATTTATCTATTTCTATCCGTTATCTGAAAGATATGTTTCATTTCAAAAACAGGAGGGTTACGTTATAATACTTTAATGAAGCGAAGGCCTTGTTGGCCAGTGCAAGGCTCGCCTTATGAAAGGAGTTCATGTATTACGAAATTTGTAAACACCGAGGTTTGACTTGAAAGGCGAGCAGTCGCGTGAAGAATTTGAAAGAATCATATTATTCGAAAAAATAAACATGCTGTCATTCCATTTGCGAACTGACTCCCAGATTCGTGTAACTGCACGATGCATGTCATAGATCGGGCTATACTGGGACAAGAAAGTCAGTTTTGCTGTTGATGTTGATGCTCTCACGTGGCGTCCTCGTTGGTTCTCAAAACCAAAATTCAACAAGAGACTGAGAAGCTTACTTGTGCTTCACTGTGAACTGAACATGAGTTCAGCGTGTGGTGATTTAGTTCTCTTTTAGAATGTACGAGTTTGAAAGTTTTCTGACATGTAAATGTCAGTTTACAGGAAGTAAGACATGGTGTGGGCGGAAAATTATTTCGTGATTTGTGTTTGTTTACCTTACAAGTTTCTGTGCAACATTTGTAAACACATCAATAATGAAACAATGAATTTAATATGCTTCTTGGTGAAAGTCAGGCATGATATCAGATGAAGAAAGCAATAAAATGGAGATTGGTATGGCCTCAGGCACTGAAGATGAACACTTCCGAGATGGTTGTAGACTCTGGAGGAGCACACCTGTGCTGTGGTATAATGAGATTGGCTACACTGCCCAGTACCCAGTGTTTTTCTAGGTATTTGGCAGCCGCTACCCATTACCAAAGGTATTTGTGCGGTGATCTTGTCTTCAAATTGCCTGACTGGGAACCACCAGAAAATGAATGGAGAATCAGGCGGCATAAAATGTCCTTGTGTTTGATCTTGAGTTTTTGATGATGTTGCCTTTTACAGGGAAGGTCTTGGGAAGTTTCTGTGCATTTGAATTGGAACAAAAATTCCAATAGGTGACAGTAACAAGCTTCCCCATTAACAGCAGCTTTCAATGTTACTTTGATATAACTGAAAAGTTGGTTGGTATTCGACAGTATCGACGCAATGTAGTGAGAGAAAATGAATGACATTTCCAGCCCTCCTCGAAGTGAGTTGTTCAGTTTCAAAGGAATGTTTAACTTGTTCATTTAGAATTGGAACGTTAGTACGAAAAGTTTTAATTGGCAAACATTTGGAGCCTTTCTGCCAAAATATTATCGTAGGAACCGCGGATAAATAGGCCTAACAGAACTCAAAATTCTTTCGGACATTTGCAATTTTTGGCTTCATCCGTCCGTGCGTCTGGCCACTTCTTTTCAGCCGTGGGTAAAATTGAACAGGTGCTTGTTTCATTGCGTTTGTTGATTCCCTTGGGCATTTTTTGGTGACGTCTGAATTGGTTTGGTTGCCTTGATATAGATCTGGCCTCGGTGGAGTTTCTCGCTCACCTAGATGTGCCAGACATGTTGGAAGAAACACATGCTACAGCTGTGACCGCCTGGGGCTGAACACTGGGAAACACACCCGCAGAAGGGATGGATGAAAATTTATGGAATAATGGTTTGAATATGATTGGCGATAAAAAGAATATCATAGCGATCTCGGTGCGCAGGAAAGCAAGAAATAGGGTAAAGAAAGGGGGGGGGGCTGTGGGGATGGAAACAAAATTAATGTTAGTTTTAAGCAGAAAACTGCGAAGGCGTTTTATGATTGTTTCCTAAGAAGAAGAAGAAGAAATTTTGGAAAAAAAATACCCAAACTTTTACCTCAGTACCAAGAGAGAACGATATAACTTGTGATTTCGTTGAATTATAGCACTGTGAAGCAATTTCATTTGAAGCGGATAGCAGTTAAGCCATTGACCCCCTAAGCACTAAACTAAACCTATCTGTAGGCATTTTGAAAAGGAAAATCATTCTGATTGACATGAGATGATGGGATATACTTGTGTATTGTTTCTGAGGCTATAATATGTCAACCAGGTCGCTTCCTGATATTGACAACAGTCGTCCAACAAACAATACAGGCTGTGTTTGGACATTGTGTTTTGTCAGATGTTCGAAAGAGCAAATCGGAGAGGAATTCCCCCGAGGACACTGAATATCACTGTAGCATATGAATTCTGCATGTTGGAGTCTACACAGCTATTGATTTCCTGTCGAATTTTTTCCCTACTAGGACTATGTCTGTGTGCCTTTGATTTTGTCCAACCGTGCGTCTCCCTTCCATCTGCGATGCTCAAGTCTCGATTACCACAATATCTTACGCTGTACCACTTCTCCATTCACATAAAAGTTTCACATCATTTTGCGGAGTTGAGTTGTTTGGATATGAGTAGCGACCGTCCAACTTTCAGTGAACATTAGGCTTTCGATTTCAAAGGGTCACATCTGGCTTTGATAACTCCATCTCGTTTAAACAGTAAGTAACTGCAAATAACAGCGTCTTATAACAGGAGGCTAATATGTATATACCATTTATGTAAAGATTCTGAATGACATCAGTGCTGCACATGATGAATTGTGGTCATTTGGTTTTGTATTTGTACAACAGAGCAAGATGCGACTTTCATGACATCGACATCTTAAGCCTTGCCGTTAACGACCAGTTCTGACAGCCAATTATTGTAAAGATCGACATACCCTCTCATTGCTCTGGTGCCATCTCAAGCAATTAATAAGTTTATTGTTGATCCCATATCCACCCCACTGGGTTCTCATTTAACGCCGCTCGAGACGATTGTTTACGTGAGGTGGTGGCACTGTGCGAGTCCTTCAATTGGTAAATTGGTATCCCCCTGGGTTAATGATATTCTTTTTATTTCTGTACGTCTCTCTCATAGTTTTAATTGGCAATCACAATTGGATCAGTTCCAGCTGTTCTCAGAAATTGTATCTGCGTCAGTGAAATGTATCGCTAATCTGAGTTTAAAGCACTCTGGGCAGTTATCATCCGTTAGGGGAAAAAAAGTTGCTCAGAACATAGTATAAGGTTTTGGAAAAGAGGCAGGGGTATGAGGCCTTTAACCTTTCTGCTTTCTCTGGCAAAGCTGTATTTTTGTAATATTCGGTTGGTAATCTTGATTCAGTTTACAGCCTTCATAACTTTTCAGAAGAGAAAGTTTCGAGCTCAGTACAATGTCCATGCAGACAAACAGTTGTAACTCCATTTCCGTGTCTTTAAACAAACTTTAATAACAGGGAATCGCATGTCTAAATGGCAAATTTCCACGTATTATGTTTTACAAGAAAAACGGCAGGTTGGAAGTTTATTTAATGTATGTCTGCATTTTAATTAACCTTTGAGAGCAAGCCCCAGTGGAGTGTAAAATAATGAGACAATCTGCTGCATGTAGGATTGTCTGCAGTGTTTGTGCAAATGCTGTAATTTTGCGCAGAGTAATGGACAGCCTGTCTTAAATCGCACAGAAACTGCCCGTGTCCAGCAGTGGGAGATTAAAGCATTCTTTAAGCAAGAGATCGGTAGAACAAGCCTAAAACAAACTGCGTCCTTTGACATGTGATATCTGCATTGATTGCATTGTCGAAACCGCGCCAAATCAGAGACGAGTGATTAACTGATAGACAGGCATCAATAAACTAAGGAGATGCAAAAGAAACCGGCGCAATTGTAGAAGTGACGATGATAGACCTCTTTGCATGCGTCTGCGGCCGGACGCATGCATTATATCAGAACGCTTGTGAACACTTAAAAATGCAACAATTTCGCAAATGCTTGCGGGGTAGCGCAGTGGCAGCTAAGCGATAACCTGTAATTAGCGTTATATATCAAACTGGTCATAAAATCACATTTTATGGGCGTCGGATCAATAATCAACAGATAAACGCGGGGCACTTCTATTTCTTCTTTTGGGAACACAATATCAAGATGAAAACTGGGCATGTATCACTTAAGGCACGATATCAGATGAATAGTTGACTGGTTTGATATTTCTGCGACTCCAGTTGCAAATGGATTTGTGTGTTTTTGACCTCTGTCATTTCCTGGAAAACATCGAGTAGTTGTGTCTTCCTGTCTTTATTGTTTCAGCTGTTGTTTTTTTTTTCTAAGAAATTGATTGGGGGAGGGGGGGGGGGCTGAAAAAAGAAAAAGGGCAAACCTTGGTATTGGAACGGTGACTGTTGCTCAGTCCGCATGTTTGTGTTGTTTCAGTCCATATTCCCATCTCTCTTTCTCTCTATTTTTTTTTTTTTTTAATTTTTCTGTCGGTGTCTTTCTGTTGCCCAGCTGGATCATGAAAATCTGAACGGTCACTGTTTTGTTGCCCCTCATCTTCTTGAGTGTGCGTGTTTGTTCTAGACCTCGTTTCTCCAGATCTCTGTCCCCCTTTGCCTTCCATGCTTAACATCATCGATCCAGCGAGTATTCTGTTGATCGAAAAAGCCCAATTTCTATGGCTCAATCATCGGATGATACGATACAGCAATGTTTTTGTAGCGTTTCTTACTCCGAGACAATCTTCCATTCAGAACATCAGTTAGTATCGATTGGTCCAGCCTTGGCGAGAGGCCTTTCTTGTCGTCATTATGATCGTGTTACTCCCAAAATTTGTTGGTTCCAGTGAATAGTTGTGATGCTGGCGGGCCACAATTCCGCATGCCGCTTGACTGAAATAGTCAGCGGAATTACAAGCAGGCTAAAAGCTACGAGGAGATTTAATTTCCAAAGGCACCTCTATAGATTCGGTTTCAGTTTTGCTTAATGTAAATAATCATAATGATAACATTATACGTTAGTAGGGATTTACGCCCATTCGTAAGGTTGTTTTGTTGTTGTTGTTTTTTGTCTTAACATAATTTGTATATAATCATAGCGTACTGAAAAAAAAACGTTGCCATGTAAGGAAATGGGTTTTCTCTGTTCAGATATAATCTCTGGTCATCGCATTGTCTGCCGTATATACTGTGGAGTGACCAACACTGTTGCACCTTCTTACTGTTCTCTCATCTCGCTCTCCCGTTTTCTCTGGCATGGCTGATGCAGTCACTGTGTACTGTCCTGTGGTGTCGTGTGTTTTGCAACAATTCTGTTTGGGCAAAAGACATCAAAATTAGCCGAACAAAACGGTCTCAGAAGTTTTAAAACAGCTAAGATGTTGATTCAGTCGCCCAAACGGTGAATGAGCGCTAAGTCTCCGAGGAGATGTAGAGAATGTGAGCGGAAATATACAAGAAGACTGAGCCAGAGGAAATGAAGAGTACAGCTGAATACAGCTGCTATATATAAAACAGCTGCCTCTCCTTCAAGTATGACATCTTTATACAGAACATTACCCGTCTATACAGTTCCCCTGGCATGTTTGCAGTGTATCTTTCTTTACTTGTTTAGTCCTCTGATTTCAGTATGATCTCCTATTCTCTGCGGAGTTAACTTCGAAAAAGCAATTTATTTATGAATCTCACGCATACTGCCTTTTAAAATGCACCCCGTGTCTCAAATACAACATTCCATACCACCTACTTTGTTTTCTTCCGCAGTTCCTCGCTGTGGTCGATGCAGTTGTTTTCTTTCTGATTTGATTGACGCTTCATGTCATGTATCTTTTCACGGCGAGCATGTCAGCTGTACTCTTCATTTCCTCTGGCTCAATCTTCTTGTATATTTCCGCTCACATTCTCTACATCTCCTCAGAGACTTAGCGCTCATTCACCGTTTGGGCGACTGAATCAAACGTTCGGCTGTCTCCTTAAAGAATGCCATGCAGAAGTTGGCAATCTGCGACTAATGTTATTCGCTTCAGCCATCAAATTGCAGGAAAACTTGTTCCATTTCCTCTGAGTCCCCGTTTTGTTCAATCAGTCAGAGAAGATTTTTTTTTGATATCATATCACCATTCACACCAAGTCAACAATGTCGAAAAGATAGATTTGAAAATCAGTCGAGGGCAGGGAGTAGACTATTGCTCACTTTTCATTCAAGCTTTGTGTATTGTATCCCCAAGAATACTAGTACTAGGCTAGGTGAGTTCTGGGTATTGCTTTTTATTTTCGTTATCTGGGAAGAATTCATTGCGTGGCACAGCATAATACATGTATTATTATTATTCAGGCGGATTTGATGTTCTCAAATGTGTGCACGCATGTGCTTCAGAAGCAAAATATTTCTTTCCTTTTACCTTTGAAGTTCCAGGAAAAAATAAAACGTCGTGGTTAGAGCAAAGTGAATTTGATGAAGGCCGGAGCACTGGGTGTTAATCAAAACGAACGTACAAAACCATCTACATTTATCGATGTATCGGCTTTAAAAGATTCCCAGCCCGGTGGAGTAAAAGACAGGGCAGAAGAACGTCAACGCCGTAGGCCTTTTAGGCTTTCATTCTGTCGGCATTACTGCTATAGGCACTTTCTACCATATCCAGCTCGACAGTATCGGTATTTTTCTCGTGCCCGCTCGGGGAAAGAATGATTTGAACAGCTGTTTCCTTTCGGAGAGACATCTCTTGATCAGGGAGTTGGGATGTTGTTCCACGATTCATGAAGATTTGGTTTTTAAGAACCTTTTTCATAAAGAAATATTTTTGTTGATGAAAAACTGACGAGCAAATAAACCTACCGGCAGTGTGTGTATGTGTGTGGAGGGGGGGGGGGGGATCACTCGAGGCGCAGTTTCTGAAGTGCGAAAAAAATTGAGGCACCAAAAAAAACTTTGCCTCGCCGAAAATCTTACAATTGGAAATAACTTTCAGTGCACTTCATTTCCAGCGCGAACAGTCCAGCCATCCCTTGAAGTGCGATCTTGTCTGAGAAGTTTGGACTCTTATGGACGATAAGTTCTGGGACGTATTTTTTTCTTTTATTAAAGAAAAAACTGCGAGGGCTTGCGGATGAATGCGGTCAGTGTATTTAATATTAGTCCTAAAAAAAAAAAGCAGCGATGTGACTGAGTTACGACATTGTAATAGGATTTTGTAGGCCTACTTGGTATAGAACCGGACAAAGCTATCCGATGTCATATCGTGGAATGTGCTGTATTATCCTGGTCTGCAAGCGGAATTGTGGCAAGAGATTCTCTCATGTTGTGCTATATCGATATAGGCGAGTGTGTTCATGTATGCTTTTACGTGTGTTCGTGTTTCAATCGCTTCTATCGCCTATCTGTTACATCCTTTTGTTCAGACTCACATCGGGTGTAATGATTTCTGCCTTTGCTATTTAGGCTGGACACAGAGAGGATTGTATGGCCACTACAGGAAAGAAGAATTGTCCCTTGTCGGGCAGACAGATAGACAGACGGACAGATTGATGGATGGATGGACAGATAGATGGGTGAAAAGAGGGATAATATGGATACTGAGAAAGACAGAGTTCTGGGAAAGAGATATTCAGAAAGAGGAAAAGACATGAGATAGGAATGTAGATGCAGTGAGAAAAAAGGAGGAGAAAATGAGTCAGTACGAGTCAGTAGATACCACAATGAACATTGTGATTTCTATGAACTGATTAGCAAATTCACCAATAATACGGACCCTTGTGTCAACTGAGGCAAGCAGGGCAATATTGGACCGATTGAAACCCATTTATGCAATGGCCCGCCTCATTGAGCACTTCATAATATAGTGTGACATGGGTAACATATCAGCCCATTGAGGGAATCGGCATTCTGTCTCGTAACGCCTGAAAGCGCGTGGCTTTTAGAGGTCGGACGTAGATAAAGGCACACTTTCTGATATTACCTGGAAGGATGCCACATTGTTCTCCCCGATTTTGGATCATATCTGAGGTATTAACAAACAAAAAAGAAGCTGAACATTTTCAATACGGAAAAACAAAAATTCCATTCATGACACGACAAACTTACTGGGGGGAGGGGGGGGGGGGAGTAACTGTGTTCCTAATAAAACATTAACAGGTTCCATTATCATGTCCAGACCGACTCAAGAGGGCAATTGACGTACAGGCGCTACAGTGTGTGTCCCTATCGCAGATTTGCTCGGAAATCAATTTTTCCAGCAAAATTTACTTGTGGGTGCGTATGTTCATGATTCTATTTATTTGTTCGAATTTTTGGAGCTTTTGATGTTCGGACTTTGCACGGAAAACCATTCCTAAATTTGCAACATGATTATGTCTGAATGGCCAGTCTCACATTAATTTAAGTGTTATGTACTCAGTATTCCCAGCAAAGTTACTTTGCATCTCAAAAGTTTGTGTCGTATTTGAGAGGCACAACCCGACATGATGGTTTTCTTTTACATTTCACGACTTGAATGTGACGGTTGAGTGATGGCATCATTTTGACAGATAATTTGCCCCAGGAAATTAGAAATTTGTCTCAGAAGCGGAATCGCATGGCATCAGAGAAAGGATCTGTGCGGCCCAGCCAAATGATTGAACCACATCACGGTTTGCTGGGGCCTAAGGAAAATATTGCCAATGTTGTTCCGGGAATCGACTGGTGCTGAACTCCAGGCGCCGGCGCTGATCTTAGGAAAGACACGGCCGTTTCAGTACTAGGGGGTGGTTTTTAGTTAACCTGTTGCGTTTGCAGGACTTTGGCCTCTGAGGACTTGTAATCAGGGTCTTAAAGAAATAATATTCCTGAGAGGAAATGAGTCTGTTCACCCGGCTGTGTATTGATTAGTTAGATGATGAACATCCATGCTGATTTTCACTGGCCACGGGATATCAGGAAAATTGACTCGTGCCGTCCCTTGGGCTACTTTTTTGGAGGGTAAAAATTTATACCCAGGTCATTTATATCCGTAATAATTATGACACATACTTCCTTTTTTCTTTTGCTCTGAGCCGTTAGAAAAGATAATGAGTACTGGTAGAAAGGTTTGTCTGGCAGCAGCGACAGCGTCATACACAGAGGACTAAAGAATGCATGAAACTTTTCAAATTAAATAATAGAAGTTTTAGGATCGTTAAGTATGTGACGTAATTGATCTGATTCAGCGGTAAATTGGTAACTTTCTATGAAGGCGTTTTGTATAGCCGAAATTGGCCATAACTCGCACCATTACTTTGACCCAGCAATTTGGGATTCTATCACATTCTTAATTGTACAGTTCTGAATGGTGCGAACTCTTCCTGGAAAGATTTTAGTGTTCGTCTGATAGCGCAGATTGAAAGACGTCAAGATTTTAATCATTTGGTAGTAGTCGAAAAGTTTCAGGGACCGAAAAACCCAGGCGAAGAAAACCAGGTTAGGAAACTATCGGCAACCAGTTGTTTTTTTTTTATCTGAGTCACTGGTGGCGAAGGGATGGTAGATGAGACTGTGATCAGCCTTACCATGTGGGCTCAAAACGGAGCAGTTTGCTCTGTGAGATTGGGAAGGGTATACATTGTCTGTCCTTCAGCCGGTCCTTCTGACTACGGATTGATCCAAGACAAGCATTTGCGACATCGTACCTATTGGCATTCCAACAGCATCTTTGCTCGCAGATCTCATCCTCAATATATAATTCATTTCCCCTCCTCTACAGGGCTTTATCTATGTCTGTAATCTTACTAACGTACTTCGGCTGACCTTTGTGCCTGTTTTCTGTTACTCAATATGCGTATGAATAGTCGCAAGTACCGAGCAGACAGTAGCACTGGTTTTACAATAATAGCTTGATATTATAATTCTCCTGCTTATACCCCGAACCCCTTCGGAAGTGATGTAAGGGTCGACTTTCAGATCTACAGAAAATTGCTATTATACAGTTAGCGTAATTCCTGTTTCGGCAAAACACTCTGCGCCACCAGCCGTCGGCGTTGACCTTAATGATGATTAGAAACTCTGCAGACATTTGGAGCAACAGATTAAAACCAGCAATATGTTATGCATGACCTTTTACTGCTTGCATGTGCACTTTGACCTATGTTTTAACGAGCAACTTAAGTATTTTACCAATACGCACGAGTAATCACAGTTCTATTCTGAGAGTGAATATGCAAGCCCCAGAGGCAGTGTGAGCCTTGAGTGTGTGTCCATCATTGTTAATGGCATCGAGGACACGGGGGTCGTCGTTGTATCTGCGTACTGTAGAGCGAGTTCTAATATACCGGAAATGTAAATGAGTCCTCTGAAACACAGAAAACTATATTTAGTGGATGCAAACAGCATGTGCCATCCTTCCTCACACATACCTTTGACAGCTTCAGATCAACATGATTATACGAGGGCTATGCACGTCAGAAGGCACTTGAATGTATGTAAGAAAACTGCATCAGCTGATGAACAAGTAAGTGCCCACGCGTCCTTCTGAAGCGGGAGACCTTACAGCAGTAATAAAAAATATTTTTTAAAAAGGCAGATGGCCGGGGGGAGGGGGGGGAGGAGGAGAAGCTGGCGCCGATAACTGGTTAGACCATCAATATTTCATGCCCTTTCAGCTCATTCAATTAGCAGGATCTACTGATGTGATTGGTGATATTTGCATGCCGCACTTGTGCCAGGGGCAGTTATATTGCAGACATGTGTGCTTAGATAGTTTATTATCCAGCCTTGCCATGAGGCGTCTCAAAGGGGAGACAAGAAAAGGCACTTTGAGGCCTGATGTTATTCAATAAACCTTTTTCACTTTCTACACAGATTAATGTGCAGATTTTAAATAGTTATTAAGGGTGTTCTTGTTCGTTATACATGTATATGCGTGTCAGGAATTTGTTTTAAAAACGGGGGGGGGGGGGGTAGGGGGAGGGGGCAGCATTTCAGGCTTGCTGAGAATCCATCTGCCCTGAACAGTTATACGCACTCCTCGCCTTTCAGTTAGGTCAGTCTAGAAGTCTCTGTCTGAACAACAACAAAATAGAGTCATGATTGTACATGTAGTCGTAAGGGGTATTGTGGTTGCTGCTTGGGTGCTTACTAAAAAAAAAAAAAAAGGAATCGAGATTTGAATTACATCGTATTCAGTTACAAGTGGGCACACTACTGTAGGAAGGGAAACTTTGGAAGAACCCATATTTCAGATTGAACCCAAATAATTTCTGATGCAATGTAGAACGCGCATATTATACCTCTGAGCAGCAACTCCGTACGGTGTCGAGTATTTGGTAAACAAACTGAAATTTAATGAAATGTCTCTGATATGTTTCGTTAAATTTTAAATTTATCTAAAAATTTTAAAACATACACTTGACCGGAATATCTTTTGACAATTTTATTGGTTTTAGGGAAAGCAGTGTTATTTTTTAAGTGCATGCAATTAGCATGTTTGATCTCTACGTTTGATGTCGCACAGTGAGGTGTATTTCTGGTCTCTGCAGTGTAGGTTGTTCACACTTCCATCCTGCCTTATCTGAGATCTCTAGTTCATGTATCAGCTCGATATAGCTAACTCAAGTGGGATTCAGGAGAAAGAGAAGAGGATTAAAATCATGGCATAGCTCCTCAGTGTGATTCGGGAATGCCGTAAATTTCATTCTGTTGGAGCGAAAACCATGCTTTACTCGTCACAATTTTGTGATTATCAAGTTTCAGTCGACACATGGTGCAGATTACCGAACTTACACATCGTTACTATACTTTTTGGGCCGTATAAAGTATAGAGCGTTGTATGTTGCTTTTTCTTACGAAACTCTTATAATGCCATTCTCAGACTCTGCTTGACCTAATTAAGAGTGTGATGGAGAAAAACCGAAAGTGTAACTGGTGTCTTTACTTTGCCCAAAACCACAACCACTCTGACGAATTGGGCGTAATGCGGCCGCTGATGCTGGAAAATATTGAGTTCTTCCGTAGGTGCGGCTTCAGGTCAAAGGTTCAGAAAGTGTTTTATAGATTGAATCGACCAAAGTACTGAGACCTCAGTTCAGCCTACGCTGTACATCAGCTTATGTAAACACGAGGTCTATCATCGAGATCTCGTCATTTATTATGACTATTTAATTGGCTCATGTGCTGTTGGGAGGATGGTTGGGTGGATAAAGGGACACATGGAGTGATGGAAAGAGGAAGGTTTATATAAGCTTTACAGGAGTAATTATATTTGTGCATGTGGCGGGAGGGGGGGGGGTCCAGTTAAGATATGGATAAGCAGATGGGAAAATTATTTGACTGACATTAGATTGTTTTTCTTTGCATGAGCGGTCTGTTCCATCAACAGGAAGAAATTCAGTGCATTCGGTTGTTCATGATAACCCATAAATGGTCGATGTTCATCTTGATAGTTCATGGTGAGATATTAATTTTTTTTTAAAAACCGCAGAGATGATGATAATCTAGATCTAGATCTTTAATTTGTCTCGGAATATCACTTTAAAAATGGATTTTAAGATCAAAAGTAGAGGAAGAAGAAGCACTATCAACTGTAATCCGCATGAAAACTTTGTTTAATAATTTCATCAGTTTATGACTGTCATTACGAGTTCTCTGATTTGCAGTGACTTCGTTGAGCAGTTTTAATGTTAAGAATACGCGGAGAAATTGCCTATCAACATCTATTTTGTGTCCCACAAAAGTCTTGTAATGCTGTCGATCATCCAGGAAAGGGCGGGATACAAGCGAATGAGTCATTCATTCCTTTGAAGGCATAACTTAATTTATCCATTGTGCCAGGGTGCTATTGATTGTCCTTTTGTCTGGCAAGGCGGGTGATTTGAGAGCAAATAGTAGGAAATTTGATAATAATAACTTACATCCACCCAGCTGTGTTGACTGGTGTATGGGATGAAAGGGCTTACCAACTGCACGAGCATAGAAATCCAAACAATGAGCGATCAAGAGTCTGAGCTGGATTTCGATGGAAATATCTTCCGCGGAGGTCGAGGTCAGCCGATTGGCAGAAATGGGAATTTTGGTGCCATGAGGGGGAGGAGAACATGGAGGAAATTCGTGGAAGTGGAAGAAAACTAGTTTGGCCACAAATCGGAAAAACAAAAGCAAAAAAAAAAACAAAAACACCGCTCCCACCTCCTCTCTCTCTCTTTCTCTCTCTCTCTCTCTCTCTCCCTCTTTCCATCTTTTTCCCTCTTCTTCCCCCCTCTCTCCCTCTTTCCATCTCTCTGCCTGTCTCGCTCTGTCTCTGTCTCTCTCTCTCTCATCCTGTCTCATCCTCTGTCTTTGCTCTCGCTGGCCTCACCCTCCTTTCTGTTTTTGTCCGATGGACACGTCATATTTTATCCAAGTCCAACACCATAAAGTAGATTTATCTGCCTTTTGTCCTCCATGTCTGTCTGCAGGGTATCAGACACTTCGAGGTGCATTAGGAAGAATGACATTTCCAGAGCCTCATAATGTCATACTATGGCTATTTCCTGTCCATATTCTCCCCAACGCAACTCACAGTAAGATTTGGACGATAAATGGCCAAGGCGTATCAGTAACCATCAATCAGTTCCCATAGAGTGGAAATCCATGTATTATCCATACTTCCATTTGCAGGCAATGAATCGTTTCCCTGTCCAGGGATGTGAAGAGTTTACTTCCCTTATTCTTTATCATTCCTGTAATCATTCTTGTGACTTCAGTCGTGCTTTTATTCCAGATGAACACAGATCTTTACTGAAGAATGCAACGGCGACCGTGTGCACGCTGGAGATGGTGAACTTTGATATGCAAGAAAGATTTGAAAAAAAAAAGCCGCGTTCCTAGATCTTGAAATTCATAGTGATTAAATCCAAACAAAACCGGGTGTAGGACGCTTTCGGGAACAGGGTTGGCCTACTCATCGCCTCCAAACACAGATGAACACTGTGTTCAGAATGAACTTCTTTGCTAAGCTTGCAGTAACAGTGCAAATTCACGCAACATTCAGTTGATGTGAACGCCAAAATGTTCACAAATTCATAACTCTGCCACTGCAATGTTCAAGTATTAAATTTATTACTTGTCATTGCTCTCGTTATTTAGTATTTAATTTTAAAACTATTGACTGAAATGAAAAATGATGCACTTGATTAAATATGCATCAGTGTTTGGGAAGCGTTGTTTGATTAATTTTTTTTCTCACTAAATCATACGGTTTCATATGCTCATTAGTGTTTTGGGCCACAGCAAGTGCAAGAATGGTTTGTGTGACAGCCTTTGTTTCTGGCACCATGATTCTGTCGCAGACAGATTGAAGGCCAAAGTTCGTTCAGTTTAAGAGACTGTTTAAAAGAGCAAATTAAGAAAAGTTCCATGTACTTGTTACTGATTCGAACAGGTTGGTATGCAGCCTTATACAATAGAGTATTGTCACCGAGATTCAGTCAGCTCAGGACAGAGGGCATGATATCTTCAGTTTTGAGAGACAGCTTAAAAATACAGTAATAATAGTGATCGATGACCAGCCAAGATAATGTCCATCATGTTTGACTAGTGTTTTATGCGTAAACCGAGTGAGCATGATTGGTATTGCAAGCGCCGGGAATCCAGGGAGCAATAAGCTGGCTCAAGGACTGAGTTAAAATGACAGATATAACGAGCTCACGATCAGTTACGCTGGAATTGGACGTCTTTTTTTCCTCTGCTATGTTATTATCACGGTTGTCATGTCAGATTACGGCCTGAAGCTTTGGCCTTGGTTGTGTTGGGGCTGAGGAAGGTATGGCAATCTATTGTATTGTCATTTCCACACATTTCGTGATGGGATAACGCGTAGTTTCGTGCTGTGTCCATTCTTTCCTCTTTTTAAAAAAAAAATTTAGTAGAGCCCTCTGTTTCTTTTCCGTTAGTTTATTCTTTTTCTTTTCTTCTACTTCTTCTTCTTCTTGTTCTTCTTCTTCTTCAACATCGTATCCCATAGTCTACAGCTTTTTTTATCCACTTGAGTGGGTGCTCTTTACAAATCTGGGCCACAACGAATCAGCAGCAGTCCTTATGTCATCGTCATACACTTATTCGTCATGATGCAACTTCTGTGTTCATCAATTTTTGAGCCAGCAATAGATTTCTTTAGTTGCTGTTGTTTTAAGGCCACGATGAAATGGACCATCCATGTTCTTTCGTGATATTTAAGTCCCATTTTATGCTCAGAATTAGGGGGGAGAAATAGATTTTAGATGACTGTATGACAACTGTTAACTAGATGAATGTGTGCGCGACCAGCTTGCGATTGGGAAGTGACTTAAGGCGAGGTCGGGAGGAAGAATTTGTTTTATTCAATAAATTTGAAGAGTAAAGTTGTCAAAGAATTCAGCCCCCGGGGCCAGAGCTTCTGCGTGAATCATGTGTTGTCAGATAACAAAGAATACAAGGTAAACATTCTGCAGGCCGACCGGTCAGCGATAATTACGTCAAACGGACAGGTGTGCTGCCAGGACGTCATCAGATTGTTAAATTAATCCAACAGATGATGGGGACCTATTCGGTGCTACATTACGTTCCTCTGTACATGTATTCATTTTGTTTGCTCTGTCCTGTCCACACCCCATCGCGAAAACGTCTGGATTTCTTGGGAAGATGTTTGGTCAGGTCCTTTCATGCCGTATTGCCAGATGCACACGGACGCATAAGAACGAGGAGGTTCGCAGTTAAGAGGAAACTTTAGTGCCACCCCCCCCCCCCCCCGCAAGAGAAGAAGAAGAATATACAGTCCATATCTAATGTTGGCTGCGTGAGAAAAAAATCAGTTACTTTTCCAGATTTGCAAGGGTATCGATAGTGTTGTTTTTTTTTCAGGTGAGTAAAGTGTTGGGAAGTTCAATTCATAGGAAGGCGTTTCCAGTGTTTTGATTGGCCATCTCCCTGTTCGTGTTTTACAGGAAGCAATTTATCTGATTACTGATCTGCACTTCTGTGATCTCGGAGATGTTTATTTCGGATATGGACTTGATTGCCGGTATTGTTGTATTTCAGCCATAATTCTTTCAAGCTGTCTGAATCACAGACTGTGGTCTGAATCGTAAACCGTTTTTCTGAGGTTGTTACAAATAACATACACGCGTGTGTTTATGCTTTTATTTGTGTATGTCTGTGTTGGCTACTTTACACAATCATGCATATGTGTAGATGCAAATATCTGTGTATGTATGAGTGTGTATGCAAAAAATTATGTGTGTCCGCATATGTATGTATTTTTTACTTGTCGGGGCATTTTTGCTTTTCGAAATTGGAGAGAACGCGTTGCTTAAAAAAATGCAAGAGCAGTGCTGAGCTATTGATCTGATATGTCGTAGAGACCCTACCAGCAAGAGAGACGATAATTAATTACAGGGATACATGCACAGGAAATTCCAGTGATGAAAATCCCCAGGCTGAGTTGGGGATGGGCCAGACTGAGTTCCCCTTTAAAATATTTGATGGGAATGCATGCATGCGCCCGAATCTACGGGATATCTCATTCAGTTTTGAGATTGAAAGTGGCAAGTTGATATCGCAAATGAAGTTGTGTTATAAATTATGGAAGGAGATGCGTGCGCCCCGACCATTTTGAACTCTTACAATTAAGTTAGGGATAATGGCAGGGTTGTGGATAGGTTTTGGAAAAAGGCTTAGTGTTAGGGACAAGGATAGTGTTAGAATTTTGTTTAAATCCTCTCGTTTAATATGTTGACTGGGTGATCGGGAAGTACGGAATTCTGCCCTTTTTTTTTTTTGTTGTCCAGGCTGTACATACATCGTGGGCCTTTTTCAAGAATCAAGAGATAGTATAGTTGTTTTACGTCGTTTGTGACAGAAAAGTTTCGGCCGCCTTGCCCAGGAAACAGTCTCATAGTATCGTCCACTCAAGTTCAGTACTCGATCACCCCGCCTGTCTCAGTGGAATACTTGACTAATAGTTTTATTCAGCCCGTGAAAGAACAATCATTGAAAGCGAATTGCATGCCTTCTTGCATTTACACGAGCCAAAGCCAAAAGTATCCGGTATAAGGAGATTGGTTAGCAAAAATGATGAAAATGATCTTTTTTGTTGTTCTTTAACCAGCGTGCCTAGCTGTGTGTCGGTGAAATTTAATGCAAGTGCATGACAATAATGAATAGTATCCAAGTTCCTATAAGAATACATGGAAATAAATATAAAGGTGTATAAGATAATATTCTTCCAACGTTTGTAATATTTGATCCCACTATTTGCTTATTGTTTTTTGTTTCTTATCAATTGTAATGTTGGCAGTTTCTATTTTATCATTGTGGGCAGTTGCAGTTAGTTGTAAGAACTTCGACTCTCTGATGTTGTGGTTGTCGTTTTTGCAATGGCGTGTACGTATTAAAAGATGGTATCGGAATCGGAATTGTCAGGCGTTTGGAAATCTGACTAGGTTGAGACTGAAAAACTTGCTGCCTTCCACAGTGTGGAACTGGAGATAACGGGAACCTTGTACCGGTATGGAAATGGAAGTAACGGTTACAGCGTCTGGCAATTGTTGTGATAGAAAGTCATTTCCGACGTGTAATATCGACCAAATAAATACGACCTTGCAGACGCATAATTTTCAGATTGTTTGGACTAACTTTTGGCCTGCAGAAGATAGAAAATCAATGATTTTGAATTGTTACCATTTTATAACGAGGCGGGATCTGTCTGAATGCAAATTTTGTCTGCAAAAATACACTTTAACGTTTACTCTGTGAAGCTGTCTGAAACCGCAGGGAGAAAGGGGGGGGGGCCTACCTAGTGGGGGGAAAATCCATTTAAAATGTCTGGGTTTTTATTGGCACCGTTAGCAATGTATTAAAATTTATTTTTAGCCCCTCGGGTCTGCCCTTGGCTCTCATGAATTTGGAAATCGTCATGGTTTCCTTTCTTTTTTTCTTTCTCTTCCTGGGAATAATTTTGGCCTTGCCGGGATGTTAGACGCAGTAATGTTTTTCGACTCGAAATAGTGAAAGGTAATCTTCTTGCAGCTTATTGAACTCGTACATTTGTACATTTAGACTGACAAGACGTGTTGCATAACCAGCCAAGTTTTATGGAAATTTTGTTACCTCTGCATTTACACGTCCATTGTATCCGTTTCTGTACATTGAAACCCAAAACAATCACCATAATTAACCAAGAAGAATAAAAGAGAGAGAGGGGGGGGGGCATTAAAGCAACAAAGATTCGGCATTATGAATGTCAAAAGCACACTTGGGAAATAACCTACTGATGTTTTAAAGTCAGTTGCCACAGCCTCTGCGCTTGTGTATGCCTTCCCGATGTTCCAAGTGTTTGCGTGCGAACGATACGTGCAGGAAATACCCGTTCGCAGTGGAAAGTCGCAACAATGCTAATCCGTTCTTCCGTGGAGAGCTCTGAGTTGACAGTTAGTCCCAGGTGGGCTGTGCAGGATAAATTAGCTTCCATTCTGCAAACATTTCACGACCGGCTGGGAGTTGGAAACGTTTTCAGTCCAGTTGACAGAAAAAGAAAACCGACGAGCGGACGCCTACGAAGAAAAGTTTGGGAAGTAATGAGTTGAAGCATCTGTTTGATGAGAGCAGCGGGCACTAGATATTTCTCTGTTCCATTTTCAGTTGCTGGGGTGCTGTTTACTGAGAAACCGTGCTGACCACAGAATTAACGCGTGAAAGGGCCCAGCCCCCACAGAGTGTAAAGACTTGTTTGACAAGGAATCTCATCCACTGAAGATCGCATGTAGTATCGCAGTCCCAAAATTTTTTTTTGGCAATGGTTTTAATCTACTTCGTTTTGGCCGTACAATACGTAGTATCTTGTAGTTGCGTTGTTTTTTGTTTTTTTTTTTGGATGTGTTCAGGCTAATCATTTTACGTGAAGTGTTGACTTCCTCTGTCCAGGATCGATTAATGTGAAACAAGTTATATCGATTATGGGTTCCAGGAAAGTTGTATGGAGCCATGTGCAAGTGAACATTCGAGCTCAGATATGAACAGCTCACAAGCCTTATCTTGCTTGGAAGAAAGTCTGTCTGCTGTTTTGGTGCTTGAAGCTAAGAAGTAATGAGCGCCTTCTAGTAGAGTGTATGTTCGCATGAGCGCGTATATGAGGGAACAGTCAGTGTGTGGCTGGAGGCTTATTTAGAGATGGAGCGCGCTGTGGGAGATGATATTGATATTTGACAAGAAGGAAAAGAAAGAAATGTCCTTTCTCAAAAATAACAATAAAAAATGAACAAATCCAGTGACTTGGTTCAATCAGCAAGCTTTGATGCTGGTCCTTCTTAATGTTATGATAAATGATTGCTCCCACCCCTTGTTCCATCAGATAGTCCGATCCCAAAGAAGTGGACGAATACTGTATTTAAAAACAAACAGAGAGCGCTATAGACGATCTTTTTTGCCATCCGCAATTCGAAGTAGCAGCGTTTCCTGATGTAATATGCTGTTGTTAGTTTTTCCTAGTGGATTGTTCTTACAGTGTGTGTGTTTGTGTGTGTGTGTGTGTGAGCAATGTTCTTACTTCTTGGTAATGTTGTGTGAGCAATGTGCGTGTGTGTGGTGTGCGTTAAAGACTTGTAGGTCTTAGATATTGTATATGCTGTTGTACTGTTACTGATGCTGTGACAACAAATTTCCTGGAAACAGGATAATAAAGTCATATCTTATCTTATCTTATCTTATATACACTTTAATTGGTGACGTTTGAAATCAGCATTGGCAGAGATGCCAACTTTCCATGCTTTTTGGCTTTGAATATTTGATGTACTGAAACTGTGGGATGTAAACTTGTGAAAGGAAACGTTAGCCGTTCTTTCATTTGCAAATCATAGAAGTAGAAAACGGGGCCTTAAAAGTAAAGATAGATGAAGAGTCGGGGGCGGGCGGTGGAGCGAATGGGACAGTATTGTAGAGATATGTAGAAAAGTGGCGAGAAATGGAGAGTCATAAATGTGCATTGAATTTTTCACGGCTGGTTCAAATTCATACACTGGTGTCTAGTCGGACTGAAGTGGGAACAGTGAGAGTGACAGGAAAAGAGACATGAAAGATAACCGAGTGAGAATATTAGAAAAATTGATCCCACAGAACGTATTTACTCACACGCTGCTGACCGAGACGTCCTCCAGCCCTCCCACCGACAGTATGGTCTGAGCCATGTACGCATCAGGATGCCGAAACACGTACCATATGCAATCAATGATGAAGGTGATTGAAACGGCAAATATCTCGGGGAGATCAAAGTGACCGCCTGTCGATTGGATAACCATCTCCCGAGCTTTCACCCATGAGATTGCAGCTAAATGAGGCACAGTAAACTCTCCTAAATGGGGCTAAGCAAACAACAGCTATCTTTTCACTAGCTGCCTGTGTTGACGAGCTTGATGGCGATCACCCAATGCGCCCACCTGCTGCAGAAATACAGTTGTTCTTTACAACTTTTCTTTTGGTCCCAGTTTTTTAAGTTCTTTTGTGGCTTTTTTTGTAAGATCTCTCGGATTGTGTGTTTCTTACTCACAATTTCAGTGCATTTTCCGTGCCGTACGTTGTTGGTGGTATCCGCATTCGAAATCTTATTGCAAATTAGAAAAGAGAGAACAACGGACGTCGAGAGATGCAGACCCATTGATGATGATGCAATGCCCAAAAGAAATATAAGTAAAAAAAGATAGAAGAATACATATTTATGCGCGCGCACTCATACACACACGTTATTACTTTTAAACTGTATTTAGAAAGACACCAGTGTAAAGAAAGAAGGACATAAAACAATAAACAAATTACAGAGGTAAACTGAATAGAAATTGGAGACATTATTTACTAACATTAGGTGGTCTTACATGGTCAGGGGGTCGTTCGGGGAAGGGTCGGAGATGTATACTTGATCTTAGTTTCCTAGGGGAATTAAATCAAATGGCACCCAGTGAAAAATGAACACGAACTTAACTCTTATCGAATGTCTGGCTATCTATCTATCACTGAAGAAAGGCCTTTTGTTTATAGATGCCGAGTTGATTATGGTGGAAAACCGAACTAAAATCTGGGAATACTGAAGCAGCCAAGTATCTAAGTTTTGTGCATGCAGTTTCGTGAGTACGTGATTTCCGTGTTGCATTGCGTTCCCTCAGCATTGACAATACATTTCCTGTTCCGATCAGCGATAACATATCGTCCTTGCACGCGTGTCTTCGATTGTTTTTCTGGCTCTGAGCGAGGACCAGACCACTTCAGTCCTTCAGCCACGATAACATGTTTGACGAGGTCGTCCTGTGTATTTGTTTTAGTGATCATTCGGCTGGAGACTGATTTTGGTTTGTCTAAATACCACAATAATGACTGTGCTTGAAATTCATTTTTTCGCCTTCTTAAAATGTTTACTTTTTGTATGGCACAAGATTGTGTTTTCATGGTGGGGGGAGCGGGATGAGGACATCGTCAGTGTGATTTAAGTCTTATTCGTCTTGATCAGGGTTTTGGGACCCTATTTGTTCGGGAGCCACAGATGCAAATTTGAGTCTCATCACGGACCGCTCAGTTTTAAAACTTGAACCCAGATTTACAGTAGGGTGAAGTTGGTCGACGAAAGTCTTTCAAAATACCCTAAAAATGCATTCAGTTTGTTGAGAAAAACAGAGACTGCTTGTTGAATTGGCCAGGCCGGATTAAACTCTTTGGCGGGCCGGATTGTGACATTCTGGAAGATTTTGGTTCTGAGATTTGGGTTACGTTCACATATTCAGGAAAGAAATTCGCTTGGAATTGAAGGATGTTCTGTATCATCATGTAGCATTAGAGCACAAATAATATGATGTGCATTTTATTCAGATTAATAATAACCGTGCAGTGCGTTGTCTGAAAATTTTGTAGCAATCAGATCTCCTGGTGTTGGCAGGGACGTCATGGCTTTGCCATGTTGGCAGTCCTACCGTCGCCGATGGCATCTTTTTGTTAAATATTTTTAGGATTGGCCATAGAATATCGATAAAATAGCGTCGGAAATTTCTTGATGCTGATTAATGTCAGGTAAAAAAAAATAATTTTTAAAGACTCAGATTCGAGAAACAAAAGCTGACCGGCCGGAAAAATTATTTGAATTTCTAATTACAATGGCTGTCCGGCGAGAATGATTTTTTAATTGGCATTTTGAGAATGTGTATGTTTGTATATGTATATGTATGTGTGTGCTTTATTTTTTAAAAATTGTCATGCTCTAGCTACATGAGATATTGATTTTGAATATTGTTTTTCCTGAAAATCTTTGGTTCCGTCTTTGTTTTGTTTTGTTTTGGCTTCTTGTTGTCAACACTATCGCACAGAAAGTAATATTAGTAAGTTAGGGGCGCGGGCTGACATGAGGAAGGGGCGGTCTTCAGGAAGAAGGGAGAGGGCTAAAAACATTTGAAGTGTAGGTTAAGATGGAACTGTTGGCTTCAAATTGATGATTTTTTCCCCAACTCGTGAAGGGAAGGAAGAGAGAGGAAAAGGGGAGGAAGAAGAGAATGGCGACTAGAGGAATCATTATAGAATTGACATAAAAAGAGTTAAGAGCATTCGAAAATTGGCTCCCGGGCACTTTTGTCCTAATCGATATTAATAACACTTTAATGGCTATGTTTTCCAGCCTCTAGGAGTGACAGATTCATTTTACGATGGCCTACATGATAAACGTATTTCACAAGCAATGATATTTTCTTCCTCTGAATCGTTACACTTCCACATTTTAATGAAAAGCTAAGGCTAGGTGTTTTTTTGTTTTTTTTTTAGAAATAGGAGACGAGAACCTGGGGCGACTTGTTTGATTTGAAACTGCCACTAAATTGCAGTTACGTTCATGGCTAATGTGCACATGAGAGAGGCAAGTAGTTCTTGGGAAAGTATTAGTGGATTTCAGATGACCTGTTTGGGCTCTCACTGCAATTTTTATTTTCCTAGAGCAAACACTGTGGGTGAATATCCGAAATGTACACGGCCTTATTGTCTTCAACGGGTTAATTGCTACATTAATTGAAGAGACGGCCTGTATACATGCAGCTCAATTTTTGTCACTGTGATCTCCCAGCACTGGGGTGATCTTTTGCTTCTCCACGTGAGTGTTAATCTCAGTCCTTGACCTTTGCTGATGCGTGGCGAAAGATTATACATTGTATGTATTTGCATGGAGATTCAGTGTACAGGACTTCTGTCTGGTGTCCAGATTCCTACAAGTTGTGAATTTCGGAGGATATGTTTGAAATCCTGTAAACAGCCAAGTAACTGAAATGAAATAAGGCAGGCGATGAGCAACGAGAGAGAGAGAGAGAGAGAGAGAGAGAGAGAAGTTGGGAAGAGACAGAGAGAGAGAATGAGGATTCGAGAGAGTAGAGAGAGAGTGTGTGTCTGAGAGAGAGAGAGAGAGAGAGAGAGACTGAGAGAGAGAGTGAGAGAGAGAACTAATTTAAGCTGTGTTTTGGAAAAATCCAAACAAAAAATGCAGAAGGCATCTTTGCCAGTATAAAAGAAATTCAAGGTAAAAACAGAATTCACCCCCAGATCACAAGGTGGTTTCTATGCTGAGACGGGTATGGTTTGATAGCCAAATTCAGCAGAATCACTCTAAGCTGAACGCAACATTTTATTGGACAAATGCGATCATGGGGCATTTGTCTTGATCGTTTGATGGAGGTAGAGGGAAATTTTGGTTAACACTGATGCATTTCAGCACTAAGTGGTCAGAAAGAGAAACCTCTGTCTTTTGGGGACAGAATATTATTGAAAGAGTTCATCTGAACTTGTTTTTAGGATTTCCCGTAACAACTTGCATCATTAATTGGAGTGCAATCTTCCATAATGGTGTGGAGGACAAAAAATGATTGAATCTGGACTTGTTGAGTTTCCAGTAAAAACTTGCGTCAGAAACCGGAGCATTGTTCGTCACAAAACTGTTCAGGACAGCAAATTATTGAATCTGAACGTGCTTTGAAATTTTCCAGCAATAGCTGGAATCTGAAACCTGAGCGCGGTCTTGCATGGAAGTGTTAACGAGAGAAACATCGAATCTGACTTGTTTTGAGAGTTTCCAATAACAACTTGCATCAGAAACCCGAACGTAGTCCTCCATAGAAGTGTTTGCCACCGGAAAATGCCAGCTGAGTTTTCTTACGTTTGGATGATCAAGCGATTGAAATTGAGATTCCTGCCTCTCCCAGTCATTATTCCCGCAAGCAGCGAACATGACTCCCTTGAACCATGAACAGTAATGTCTTCTCGCTCCCTTCTACCACAGCTTGCTCATATTTATAGCTTTTTAATTATATGAGTCGGGCAATTTTCCTCCTTTATCTTGGTGTTAAAAAGTGGTACGGCTCGTGAAAAACAATCGACCAGGACATGTTCACTTCTTTTTGTCTTTTAACACCTTCGAGCGATGGAATGAAAACAATAGCACTTCACTCACAGAAAGCCCGAACGTTTGATTGAGGAGAAGAAAAGTCGAGTGAAGATCGAACCGACCTGGACTTCAGTTTTACTTACACCTTTGCGGCTTGTACACGGTGGTTTTCTTATATATTTAATATTATTATCTATTGTCCCAGATATTACAAGCCGCTACAGCGATAATAGTATTCTTGACAGTATAGTTATCATCGAAGTAAACTGCTAACCTATCATTTGTGGATGTAAAAGTGTCATCGACCTCGTTGGCTTGCCAAGTATTATCTCTGGCTGGCGATGTGTCTATGAATCTCTTTATAAAGCTTTTCTGTGTCTGTGTTCAGGAGGTGACGTGTATAGCCGACGGCTTGTTTGAGCATACTAGCATGGAATAATCGTTTCTCCATTGTTTATCTTGAAAGTTTGATTTGCTTTGTCAATATTTCTCTGGTGGTCCTGGTTAGCATGGAGATAACCGGAGAAATTAACGGGGAGTGAGGGGGTGGTTGCTCCGGTGACAGTAGCAAACTGTTCATCACGATGTCACACCCACAGCCAGATGCAAGCCTTTTTTTTTTTTTTGGTCCTAATGTATCATCCAAATTAACAATCATGCTGAGAGGTGGATCATGAGACCGATCGATATTTCTCAGAATAAGCATAAAACTGTTTAAAAGTTTGCTTGGGGAGAGTATCGAAAGAAAGCATCGTGCCTTTTCTGTTTTGAAATGTGCACCCAGTTATGAGTGATTACTAATATCATTTATTATTTTTGGAAAGAAGAAAGAGCAAGGACTTCTTTCCCTTTTTTGTAGCCAGATGAAGAAAGTTATCCCTCCCTAGCCAGTCGTCAATAACTTCATTCACACTCACTTTAAATAACTTTACACTGTGCAGTTGTAATTTTATTGCGCGTCGCGCTAATCCTCAATTTTGTTTGTTAATTAACAGGACCGAGCACCATATCCCTTGTGATTTACTGTCATGCCATGTCTGTAATAAAAGACAAACTTAATGCTTGGCCACTTTTGTTTATCTGAGCTTGTCATGTCGTTGAATGTCAATGGGGAAAATTGCAAGTCCTTGTGATTCACTTTAGAGAATGTGTGTTTTTCTCGGGTTCGATCATGTCACACGAGGTCGTGTTGGTTTCTTACCCGGCTTAGGCGAGGTGCTCCACGCATGATACTCATTGATTAGCAGATAATATCTTTGTGCCCTTTGAAGTTTGATGAGCACTTTAGCGCCTAACGCTGTTCTCTTTGTTCGCAAGTTATCTTTGATCTCCAGTTCAGCCAAGTTTAACTGAGTAAAGTGTACACGATATTTGCATTACGCTGCTATTTATGGCCGTCTTTTCGCTTTTCTTTTCATCCTGATGGTGATGTAACTGGAACTCAATAAGGAAATGTGCTTTTTGTTTTGCATGTAATACCATTTTTGGTTGGGGCGGAGGAGGCCGGGAAAAGGAACGGCCATTACAGAACTGGGTGGTAGGGGTGTTTTATTTTTTTACTTTCACGCTGAACATATGAGTATGTTGTCTGTATCTGCCTTTTTTGGGGCGTTTCTTTGGGTGAATTTTATGAAACCCTTGGGTTATAACTCGATGCGATTCTTGTTGCGAAAATAAAAAGTCTGTGCCTACAGTGACTCACAGTCAGGCCAGGGTTTTTTTTATTGGAAGAAAGAGAAAGAAACATCGGTAAATATTATAAATGTAATTCACGGCTGCCAGTTATCAGCTGTCGATCTCGATTCACATCAGACAATCTGGCACAGAGTTAGAACAATGATTGTTAAAGAAAACTACGAATTTTAGCAGTAATTAGTAGTTACTCTCGGGTGTTCTACAGCTGCAGTGATTTTTACATTCTTGGGTGGTGTTTTGGATCAAGAAAGGTTATGTCAGTGTATAAGAATGACCACAATACGACATACGATGGAATCGGAAGCTCATACATTCAGGCAATATCTTTGTCAAGCATTGATTTCCATGAGCAAATATCAGTGTGAAGTTTTGTTTGTACGCAGTAGTTGTATCAAGTAATTTTCTCTTTGCTGAAATTCGAAATCGTTTCAGAAATTCTATCGAATTTGTGTCACTCATTTTCAGCCAGAGATTTATAGCTTTTAAGCTGCAAATAATCGGCATTGTAAATCACATTTCAAACGTCAGAAGGAAGTATTGAAAGCTTTTTAAGAGAATGAGATAACTTGTCAGAAGAGATAGTGGCATTACATTGTGGCATGCCATGGATGAAGGATACGAAGAGCAGCAGAAATTGCGAATAATATGCAGTGTTCTTTTTCCACTTTTTTTTTATGCCAAGATTTGCTGGATGGTTCAAGAACTCTGGCCTTTTGTTGAGTTAGCTTTGTTTATGTTTTTCTGTCAGTATTTCAGCACAACAATAGCAGCTTTTTTTTTTTTAAACTGCGACCAGCCAATCCTAACTCAGAAGTCGTGAAATCGTTCCATCGGTCGGTAGAAATGAGCATTTCACCATGTCTACAATTATCTAGATTGTATTGATATACAGTCAACCATTTTGGTCGCGCCTAGACGGTGGAGAAAACAAAACAAAAACGCTTTTTCCGCTGTCTCCGGGAATACGTATACGGGTATTGACACAAATGATAGACGTTGCGAAATAGTTGTTCTGTCAATGGAACACAGACATGGAAAAGAATGCTGTTAGGAGAGAATATTTGTTTGTTTGTGGGCAATACGAGAATGGGCCTGTCTTTCCTGTGTCGGTCAAGCGCGGTATCTTTGCAAGGGCCACAGCATCATTTTGATTCAGTTTAGCTGTTCACCTTTACTCAAAGGCGTCCCCACAAAATTCCGTTTGAGATGAATATTTACTCGATTGAGCGTTTTGTCGTTGGACATAAATCGTCAACAGCATTTTTATAAACACGTTTTGAGGTTGCGTGACTGTTATTTTTAGCATGAGTCGGTGATTAAATAAAGTTAGAGGCTTAATCATTTCTTTAATCACATTTCATATTGTATATTTTCACCCATGTGTGTATGATGAGTGTCAGCCTGACCTTTTTTGTTTTGTTTTGTTTTTCCGGACAGGTTTTCTGCTTTCGAGTATTACGCAGAGGTTTTTGTAATCGATTCCAAAAATTAATGAAAAAGTGGAGGAAATGTCATATTGTGATGATAGATTGCAAGCAAGTTGTTGGCATGTCAGGCATATCCCAGATTATTATGCAGACATCTGTTAGCTACGGTGATGTAAAATACTTGATGTCTAAAGGAAATAGTGAGAATATACATTTTTCTTTATCTCTTACCCCAACCAGAGAGTGGACAGGAAAATTAGGAGAAAGGGGTTGGGGGGTGGCGGATGAGTAGATTTTGCCTTTCATTCTTTAAAACTTGATATCAACTTCGTTTATTCCTACTGCTTGCGTGAGTTTGCTATGTTTTGTCAGAACCTCCAAAGTCACGTAGGTTTTCTGACAAACTTTATACACTGAAGTGGGCGGTGGTTGCATTGAAAGGACAGTGATTTTGCTAAACTAGGCTGGACTTAATTTCTAGATCCAGGCTAAAATCTAAAGGAAAAGGAAGGAGGGGGGGGGGGAGAGGGAGGCGGCAAGGAGAAATGTGTATTTAAAACACACACATGCACTCACTCACTCACATTTTTTAGACCAACACTAGCGACGCTACCAAAATTAAATTCCAGACAAGGATGAATTATTGGTCTCTGGTATTTTCGGTCAGCAAAGGTTGTATCGATATACAAGAATGAACACTTTCTTGAGCTTGATTGAGTGGGAGACGCACACAGTCAGACAGTACCATGCGTCAGGCATGCGTGTGCGAAATAATGGCGTCTCCTATTGCCGTTTTCCTGTTTGATAACTGTCGGCCATCATGTCCTTCTGCTGGTACTAAACAAGCCAGTGTCGATCGTTCATGTTCATTGACTTCAAACTCCATTTGTCTTGACATTTACAAAGTTGTGCTAACTTTTTTTTTCTTAGAGCATTCATAGATTTCTGTTGAATCAAACACGAGATATACCTGGGTGTGTATTTTTGTACGAGGATAGAGAAGAAATCTGGATATTGCAAGCTTTTTTTTAAAGTAAGAAGTGCAAAAATGTAGTTATATATTTTGTAATTGTGTAAGATATCCGTGCACAGAGAGTACAAAAACGGCATTATCTTCCCCCAAAAGCGTTGTTCACTGAGAATGGGAGTGGTGTGATACAATCATTGGCTGAATGTCGTTTATTTGTCTCCCTCCAGCACAGTTTTAAACGCTGGTGTTATTTCAGTGCCTGGAGATTCTGTTGTGAGCTCTGCATGATCTCCTGTGGTCACAAACACGAGATATGGCGTGACAATGATAACTGTTGTGCTGTGGCAATAACCGGTCTCATGTTTGCGTGGAGGGACCCCCGACCCACGGAGTTTGAATGATGGACTGTCCAGGTGGTGGACTGAGCTAAGAGACTTAACTACAGCCCCGCTGCTTAGCCCTTTGGTCATGAGTAGGCGTTTTACAAGAGAAACGACGTGTCAAGAACACTGTTCATGTCAGTAATTATTGGCAGATAAGTACAGCGTGCGAGAAAGTCTGCCAGCTATTTACTCATTACATAGCACAGCATCCTGAGTTGATAACTGTACCATTGTGCTTGCATTTGTAATGATTTTATAACTGAAATAGCCAAAACTGTGTAGGCTTTGGGTGTTCTGGCTGTATTTCTCCTGTATTCTACGGAAAAGTTGCCATTTGTTCATTTAAAGATTCAGAAATTGTGAGTGATTACGTGGTGTACGGGGATAATTGCAGAGTTCATTGCACGTGTTCATGCCGAGGATAGTTTGTGCCGATGCTTTACGCATTGCCATGCTAGATGTGCCTGTGGTGACATAGTTTTGTGAATATGTCCATCACATTTACACAGTAGAAGGATTTGTTAGCACCAGACTCCAGCATGGATCAGGTCAAAGCATACGATGACTCCGTGCCGATTGTACGTATCTTTTTACCTGTTGATTGTTTATGTGTGGCTGGCGTTTTAGATATCGTTCTTTTGTCTTTGTGCTTATTTCCAGGGCCGTTTTAACGCATGGGCACATTGGGCTATTGCCTAGGGGCCCCATGCAAGTAAATTTACATTTGTGTTTTAAACGGGAAGAAAAAGGGGGTGGATCGCAGCTTATTGCTTTGCCCAATATAATGATGTTAAGACGGCTCTGCTCGCTTCACCGTTTCTGTTAAGTGGTTTTGTATATTCATTTTATATCACAGGTATGCAATTTAGATATGAGGAGGCGGAAAACAAAACATAGTAAGTGCAGAGTGTATACTATTATAGAAAATGAAGTTTGCCTCTGTTATTACTTAAAAAGAGCTAGGCTAATATGATTTTCATTTGTAGTTTTTAGCAGTTAGGTGCCATCGATTTTGGGCAATTTTAAAGGCATTCGATATCGACCCAGTGCAGGGCCATCAATCGCTAATAAGGTCAGGTAATTACTTGGGTAATACGTTTTGATTTTCAGCACCTCATTGTCATAATTCAATATGACATCACCCACTCAACGGTGGTAGGTATGTCTTACAAATGGTACACCAGAACACTATGATGGATAAGGTGGAATATAGTGTTATTTTCTTTAGTGCCGGTACATTCTGTTTGAACGTACTCACTTATATTCCACATGTTATGTTCTTATCGATAATTGCTATACGTCATACATGGATTTATTTGCCCTAATTGAGGGCAAAGTTATTGATCCGGGTGGTTTAAGAATGAACAGTTTTCTGATTTCATTGAGCTCGACTGTGGTTATTTGCTTATGGAGAACGTAAATAAAATGAAGGTTTGTAACAGACAGTGTTAATAGACTCCATCCTCTTCCCCCGCCATTGTATTTACCATGGCTCCAGCTTGATGACACGCCTGTCTGAAGACACCAGAATGCTGCGTGTACTGGTTTCCATCTCTTGTTTAATGTCTAGCAATAATCTGCGTGTCACATGGCACAATAGCTGTGAGTTCTCACCAGCGGCACGGCTTCGCTCTTGATGTTAACAGCACTCTATAGTTGTTTTTTTTTCCTTTCCCATCAGCTTGGCGAGCCGCGAACGTGCACACTGCACAATGTACACTTGGGTGGTGAGCAACTGAACGGAGGTCTCCAAGCTAGGGTAGACAAGCCATTTTTCAATGCTATACCAGGCGGGCGACATATTCTGGGAGAAGGAAAAACATGAATACACACCAAACTTTCTCCATCGTTGACCTGGAATGAAAACAAAAGTTGATGAATTATGAAAACGATGTAATCCAGCCCCAAATGTCACACACCTACCCTCACCCTTCTTTAAAACACCCCTTGTGCTGACAATATGACATTTTAACCATGAAAACTTGGCTAACTTCGTGATAATCTTATGCACTTATTCAACTCTTGCTCGACATTTCTCTTGACATACAGAAACTCCGGGCACATTGAAAAAGAGAAAAGAGTTAATTTTGTTAGTTCCTCAACTCGTACATCTTTGCACGAAAACTGTCAGAAAATTGCAGTAAAGGGGAAATTCTGTCCAGCACGTACATGGTTTTAAACAAAATGGCAGCTATTGTTCTAGTAATTTTAGTATTTTAGTGTCATGTTGCACCTGCCTTTCATCAAGCATTGAAAATCGGACTCAAAGTTAGATAACCAAGAAAGCGTGAAAGGCGCAAAGGGACCGTTATCGTGCGGACGCGCTGTTAAAACCAAACTCAAACACATCTGCCTTTCTTTGATACCATTACGGAATCAATGAGCCGGACTGAGTCATCATTGGTGATGCCCTCGTTCAGCACATCTATCAATCACTTATTTCAAGTTGGGTCCTTTTCTGCGGGAATAAAAGAAATGGTGGTCAACAGTTGTAAGAGACCAGCCACCTATTGTGCAGTGCTTTATGTACAAATGTGATATAATCAATATAGTCCTCTTTGGCTGTGTCTCGCCATCAAATGGTCCTTTAGAGAGAAAACTGAGTTTGATTACACAGCTGAGCTATCTCTGTCGTTTATTTGCAATTCTGTCTTGTCTGTCTGTATCTTCTTCTGTTCTCGTCTTTTCCCTTGCTGTCGTGTAGAGACACAGTACAAATACCTCTTAGTCGATTTGTAGGTCATGGATCGGTGTCATGGAGCTGTTTCTAATGGCAGATTGTACTTCCTTTTTTCATCCATCTGCATTGTCTTTTTTAACTTTTTTTTTATCAATCTCATTTGCCTGTGCATGATGTTTGCTAGTTTTGTTGAAGTTGAGAAATGTATTGATTTTATTTTTCTTCAATTTTTGTGTGGTTTTTCTTGCATTTGTTGAGCATATAATATGGTGATGATTATGATGTCATGGGGAGAACTGAATTTCAATATGTCTTTCAGAAAGTGATTAATTATATTAATTAGTTAACTATATATATTAGCCTACTTTAGTGTACTTGGTCTCTCAGTTAACCATGCAGTTACAATTATGTTTGTAGCCTTAGACACAGAATAATGAGGTCAGGGATTAAAACAAGGTTAGCCAGTTGACAAACACAGCTAAGTCGTTATTATTATTCATTGCTTAGTAGGTAACCCGCGTCTCGTCTTGAAATGTGAAGCCACAGACATTAACTTGCATGTTGCAACAGAGATAGCATATTGAAGAATATGAGAACAAATGGAAGGTTTCAGTATTGTCGATTACTTTACACTCATTTGCAGCCACTAATTAGATGCCTGGTGCCGCCTGATGCTTCAGTATTAATATTTGACATACACGGTGTAGAAAATCCGTGAAGCTACAATAGTTTGCCCACTGTTTTACGGGAAGTGTTCGTTTGCAACAACGTTTGCCACTTCATCATTGTTTAGTCTGTCAATCAATGGAGTGTTTACGAAAGGTAGAAAAACTTTAAAATGTCACGATCCGCCAGTTTTCCTAGCGTTTCCGAAAACTGGGGATGGCGAAAGTCTGGACATGTTTCACATGCTATATTTTTATTTACACAAACCTTATGTGATAGTTTTGAAATGCAAATGTATTATGTTTTTGCGTGTGCTGTTACGTTAAGGGAGTCATAAAATAATGCTTCTTTCCTTTGTCCACAGGCTGTACAAGCCCAAGAGAGCAAGAGAAGGAAGCGGCGGATTATGAAAATAGCTGTCTACTTCATGTTCGGGGTTATTGCACTCGGCGTCTTTGCTATTTGGCTTTTTCACAAGGATACAGTTGAATCACTTCGTTTTGGCTCTGGATTTATCTTCACAGTCAAATTGCGGTCTTTGGAAATCAAGAATGATGACGGAGATGGTGTTTTATATGGAGATATGGGACGGTACCTGCTTGCCACGCCTTATGATCACTGCTGGGATGACAAGTACGAGACATATGAAGAGAATTGTTTGTACTGGCGAGATATGTCACTGCTTCGGGTGGAAAGAGATGACAATAGTACCTCCTCTTGTTACACACTGCAGTGGGATGGGCTGAAACCCGGGCTCTTGGCAGAAGACTGTTTCTACCTACAACATTATCACTGGTACGGATACCTGACCAACACTACGCCTCCGTGGCCAATCTCAAATGTCTACTTGGACAGTGTGGACTATTATGCAGAATATCCTAAGGAACAATCAGAGAATTTGGTCCCAGTCTGGTTTGGCTCTCAGGGTGTGGCTGTCTTTGTGGACTCCAGTTACCCGTTTACTCTTGCATGGAATGTATCTGACAAACGCCAGTTTTGTCTCACATCCAAACTCAGTGCTGAAGCCCTGGCTGTTCCAAGGACATTGCTGCGCTACACTGTCTGCCAGGCAAAGTCTATCAAAGATGTCTACAGTGTGTCAAGACAACATCGACAGGATGTTGACACAGATTTTGGATTCAAGCAAAGGCACAAGCACCTACTTCTGTCTAAACCTATTCATGCCTTGACAAGTAAGGAGCATTTGCCAGAACTTCTAAACCAGATGCGGAGAAATGAGTCACAGTGTAGCTATATCGAGCTCTATGAGGACTGGGAAGAAGAATTTGGAGATTTTTCTATTGACTCAAATATGGCAAATGATGTCCAGGCATTGACAACAGAGGCAGCTCGTCATGAATGCTATCTCATCCTGCCAGTTTCCACTTTCTTCAGCTACAAATCAAAGCATTTTCAGGAAGGTGTTACCAATGGTTATTTTGTGCGTGATCGGCAAAATTTGGTCACTAGAATGATACAGTGGCGTGGAGAAGAAGGTGCTGTATTGGACGTAACAAATCCTTCAGCAGAGGATTGGTTTTTGGAACACGTTCGGCAAGTGGTGAAACATATGGGTGTCCAAGCGCTGAAGCTTTTGAACCTAAGTGTTCCACCAGACTCCAAGTATTTTGACTACAACATGACTCACCTAGATTACACAAGGATATTTTATAGAGACATGGCATCTCTGAATAATTCGTTGGTGTTGGAGCTTGCAACTGGATTCATTCCTTTACCTGTTTACACTCCTATCCGCATGAGATTCTTTGGAAAATCTGGTGCATCCTGTCTCAACACATCCATTCCTTACTCCTTGACAATGGGTATGAGTGGGTACCCACTGTTAATTGCTGATGCAGACAGAATGGCCCTGAAGACTACCACAGAAGAAATGTTCATGCGATGGCTCCAAATGGCAATTTTCTTCCCTGTGCTAGAGATACCCAGCATTCCATTGTTGCAGAAGAAAGAGATGCAAGATTTTCTGCATGGAGTGTTGAGCTTGCGCAACCGAGAACTTCTTCCATATCTAGCCAAAGTTTGGGAAGAGGAGCCAGAGCTGCCAGTCATCCGCCCATTGTGGTGGATTGCCCCTGATGATCCAGAAGCACAGAGTGTCAATGATCAGTTTATGGTAGGAGACAGTCTGTTGGTGGCTCCAGTCTTATGTGAGGGCAGTGGACACAGGTATGTCTATCTGCCACTGGGGAAGTGGAGAGGACACGGGATGCAGCCGGTGTATGGACCCCAAACAGTGGAAGTTGTTACAAAAAATTTCAATGTCATCCCATATTTCTGGAAAGACGAGGAGATGGTCACCTGACCAGTGAGACCCCAGACAATGTTGGAGCAGTACAGATAATCAAAGTAACCAGGACCGCACCTGCCAGTGGGAATAATGATGAACTGTAGCAAAGCCTGGCTTGCATTGTTTAAATGCATTTGGTGGGACAATTTTGCTGTTTATTTGTGCGGGTAGAAAATTCCAGACTCTTTTCCTTAACTGTTGTCACTCACTGTTAAAAAGTGTATATAAATATAGGTTACTTCCTCATTTTTGTAACTCCATATATGCATAAGTGATATTGTTGTGTATCTTCTTTGAAGATCGTAGCATTGAGTGAAATATGTATTAAATGACTCTTTCAGTATTTAGAAACCCACTACCTGTAGTTTTTTTTTACCATAGAATGCAGACAATATAAATTTATTCCCACCTTTTATTGTTAATTTACTCCACTGGCAGATTAAGTCTCAACTGCTGTTTGAATACACTCTGAGAAATGCTGAATGGTTTGCTGTGTTGTAGCTCATTGTCTACTGTAAACTGCCTCAGTTCCCGGGCCAGCCAGCCCGAAAGTGGTAGTTTACGCTATGTTTACCCACTGATTTCTTCTACAGATCTAATACCAATGTGGTTGAATCAAAATGTAAAGAAAATTCATTTAATTTACTTTAAAATGGAGTTGGTTTGGTTTCTTTATTTATTAATGGTAAAAACATATGTCAAAGAGGATTGAAGTATGATTTGAAGTAGGACATGATCAATTTTCTATTGCTATACTCACTGAAGCTGTTCAGTTTTCAATTTTATTATTTTTTTCTAATTACATGTATTTTAAAATGTACTGTACGTCTCAGAATGACATTAATTCTTTTGTATGCCAAGAAAGTTGTTTAGTACACTGTTTCATACCCATAAATGTGAGAATTATGACAGATGAAACATTGACCATTGGTTTTTGATTTGATTGTATCCAAATATTTGGAAGCAGTCACTATATGCATTTTTGTATTTCCTAAGGCATTTTTTTATCGTTTCTAAGCGAATTGAACATACTGCATATACCATGTCCTTGTTTAACATTCAAGATATGTACACACAAAAAAATTGTTATTTATTTCTTTGAGAAACTTTACAACCATTTACACTGAAAAATTAGCAAGTGTGTTTGGTGAGTGTGTTAATTACAGTAGATTATGTGTTTTTGACTGTATGTGTAGACTCTGGCACAGTTAGTTTCAGATGTATTTTCTCATGTATTTTTTATCCTGTATGTCATTTTTCAGTGTGAAGTAAGTGCACCCATGCTGTTCAAAAGGTTTAACTGAGAGGTTGAAATTGCTGATTACTCAACTACATTATATGCCCAAGAGTGAATGATTTTCTTCCATGTCTTCTGTTTAATCTAAACCAAACTTCCAAGATTATGTTTGATTATGAATTAATTATTTGATTTGAAACTTCTTATGCCAGAACTAGTCCAGGAGTGTGTTTAGGAACAAAATATGTGTAAAATTATTACTATGTCATTGAAGGCACTACCATGAGTTAGTGTTTGTAAACTTTCCCATACTGATGTGTGAGGTGCCATGGTACAGTAAACAACAAAGGAAGTGTTGAACAGCAATGATAGTTTTTTTTGTCTATCTATTATATTTTCAGTGTTAACCTGTACAGTATTCACCTTGTTGACTGTCATCACATATGATGAATGCTACTAGAATCTCACTCAGTCAGGTTTTTCCAACAATTTGGCATTTTCACACATGTAAATTAACAATAGGCTTTTCAGCCCTCCTTCCCCTTTTCTCTTATCTCCACTGTTTATTATAATTATTATATAAAACATGTGAGATCTAGCAAAGTGAACTTATATCTCAGAAGGGTCATAAGTAGATTTTATGCTGTTTTATATCAAGGCAACTCTTACTTTTGTATTACTGCATTCAGAAATTTTGGAGTTGAAGTGTAATACTCACACTAAGATGTTAGTAAGGATATGTTTGCCACTCATGAACAAGGCCTCTGCAAAGAATATGAGAGCATAGTTTTGCTTTTTGCATACTGAGTGGCTGCAGGGATTTTGAATAATGGTTCTGTAGGTTAAGCAATTAGCATTGACTTATACAGAGTTCTGAACCAAGAGGGAAGCTATTTTATATATTCAGTTAACAGTAGATAATAAAACAAAAGGTCCAATATTACTGGAAAATGTAGTGCTAGATTTTTAACCAATTTTGCATGGAAAGCAACATTTGGAGAAGACTGTATTATGAATGGTAACCATCATCATGGTTATTTATGTAAATAATGTTGTCTTATCAAACAGCACTGTGATAGATTCAGCATAATGTCATTTTTATAGACGGGCTTTATTGTGTTGAATGAATGAGCTTTTTGTGTCACTGCAATCTCTCTGGATGTCTTGGAATAAATCAGAGTATCCATTCTAAAAACAGGCATGTGCTATTAAAATAGCAGTATAGGATAGGCTGTCCATTTTACATCAGCATGTTTTCTCATTCTCAATGTTAACGTGACACTTTGGCTTCACAACATCAAGGCTTTTTAATTGGTGATAAAATTGATTTTGATGTTGATGTTAGAGCTTTTTTCTCTTCTTTCCACATGCATATTTATGTGAGAATAACCCATTACTTCTCTTCATCATGGGAGGTAATCCAGTCTGGCTGAACCTGTTTTACACATTTGTTACAAGTAATTAATAGTTTCCTCGGCTTTTTGGCACTGGAAGGCATGATTTAGAGTTCCAGGGAAGAAACAAGATGTCTGAGAATTCTGTCACAGCAAATCTTTTTTTATTGACATCTTGTTAAGTTTTAATTACAAACTCTGTGCCTGTCCTGTATTCGTTCAAAGATCTACTTCTGTAGAAATGTGAAACATAATTCTTGCAAAGAAATTCAGTTAATTTGATATTTGCATCAGTTGAGGGCCACACAGGTATTTGCAATATCATATTTTAAAGGAAGTAAGGCCCCCAGTGTAATCATGAAAGGTTTTTAACCACTGAGCCTTAAATTCTACAAAATATCATATAAAGCACAGGAAGACGCAAAGGTGTACGTGGACATATTTTAAAAGGTCTCCAGGTTTGCAAAATATTTAATACTTTTGTTGATTTTAAGCCACAACTGATTCGAACAGAAGAAAATGTTCTGACTTATTCCAGAAAAAATAATTTTCTTCAAGTAGAATTAAAAAGTATGACAGGAAATTTCATTGTGCGCTTCAATTTACTCAACTTTGAAGATCACATCTGTGTATTCCCGAGTCAGTAGGCCAACTCGTGCTCTAAATGGAGCTAGTATTGATTATACTTCTAAGCCAGGGGATGGGATTTGGGTATACTGATGGTTTGGAAAAAGAGAGTAATCAGGGGATGGCATAATGAGTCAGTTGAAAGTTATTTCCTTCATTTTTTTTTTCATTGTAGTGTGACATTATATCATGGGCTACATTTTCCATACCCTTTAATAGACATCTATGATGGTATATATTTTTGACTTGTCATTTTTTTAAATTTAGCCCAGTGAATGTGTCCAGTTAGACGAACCAACCAAATTAATCATTGTATTGTGCTACGTATAGCCAGTGGATAACTTGAGCCAGTCAGCACTATGTTTATACATGTAGAACAGATGTAAACAATAAATCATGGGCCTCATGGTAAACCATAGTAATTCAGTTTTTACAAACTTTTCAGGAAAAGCAAGAACATGAATAACTTTCTTTATCATACTTAATAGGTATGATATTTGAAAAATGTTTCTTGAACCTTTACTTTTCAGAATTTAAGCCCCAACTTGTACTACAAGCTGGGTTTTCTGGTCCCAGATTTTTTTTCACTTGGATGACACAGTAAAAGTCAAGGGTTACAAGCATGCCAAATACCTCCTTTTTTAACAATTATAATTACAATTTAACGATTATACCACGCGACCCTTGAAATGATTTGTCAGTCATTCCTGTACTGAATGGAGTCCTAGAATGTCTCTTATAGATTCAGTGGGTGTAAACAGGTTATGAAAGTATGCTATTGTCATTGAATGAAGGGTATAACATTGTTAAATAAAATACATAAATCATTCCATTGATAAACTGATAAAGTTTTTAATCTTTACAGAGAATATGCTGATGACTATTGTTGATACAGCTTTAAGGATAAATACAGAGTATAGATAGATATTTTATGAAGATCTGTCAATTTGCACTCCAGGCTGATTATTCCAGGTTGCATTTTTCTTTCATTTGACTGTCGGTGTCAGCTACAATGTTCCCTCTTAGCTACACGGGTGGACAGCTGGGCAGTCGCTGTGTTGGTTCTGCGCACATCAAAGTTTTGCTTCTCATTAAAGTACTTTTTAGTTTTTATTGAAATCATGTGCTGATTACGCTGCACAAAAATCTGAATGTTGTGCACTAGCTTTGAATTTAAAATATGTTTGCTCAGAGCATCAGAAGTTCCACTCAGTGTTTTGGAAAAATTATTGGGAACATTGATCAGCTGTTTTCCATAACCCTGTGTTTTGTGTGAATGTCGATCATAATCTCATGTTTATATATCATATTACTGACATATGAGCATACAATTTCATCTTTGCTGCAATTTTCATTTTTCATGTTTGTTTATTGTTTCATAGAGATCTAAACTCTAACACAAGTGAAATGGACACATTTTCTACAATAACCTTATTGGATCATGAGCTCAGGAATTAGAATTGTCTGAAATCCACAATGTAGCTGGACCCACTGGAATTTGACCACTCTCTGATTCACTTTCTAGTAGACACCTCGATTTGGTGAAAGTGTCAGACTTGTCTGAAAAACTCTGATAGTTTGTATTTCCATCAGTGAAAAGATCTGGTTGTTTCAAGAAGGGGATTTGTGTGTTTAGATAATTACCAATGTGACAGTGACAGGCAGTATTTTGAGTTTGTTCAGAAAATTGATAACTGTTTTTCTACCTTTGCAGGTTGCAGGTGATATGTGTAGCCGCACAACAAAATGAAGCACATTTCGGCACTATCTGATTCGAAAAAATCATTGAAAGGCATCATAGGGTCAATTTGTCAATTTTGGGTTTTCAGTGTTTTTTAAAAGTTTAATCTCTTTACTATTCCTTTTCCAAATGATAATCCTGTTTGAGAAGGGTAAATGCCTCAAAACTGACTTTGAATTGAGTCATCATCAATAATTTTGACTGAAAGCTGAAACTTTTTAAAAGCGTTTTTCTCAAAACTGCGTTGTGTCACTTCCTGTCTTTGAGAGGCCATATCTTCTCTGCTAATTAAATTACGGCAAAATTTTTTTTACCAAACGGAAGGACATTGAATGACCTATTTGGTGATACCAATATCTCCATACCTCCAAAATGCACGAGGTGCCTCATTTCGTTGGGCGGCTACACATATATTACAGATATTCAGTTTACAGTATTGATTATCTCAGTCTCTTGTCCGTGATATTCAATCATCCCAAGGCTCCACTTGCACATAAAGTAATTACTGTCACTCAGCAATGGATGAGAATAGAAGTGGAATTTTTTGAGGTGGAGAAATAAAAAACATGTGGTCCCTCGGCCTCACCAAAAAAGGGGATAAAAATATTTTTAAAATGATGTCAGAAGATACAGTCAGTAAATACATGAAGATGTGATTTGGAACATAGAGTGTGCGCATCATTACTTGAGAATTAAATTGTTTTCATTGAGAAATGAATTTTGATTGATGATTTGAAACAGTGATATGACATCTTTATGTCATGTATCCGTAATATTATTATTGTTTCCACCTTTAAAATAGTTAATAATATATGTATATTATTTTTATTATAAAAAAAAACAAAATATTTTACACAGTTATTATTTACTGAAAGGTATTTAAGCAGCAATTGTTAGGTTTACTTCCAGTTTGAATTTTTCCATTTTTAAAAACTCCTCATAAATTTCTGAATGCCAGTGTCAGTTTTCGGTAGGAAGAAAAGATAGAAAACTGGACTGATTGATGGGCAATTAGTCAGAGACAGATTTAGAGACCACAAGCCTGCAAAACTAAGCATTTACAAATTTGATGCATTTACAGCTTAGAAGCATGTTAGCAACATTGAACCAACGCTTGTGGCAATTGTCTTTTCAGAAACCTGACCTATTTTGCTGTAGGGATTCACATGCCTCATAAATAAATATAAAGATGATTGTTTTGCATTGATTTATTATTGCATTTACATACAGTGTTTTACTTTGACAATAAATATTTTCAACTTAAAAACTTGGAACCCTTTTTTCTGTAAGCATTTCTTTTACGTAAGCGCAGTTCCATTCTTTCTCCTGAATTGATCATAAATATTGTTTATATATATATGGGAGCATGCTTCTCATTTTCCTAATCATGTCAGATTTTCTGAATTGTGTGCAATACTTTTCTCCATGTTTTGTCGGTATTTTTGTACATAATGATGTTAAATTAGTGATGCACATTGATGTGTCATCTTGACATTTTATGTTGAAATTATTATGTTAGATACATGTGACAAACAAATTTTTATATGACAGAATTACAAAGATAATATATTCGTAATATTTCAGAAGTTTACAAGAATCTTACATCTTTACCCTCACTTGTCTTACGATTGGTTAAAAAATATTTTTAAAATCCTAAAATATAGCTTTGTCTACAGAGGAAAAACTGTGACTTAAAAGATGTGAATGTTCAACGATTGGTTCCTTAAAAAGTCCTTTGAAATAGATCATATCATCACTGTTCTCTAAAACTGTAGTAAATGGTTTTGGCTGCTTTTCAGAAGAAGCAAAAAATTTATTTCAGCACAACTGGTCCAGTGGTGATGAACTTTTGAAAGTTTGCTATTCAGTTATTATTTGGTCTGGGAGTTTAAGCAAGATCATTCTTTGAATATAGTTGAATATATTTAAAAATCGATTTTTCAAATTTTTGAGTTAGTTTTGAGTCTTAGGGAAAGGTGGGGATGTGTAAACTTGCATCCCACCACCAGACATTGGGATGCCTGATGATAACTATAAAATGTCCATTAACTTTTTGTGCATTTCCTGCTTGGCTGTGTGTGACAATATTTTTTTAGATTTGGCAGTGCATGCACTTTCCACAGACCCCTGCATTTGGTAGTTTGTTGGTTCTGGATAAAGCTTAAAGTGATTTAAACATCATGCGTGTACATATTTCCTTTTTACCACCTGTAGTTTGTGTAAGCAGGCCTGCTCTGCTAATTTTCTCTATGATATTGCATTTACGAAGTGTACTTTTTTTTTTCAAGATTTTTTCCTGCAATATAATTTATACTGTATTTGTATTGTCCTGTGAATTACTTATTTGCTACTCTTTTCCAGGTATTTTTCTTAATATACATCTCCTCAATAGGTTTACTATTATGGTGCAGTAGGACTACTTGTCTGCACATTTTTCTCACTCACTTTGTTCCAATGGCTGAAAACAAGGCAGTTATTTAATTAGGATTTTTTTTCCCTTTTTCTGTCATGATTACATTACACTTGTCAGTGATGTACGTGTAGTAGGTCAGTCCATGCCAGTTCACTGTGGCACAGTCCATTCCATACAATTCAAAAGAAAATAGGATTTAAAAATAAAAAAAATAAAAATTTAAAAATAAAATGTGCTTCAGAACCTTCCTGAGAAGAAGGAGCAAAAATGAAAAGGACTGTATTTTTGCCACTGAAAAAGAACTGCTGGGTGGTGCTGACATGCAGACCTCCTAATTTGTGAGCAGGAGGAAAGAAAGAAGAAAAAACAGTGAATTCATATGTATGAACTCCACAACAATACCACTGGTATTACAGGAAGCTGAATAGCTAGTTTCACCAATCTCAGAAAATACATTTATTTTGATCAGCCCTCAGGGAATCTTTCATTTTGCAAGCTGATATCTTTACAAGCCAGTGGTGTTTGTACTCATGAAAGATCAGGTGTTTGTTAATTACCTGTAATCTGACCATCTTTTCTCAACAATTCACCCCTAAAATAGTTTGAATTGCAAATTGATGTGTGACACTGCCTCTCTTTCATGCTGAAAAAATATTGTCTTATCTTGTTTGATCTTGTACACTTTTGCACTAATTTCAGTAGTATTGATACAATACACGTATTAGCATCGCCAATGTAGACCAAAACTGTTGCAGTATTCTACATTATATTCGAGCGCACGTCTGTGATGGCAAGATAGTGTTGGCTCACCTTCCAATATGTTTTCATTCTCTTCTTGTGTTGTTGTTTTTTGTGGGTTTTTTCCTTTGTTGTTTTTGTTTTGTTTTAAACCCATGAATGCTGAACTTCATCTGCAATTAGGGATTGTCAGTTGTTAAATACAACTACCGTCGGTACTTAATATTGCAACCTCTATAGTTTTTGTTTGCAGGTGGCTATATGATTTGCTATTCACAAAATCTACCAAGACAGGAAAACTGCCTGCATATTTTTTATGCATCTTCTGCCTGTGATGGATTGGTTTTTCAGATAGTGAGAAAGTTGAAGTGCAGCTGAATTTGCAGTGAATTTAAAAGAATAAGAATCAATCTTTTATGCTCCAGTCAAAATAGATTGCATTCACAGATAGTCAGAATATAATTCAGTATTCAAGTTCCTATTACTGTTTCGTGGGCATTTGCAGTCATTACTTGGCATTTGCATCATTGTGCTTACACAGAGCTAGAATGTTTTCCCACAAAATGTCATTGAAATTACACAGCAAATAAAACTATCACGTACATCTTTACTTCCATGCTTTATTGAGTGCGATCAATACTGAGCTGGCAGGAATAACTACATGTATTTAATCAAAGTTGAAATCAATTTTGCCGCTTTAGAGATCCAGATTTTGTGAGATAATGCTGTCAAAAATGCACTCATGCCTTTGCTTGAAGTGGAATGTCAATACTGTACAAGGAGGAGGAGGCTTGTCAAACTACAGACAATTCTCTTTTAAAGATCACAATGAACTCCTTCAGGTTCCTTGACAATTTGCATTGCTGCGTGTGTCATTTTGACAATGTCATCCTAGGCTTTCTGTCGTTTACACAGACCCATGTATGTCATGACATACTCAGGTCAGTTCAAAATTTTGTAATGTATACACAATATTTTTACCTGGTACGGTATAGCTTCTAATGTCTTGTCACTTGCAGGGCTTGAGAGTAAATTTGATGTTATTGATTGTGTGATTCCAAATTCAGATTATTTGCTTAGTAACTTGTAGCTGTTAGTACAGTACTGATGCCCAAGAAATATAAGAATTTAACTATGAGAGGCTCCATTCATTCACTAGAAAATTCAATATCAGTACCTATGGGAGACTTGCATGACAAAAATCCTGTCTGAGCTTTCATCAGCAAGATGTGGTAAAAAGCATTTCAAGAACATACACAAACATTTCAAACAATACGCTATTGTAAAAGCCTCTTTCAGTTTTCTTTTAAATTTAATTCTTTGTGTTTTTCCATGTCCAAATTTTCCTCTATGTTAGCTCTGCATTTTCAGTTAGATGGTAATACCAAAGATACTAGATTGATAATTTCTAGAATCTTTGATAACAATAAAAGAATAGGTGGGTTTCAGTGCATGAACTATCTACATACAGTACATGTAATCGCTTGATGTCATTTATGGATACTGAAGACTTAAGTGTAATACTGTTTGAGCTTTCTAAAATGCATTGTTTTGGGGGGATCTTTGCCATTGTGTGAACCACGGAGTCAGGGGTATTTGTGAATTGTTTGGGTGTACCTGCAGATTGTGGCGTTATTTAAATGAGGATACAGCAGCAAAAAAGAAAGGGGGGGGGGGGGGCATTATTTGTTTTTTCTTACCCTGACTTTCATATTTGAGAAGTGAAGACATAGGTTGAACCATGACTTACTTTATCGAATGTAAGAAGCTTCAAGACGCAAGTTGGCCATGCAGGCTGAGAACTATCCATATGTGTTTTGTGCCGCAGGGTGAAGAAATGATATTGTTGACAGCGTCTTACTGTTTAAATATTTATCACTCTGACAGTCTGAGTGTAAATGGTGAGTATGTTAAATTTGTAAAACATGGATATTTTAATTTTAATCTGTTTTATGTATAAGGCACATAAAATAAACAGCCTAGCAGATTTATTGTTGTTCTTTTAATGGTTTGATTTGATTCTGAATTTAATACACAGTTGTACTTAAACTCAGCTGTTTCAATTGCTTTTCTTGTTAAATATGTGTAAATGATGTACATGTAATTGTAGAACAAGGTGACTGACCAAGACAGACAGAAAAGTCATGAAGAAGAGTGGCATGACTGAACTTTATGTTGTCTATAAATATGGGTTTATTCATCTGCATCAGAAATGACAATTAAAAATTTTAAGATGAAATTTTAAAATATCAAAAGACTAACACCAAATCTCTGTGTATCCGTAAGGACCATGAGTCTTTGGCATAATTTTTAAAATTTAATTTTTGGCATGGGGCCAGCAGAGAACATGCCTGTTGAATTGAAAATTTCATTGAAAAGTTTTTCACCTATGGGCTTGTCCACTATAGTCACTATGCCATTTGGAAAACAGTTTAGAAATACATTTTACAGTATCCGTAAGTTCATCCTGATTTGTTGAATTGTAAGAATACATGAACATGAAACACAGAATGCAAACTGACAGCCTTATTCGAAATTGTCATTCTTGGAAAACACATGTAAATCCAAGAAAGAATTTGCAGCGGGAGATAACCCATTGAAAGGGTCTTCTTTAGTGCACAACTATTACTCCCCTTGATTTTCCGCTTAAATCTTGGAAGCTGGCACAAAAGATTGGTGATCTGCATAATATACCATAGACAAGAAAGAGAAAATCTGAAATTTTTTTTCACACAATATGTGATTTGAAGCTATAGTTTTGGAAGGGCTGAATTTTGACGTGGGATAAATAACAAATGCACATGAAATGTGGTTGACTGTCCTCACACAGCAATCAATAATTATTGTCTTTCCCAACTACCGAAGCACTGAACAGAAGAGGAATTGAAATATGTAGTAACTTCTCACACTAGAACAAATGCACAAAACAAAACACACTTTCAAAATACATGTAATTTATTAATGCATAGGGGAGGGGAAATTAGGATGAGAAAGTAGAGCCACTAGGTAATGTAATATTGTTGTCACTTGCGGTATAATATGTTCATCTTACACAACACAAGGGAAGTAACATACATGAGGCTCAAGTTCATACAAGTACATAATAAATGATTCTCTTAAACTTCAAGCTAAAATTACATCAGGGGTTTTCACACAAGGTAGTGTAGTCAAAGGATAGCTCTGATAACCAACCACCTGTTCAAAGTTGACACCAGTGTCGTATTCTTTGTAAATGAAACTAATCCTAAAAAATGATGGAACGGTACGCATTGGCTAGATACAGCAAAATTCAAATACTTAAGTTTGCACACATTCAGTATGAATTATGGCCTGTTTCACAGATATGACATGCTAAAATTACTTTGATAACATGCACGGCGAGGTATACTTCAAATGAACACCATACTTTATGAAATGTTCTTGAAAGACACAGAAGGATGAACTGAACAAGAGCACTTTTATAATTTACAACAGTTACTCCTCTGTGAAAACCCCCATGTGAAGACTACCATCTGTTGAAAATCAATGTCTGCCATTCCATAAATACTACACTAATCACGCCTAAGTGCAACTGAAGTTTATACAAGTAAATGTGTATACTGGATTTGGGTCTACATACATGGACACACTCTTCTTAATCACAGAGTCAGTTTCAGGCAGACTGTGCTGTGGAATCAACAGACAATGATGTTGTGTTAGGTACATTTTTGTTTAGGGGCAACTGCCAGAAACTTTGAACCACTTTGCCTCATTATTACGAGGTATCAGCTGAAACAATAAACTTTCATTTTTCATTCGTTAAACCGTTTTTCATTGCACACAATTATGTACCCTACTGCTCTGATACGGTAGTGTTAAGTTTGGCATTACTGCTGCTTTCTCAGTATGCTGATAGAATGTGTACAGATGTTGAAGATGCTCTACTGTGCTTTATCAAAATGATATATTTCCATCTGTTACAAGATAAGTACACAGATCACACATTTTTCCACCATAAAAATTCCTTCACTCCAAATTCTGAACATAAGCAATCCAGGGTTTCATAGTCCCATGTCATAAAATTTATAACTAAATTTCTCACCCGAATGCTAAAAACTGCTGTTGCCAAAAAAAATATTTTTTTTTAACAGATCTTTGTAACAGAAACAACTACCGTACTCAATAGCATTATATACTGTATAACCAATATGCACTGGCATAATGAAAACTAAATAGATGGGTCCCATTCTAGTTTTCAATACTGAAGTTCTTTTGTTCCAACTGATTCAATTGTGAGGCGGTCACAATCTAGTGCAATTTTTTCTTACGAGATCCCTACAATAAGTGAACAAGAAGCCATTGAAAATAGTACATGTGCCTGCAAAAAAACAACACCTGTACATTTGCCCAGCTTCAGCAATTTTTTACTTATTGAGATTCTTAAAGATGAAGTCAGAGAAAAAAGTACTTGTACCTGTATAAATAAAATATATAACGCCACCAAAACTAAAAGAAAAAAACACCTGTGCGTTGCCTACCTTTGGCAAGATGTCATATGATGTGGCAGGATTTTTAAAAGCCAAGTTTGAAAATGAAGAAAATATGACACAGTTGATTCTTCATAGGCAATCACCATTTGTATATGATGCAGTGCATGCATAAAGGTGGCATAATCATGACATGCAGGCATTTCAGTTTATGCAAAATCCTTCCCTTGGTTCCCCAGAAGTTTGTTGCATCATAATATAGTTGATTATGCAGTCTCTTACTCTTATTCAAATTCACTGGCAAGCCTCAATCTAACCATCTGATATTGATTTACCATGGAAAATGTAATTAAGACAATTGCACAACCTAACAAGCTCATTACTGGACCTATAAGTACATTGTCATTTTTGTCACTGCAGAAACTGGCAACACTCAAAATTTTGCAGCATTTGCCATTATCACAATTTCTTACACATGAATCAAAACTAGCCACTGAGGTGTTGTCTCTGAAAAATTATAAATCCCATCGCATAATTCATTTAGGAAGCAACAAACAGATGATCAGGTTAAGTCTACAAAATTAACCATGTCTGTAAAGTGTAAGAGGGGAGCTCCACATGACTTTCCTATCAAGGGTGGGACAATGTGATGCATTAACTATCTCAAAAACTTAGCAAAAAATGTCAATTTTATAATATGCCATAAACATTTCACTTTTTGTCAGCCTGACACTAAAGATCTGATCTATGGCAGTACCGCATCACCACAAAAATCCTTTGGATATTCATGTCAATCTGTAATGCACTGTTTGCTTTATAACACAAACAGGATTCAGTATCATTAAAACTGAACCTGGTGTATATAAACACAATAAACACGGAGTTTGATGCCCCCTTGCAATGATCAAAGATAAATATGTTTGGATTCCACAGGACAAGAAAGATGTACCCACACTCATCATCTTTCATGTACATGAGGTAACATTGCAAACAAACAAAAAACATTCTATACCAATACCATGCACAACTCAACTGGACAACTGAAAGGATTTCAGATGTTCCACAATTCTGAAAATGCTCATGCCCGTAATACCAAATATTCTTCAATTCCCATGGCAGCTTTAGTTTTATCCTCAACAGGTCAAATTCAATATATTTACACGTGACTGAAATTCTAAATGCAGTGCAGTGCAACAGAGTATCATGTGTGTCAACCACCTTCACACATAATTTGAAATTTAATCCCTCTCTGTAGCAACCAATAAATAATGCATTAACTGTATCAAATTCAGTTACAAATTACATGTATTATTCTATACCACTTTACCAGGCTGTATAAGCCTTGCAACAAACTTTTAACGGCTATAACTTGCTGGAGATAATTGAATGAAAAGCCCTGTAATCTTTAATTTAAGTTCTATTGATCCCATAAATGAACTAGATCTAAATGAGCATTTCACTTTTTTTCAGGCAAGGTAGAAAAAGTCAAAACACTTGAGCAGACAGGCTGAAACTTCAAACAGTTCTGAACCTTGTTTGGTTAATCCAAAACAGAACATCAAGTCATTAGGAAAATGAAAGATTTTTATTTCACAGGAACAATTTTTGTATATTTAATTTCTTTTTACACTTTTGAATAACCTAATTCATTCAAAGTTTTGTTAAGACTTGTGCAGCGTAGTGTTTTCAAGCAGACCACAAAATACATCACCAGACACTTCAGCATTACTAATCTTCCAATTTCAACATCTCTCAGTGCCAACTACATGTAGGCCTACTACTACATGTAACACTTTACTTAAGGTTTTACCACAATAATCACACATTATTTTGTCACATGAACTCACTCCATTGCTCTGTGATCACTGCCATGGAAGTTTACAGGTGGACTTCTGAGATCTTTCATTAAAGAAAGTTTGAGCACTTAAAGAAGACAAAGAACAAGACTTGTAAGGACATGGAATACAATATAAACATGAAATGCAAGCTCTTCTTTTTTGCTTTAAAGTAGTATGACCTTTAATCTAATGCCCGTCTTTTCCACTTGCTGCAAATAACCATCCTCTTTACACTGAAAACATGAAGTCTGTCTACAATTAGTATATCATATCATGGCGTATCCCTCACTATGGTTCAAAGCATATGCCCCTGAAAAACTTACTATGAAGATTCGTGGGAACTGCAACAGCTATCAATGGACCTTTCCAGAGATAACAGTTTACTTGAAGTGGCAGTGGGTCTCTTGGAGCCATGACAAGCAGCCTTAGCTATTATTATCATGAATGGCTTGTCAATTCTTAGTGATAGGCCCTTGCAGTCCTATCTGCCATATTTTTTTATTGTGTCTGAGTAGCTCCTACTTCGAACTTCTCTTTGTCAAACTTCAGAATAACTGTGGTAAAGATTTATGTAATACACTATTAAAACAGCATGACTGGTTTATCATCTAATTAACTTCCTGATTACCGTTAACGGTGTGAAAAGTGGTGCTGTGTGAGTGGCTGCAAAAGCCACCAGCGCCCATAATAGGCAGCATACCCATAATGTTTGTAAAGGTCCCATTACGCTATACACGTTCTTCAACTATATCTCTGAATTCTACTTCACTTCACTTCATAACACAAGAAGAAATTTAACAATGCAACAAATTAGAATTCTAGTCCTGTGATCTGCAAATGAAATGCTAATGGCAATATGTAATCCTCATAGACTTATCTGTATGCAACTTTACAGAAGAGACTTACTGAAATAAAAAAAAAGAAAAACCTTTTACAACCATGAGCTAGCACACTGGAAAGAACTAAGATTAATGAATTTCATTCTATCAACACGACAACACACAGTAATATTCTGTATTCATGTATAACCAAGTCCCTTCCTTACACTGTCAAAAATCATTCCTCAATCCTATCCTGCATGAAAAATGATGACAGGCATTAATGTCTTCCAAACTGTAGTCGGGCAAACTTTAATCGATTTTATGGGAACAAATCAAAATTATAGGTCTCATGCCATATATATGTTCACAAATCAGTCTACACAGCAGGGTCTTTAGACAAAACAGACTTGGTGCTGATGATTATAAACGGAAATAATTCAGGAAGCAAATACAAAAGTCCATGTGCTAAATGATGGATGATCAAGAATCTTGTGCATTCACTTTTGGCGACTTGTGATTTCCTTGCTGGAAACTATAAAATGACAAGGACATTGGAAAAATTCTTATAATTGTCTGGCCTCAAAGTGGTAATAACATTTAAAAATAATTTTTTAAAAAAACAACCTAGAATTCTCATGTGCTGGTTAAATATAAATTCAGAAATATCATGAAAACTACATGAAGAGACTGAACGACTGACACAGCATTCAACTACTTCAGGTAATAGTAGTAATACAGAAATGAAATGACTCTATGAGGCTCATGCAAATGTACTTGTTGCAATGCACAGACAGATATTATAGGTTTTGAAGAGTTTGTAATTGTTGCATAATCTGAATAATCCCATTATGCACTGGACACTAACACACTTCCAAATAATGCTTTACAATGCCACTAAGAGCAATAGTAATAAATATGTAATGAAGTTCAAACCCCCTGTTTGATAAAATCAACACTCAATACCACTAGTCTGACATATGTTTAGCAAAGGAAAAAAAAAAAGCATTGAAAATAAAAGATAATTGTGTACACTTAAGCCTGCTCTTCTAAGTGGCCACACACAACTTACATTAAACTGTTCTGTAAATACCCCATTCAAATTATATCTTAAAAACTTTGCTAACATAACCTGATGTCACATTATAGTTTGCTCATCTTGAAATGACCCTTTATGTGCAATAGGCATACATACATTATAACCACATACAGGAATACAGATTGTGAAAACTTGAATACTATTTCGTTAGTTTTCAATTTCATTCTCCCAATAATTCCCAACTTGGGGAAACCAATTTGCATTTTTATGCTTTGACACACATAATATTCACATGTATTCAGCAGCTTCTGCTAAAGGTACTAGTAAAATGCTTGAACTTTTGTTAAGGAGGGAGCAACATTACAACAGTTTTCGTTTTTTAAATCACATTTTTTGTAATAATTTAATTGATAAACATAACAGACAAGAGTTTGTCCCACAACTTTCATCAATTCACTGACTTTATTAGGATAATCTAATTTCAACCATACACTTTCTCCTGTGATCCACCCTTAAATTGCATGCAAAACAAGTTTACAAAGAAATCTGATAGTGATAATAAATTACAGCATTATTAGTAATGAAACCACACAACAGTCGTCTACTCAATTTCTGGTATCAGTAAACAACACACACAAGGTATGCAATTCACAAACTTTATAACACAAAGATAATAATAATTGATAAACAAAGACTGTACATGATATCACAAGTCTTAAGTTTTCTGGCACTCAAACTTTGAACCTTCTCTTCTGAATTAAAACAATCTTGGCCAGCCACTTTTCTAAACCTTCCAGTCCTTGTCAGCTTCAACTAATGCAATGCTTTCCTCTTTCCTTTAGTTTTAATGTTTCATATCTGATAACAACATCGAAGATGCAAAAAATTAAGAATTACAAAGTTTCAATGCCTTGACAACTTTTTATAACAGCTGCTAGTAGCTACCACTTTCCATTACTGCTACTCTTTTAGGTTTAATTAATACCTCAAAAATTTTTAAAACAAGGTGAAAATCACAAAAACTGAGATTAAATGAAGATTACCCATTCAGACATTTCTTTGGCATCTAATGCAAAAGCCACGGAAAAGACTTTAACCCTTTATATAAAGAAACAGCATCACCGTTAACTCTTTACCACCCTACCAGTTACAGATTTTGGTTCTCTATTACTAGCTTTTAAATACACATGTATGAACATTATAATTTACATTTATATTTACCATCTTTAAAGTAACTGAAATAAATAGCTCTTCATATAAACAAGATTTGTGAAAATTTAGCTTTCACTGCGTCAGTAACTCAGTAACTGTACCAATTTATCAACTTCAGGAAAAAAGATAATGTTAAATGTTTTAAAAAATAAACGTGCTTCCCATAATACAACTGAAGTAAGGTAGCAAACTGACATTACAAGGACTTTTAAAAAATATAATTCTTTTATTTTCTTTTTTCCTTTTTCAGCTGTGAATTACAATGATAATCTAAACTTAAAAGAGTTGAATGAAAGACAGACTCACAGGTAAATAGCCACTCTATTGGCACTAAGAATATTAGCCAAACATATAATATACACTACGAACTGTAGTCTCATTTTTCATGAGTTCATCCAGACAAACATTATGCCATTTCTACAAACTCATTATGTTAATCCCCCAACAGATTGAAAGAAATTTTTTTACTAACATGACAGTTTACAACTACTAAAAGCCTGAATAGGGAAAAGGCCAGAGAAAATACCTCTCTTCTATTGATTACAACATTATTTTTCAGGATTTCTGGGCCAAGAACTTTCATCCATTTTTGCTTTTAGGGTATCAAATTTGCACTGGTGTAATTCTATTGTCTTTTCAAGCTCTAACCCAACTATTCCATTATAAGGTATTCTATATTTGGCAATAACTCGGCTGGCTAGACACTGGAGTGAGACATAATTGAGGGGTGGGACAATAACATGAAGAGGGACATTCTGTAGCAATGTACCTGCAGTATCACCTTTGTTGTTACATGCATCTAAATGGCTACCACTTTCGACTAAAATTTTGAGGACTTGCCGATCAAGAGGATTATCTTTCGCTGCTATGTGCAATGGAGAATTACCATCCTGATCTACTGCATTTGGATCTGCCCCAACTTCAATCAGAAGGTTGATTACATCCAAGCTGGGGAACTTGCAGATTGGATATCGACCTACTTCTGTTGTTTCTCGTGTGCAAGCTAAATGAAGTAGAGTATTCTTTTTGAGCCCCAGAGGCCCCATTCTAACTAAACGATACACAATTTTTCGAAAGTCCAGTTTATCTTCCATTGACAATAGGAGTTCCAATCTAGTCATTAGACACAGTAAATGTAAAACTATCACCATAAGCCTGTTGAGGTTTGAGAGACTTCGGGTCTCAGTTTCAAGAGATGTTACTTTTTGCGTTTTGCTGAAAGCAATGGCTCGTTGGACTTCTTCTATTGCTCGCTGCAACACAGCCATGAGGTTTTCAAATTTAAGGCAGGAAAATAAGTCTCTCCCACGCCACTCTGAGGTCATAAACGAAAAAAGTTCTGCAAATGACAAAAAACTTGACTGGGTCATGGGACTGACAGGTTCCAAAGCACTTTGTTGCATCTCCAAAGCATACATCCACAGAGAAATGCACCTGTCAAAATTACCCATATCTGCATACAGTGCACCACGGTAGCGAATGTAGTATGAAGTATCTGGGTGTGCTGGACCCAGAATTCTCTCCCTAACTAGCAACGCCTGCATTCTCATTTCATCAGGGTCTGACACAAGTTCTTCCAACATGCAACTGGACTTCGCCTCAACAGCATACTCGTAAGCTTCCACCGGTTTCACATTGGTTGGTTTGGGATAAGGGTTTGTTCCATTTTCAAATCTGAGTTTCATAGCTCTTTGCCATACTTCCAAGGCAGCTATATTATCACGTTTTTTGTCAATGTAGGTTGCCCCCAAAAGTTCCAGAGCCTCTATTTTTTCTATTCTAGAACATTCTGGGCGACAAATGAGGTACTCCACTATAAGATTGAATCCTGCTACAGCAGCAGCCATCAATGGTGTCATATTGTAGTGATCTTTCACCATCTTGGCACCATGTTTCAGTAGAAGTTTCATGATGTCCAGGCTTCCAGATTCTGCGCAGTCATGGAGTGCAGTATTACCTGAAATAATATGTCAGAATTCATAAGATTAATATGCCAAGCACTGAAAAGAAAAGAAAAATTTTTTAATTTATCAACATTTAAACTCAAGGTTTCACCATTTTTTTTTTACCAGTTTTACCATGATTTACAATTTTACTTTTACCAATCTCCAGCGAATGGTTGGTGAGTGCTTCTAGTAGGGTCTCCTTCTGCCTGATCATTCTGCTTTAATCAGTCTAACATCTTGCTTCCTTTTAGCACAATGTGGGCGCTATTGCATGACGTGCTTTTTCCAAACTTAAAACCAATCACCTACATATCCCCCCCCCCCCATCCTTCCATCCCACTAGCAGAAACAAAAATTACCTCAGGTACACATAGTACAGGAATAAGCTGCAAATGTAAAAAAGTTGAAAAAAATAATGTCATTGCTCACTGTGCAATCATATCATACTCCATTACTCATACAAAACTACCATGACACAAACAAACCGACTGGAGAACATTTCTCTCTCAGTAAAGATTGCAGTATATGGCAATTGCTACTTCACCTAAAATGTTTACTTTTTTGTCTTTTGACATTTGAAAAAAGTATAATATAATAGGCCTATTATGATAATGATTCATTCTTAGCATTTCATCTCTTCTTCACTCTCAAGTCAAAGTGAGCACTTCCATAATTTGAGGCAGACACTGAGACAGCAACATTTCATTTGCAGGGAAATGACTTAAGGAGTGTCCATGTCCAGGGGGTTGCAGCTGATGAGCTTGTTCTCTATGTGGATACTTTTATAATTACTGCTGAACTCTGCGATTAACAGTCACTGCACAACATGAAATAGATGCCCCTCTACAGAATGTGTCCTGTATCTCAAATGGTACTCCATCCTTCTATCTCAAAATTACATTTCCTTAGTAATGAAATATATTCCATACAGGAGTGGTGTATGGATCCCCACAAAGATCCAACTTTAGGAGCGGCTGTGTTAGGGGGTGCTGGCAGGTTAGTTCTTTATTACTATTAGTTAGGATGTTTTTAAAATTGTTTTTTAACAATAACATGTGAGTCAGCAATTTCATGTAACTGCTTAGTAATGCTTTAAAAATGGTGCAGTGCAATACTGGCATGACAGGCAGTTTGAAGTCGTTCCGATAAATTTAAAATGGAAACGTTTTTTTATTGTAAGTATGACAAAACTCTAAAACTACGTTAAAAAAAGAACAGGAAAAACAAGGCCAACATCATGAACATGGTACAAATCAAACTACCATGTCTAGACATTCATCTTTCTAACGGAGTGACTATAATACATACTCCAGTCCCCCCGATGAATAGCCGGTCCCGGACCAATGAAAAGCTGTCTTTCATCGCCAAGTTAGGCTAGGATAAGAAAACAAACATTCGAATGGCGGCATGAATGTTGATAGACCTGGGGGGGGGGGGGGGGGGTGAGGGTCTAGTCAGTTTGTATCAATGGGCGGTAGTCAGATTGACTAATCAGGCGAAAAGGGGCTGGGGTAGCCATTGGGATTGGCGATCAATGTACACACAAGTCCGGGATTGGAGTACAGGCATTTGGCTATTTGTCAGTCCGGGACCAGAGTATAGCCACAGCCTATTTCTAAATACGATGAATTTCCTACTCACCTTTAACACTTTTTCTGTTGACTTCGGCTTTAAGTTTTAACAAATATTCAACAATGGGCAGATGTTTTTTATAGCACGAAATCATCAAACAGGTGTGGCCATGTCTGTTTGCTATTTCGATGTCAGCCTTCTGCTCTACAAGGTATTTCACAATAGCAAAATGTCCGTCAAAGCATGCTGCTCTCAAAGGTGTTGAGTTTGTGAAAGTTGTTTTATTAACATTGGCTCCATGCTCCACAAGATACTTGACAATGCTCAGATGACCTGCTGCAGCAGCACACCAAAGAGGTGGTGCACCCTCTATTGTCTCACCATCAAATGTAACAGACCCCACTTGTTCTATCTCTGCTTTACATTTCTCAATAAGATAACTGACCACTTCACTATGACCATTTCTAGCAGCCATAATGAGAGGGGTTGCTCCATTTGTTTTGGCATGAATCAGCATAGAAACTTCATCTCGAGATCGTTGGTCTAAAAAGACACGTAGACGGCCTAATTTGCCGTCTCTAGCTGCGTTGTACACTATTGTCCGATATTCCATGAATATTTCACTGTCGGGAATAACCCTAAATATCGTAAAACTTTAAAATGTGCCCTTTCTGCGTGGAGTACAATTTCTCAAGCCATTTATGAGGAAATAAATGACGACTTTTATTATTGTGATGGCTGACAACTAAGGGGGCGCTGGGACAGGAAGGGCATTCACTCTCATTTTCAGAGGTTTATTTTGGCTTCTAAAATTGAAGAACTTCAAAGTGTGCAGGGGAAACAACTTTCTGTTATGACCATAGATTTTATATTTACATTACTAAACGGTTATGACCCAAACCCACAAAACGATGCGCAGTATTCGCAGAATTAATATGTTGGCCCACAGCGGTACATTTATAAAGCCCCCCTTTGCAATCATTACTATTATTAATACCATTATTACCAACTATAACTTTAAAATTTGTGGAGTTCCTTGCGCTTCTTTTCTGCTGGTGATAGAGAAAATACAAGTTCTGAAAATAATATTATATTGAAAGGTCGCCTTTCTTATTTGTTTTTCAAACTCTTTTTAAGCCTTTTTCTCGGAGGCACCAAACTTTCTTTTCTTTTTTTATATAAAATATGAACAGGAAAAAGTTGGTGCACTCCTCACAATATCAACAACAAGAAAAATAATAACATAATTATAGTTGAAGTTTAATGCACCGCAGGTTGGGCTTTCTAGTGACTTTAGGCCTGCACACTGCCTACTGTACCTATTCTTATCCTTAATCCTCCGCATTTTTTTTTTCCTGTTTGAGGTCATCATGTTAGAGAAATAAAATGTACTTACATGAAGTAAATAAAAAAAATGCAAATTAAAAAAAGAAATTATGATATTATAAAGGTTTACCGGACAACTAAATATCTTTCTCCCAGTTGGCACCATTGTCTCTTCGAGCTGTAAACAAGGGAACTAACAACTGTTTCGCTTCTACCATCATTCCACGATTAATGAACCTGCGAATGCCTCTGTGGACGGACCGTGTATTGAAAGAGGAAAAGACAAACTGAGAGAGAATGAGAAAAGGTATAGACAAAAAAGAGGGTGAGGAGTGGGGGGGGGGGAGGAGGGGGGATACCCTGCCATCATCTCTCCGACATAGATTTGTATAATTTGTATAGTATTTCCTTAAGATTTGGAAGGATTACCGGGGGCCGGGGGGCGGGGGATTCCCTACACTAAGGCGACGTCGACAAGATGTCGTAACCAACGGAGCTACGAAGGAAAGATGTCATTCCTTTACGCAAACTTGACCTCAATTCTACGCGTCGGACTGCTATAAGAGTTGCTGGCTGGGTAGTCTGAGCCAGCTAGTGTGCATCACAATTCTTTTTTTTTATTATTTTATCAGTTATCACTTTAGACAATTTCCGAAAAGTTATTGTGAACAGGTCCCCAACGAAAACACTGTTGTGGCTAACCGGCTAACGTAATCCTAGCCGTAAAACGTTCCCAAATATAGTCACTGCGTAAACAAAACCCAATCTGGCCACATGGAGCAAAAACAGTGGGGTTATTTCCACTAGGTTAGAGCCCTTTCGAAGTGAGCGATGCCCAAGCCCGGGTCAATGCAGGATTAAGGCATGGGTTTTATGTCTCCGCCAGCTGAGGGCCTCCAGAGAACATTAAGAGAAATTATTTATATCAAAACCTTATTATAATTTATATTGCAGGCCGTTCTCCTTCAAACAAATAGTATTATTTTCATGAAAATATTGGTGGGTATTATATAGCCTGTAATAATTTACACGACATTATGTTGAAGAAGTTGATTAAACTGATTTCATGAATCCCAAACTCGTGCTTTTATTAATTGTTACTTAAGGGGGGGGGGGGAGGGGATTCACAGTGTCTGTAGCCCGGGGGCTTACAAAATCGTAGTCCGGCTCTAGCCTGCATGCCTTATGTGCGGGCCCACTCAAACTAAATTAATGACTGATGTTTTAAATGGAATCTTTCCACGGCGCAATGGGGGAGAGGGGGTGGGGGGGGCTGTATATGTCGTCCGCGCGTGGCCCCGTGTCCGAACATAGGCTTCAAGTTAGAGTATTCTCCGACATCCCCCTCCTCCCCCCTCCCTTTTTTTTTTGTTTTGTTTTGGTATGGTTAAGAGCTCAATGTGGCCCATTTATGTTTTAGGATTAAGGTAAACGCTAGGGTTGGATTTAACTGCTTGGCCACAGCAACCTTTTCGTTGTTTCGTTGATGACATGGCCGCCGTAACTTTCGTTATTATTGGATTTCTGCGTGGTTCCGAAATCTAGTTCACAGCTATTGTCATGTGGACACCTGACGGGAACACACGCAAATCTGGGGTGAGAAGCAATTACTGAGGGTGTTAGTTTGGGATTCATCTATATCCTTGTGACAAGGGATTGATCAAAACATCAATCATTCAGGATTTTCCCTCAACTACGAAATACACTCAGCAGTTCACAGACAACAAGTCCTTTAAAAGTACAGGAGCTTATACAAAAGTCGTGAAGGAGAGTCGTGTTGGTCTAGTGGCAAGGTGCTCGCCTCTCCTGCCGAAGGTACCGGTACCGGGTTCGATTCCCGGTTGGTGCAGGCATGTTGGACTTTTTTTTTTTTTGGTTGTGGGGGGGGGGGGGGGATTCCTGTCCCTGATCCTATGATAGGTAGGATCGAGCACCCAGTCTTCTCGAATAAGGAAGAAAAATTCGGAGGGCCTGTGTGCACTTTGAGCCCGTTAGAGATACCTTGGCAGTTGGAAATCGAGAAAAACAGGCCTAACAAGGCCGCTGCCAAGGCAAAATTAAAAAACAACAACAACTAATCCCTACCACAAAAACACACAAAAACATTAACAAGAAGAATACAAACAAGAAAAGTGAGGTGTAAATGCCGAGTGCAGAGAACTTCCTAAAATAAAGACCGAAAACCAATAGTCGTGAATGAACTTGGCCCAAACGAACTTACAGTAGCACTACAAGCTGAGAGGACACTGATAAAGGTGAGGTAGGTATTAGCCTATATACAGCAGATAGAGAAGGCACAGAAAGGAAGCCCTAAAACAATCTTCTGTGTGGCCCGAGGACTGCAAGGATTGCATGGCGAAGAGATCACTTCAAATGTCAGTGGAACATTTTGACCTCTAGTACTCCCCTCAGCCGCCCCATCTTAACCTCTACTCTCAAATAATTCAAATACTCCCGTCTTTCTACAATATGCCTTGCGTGTTCTTATAAAACGGGCATATGAAGCCTACGTGCATTATATGTGCATTAGGCTAGATCACTGCGTTCTGATTAATTTATCTTCTGTTTGTGGTGTGTGACAGCTGGTGTGCTTTCGGTAGCCATTCCATTAGCGCAGGAACTACATGTCTATACAGGTGTTAGACTGTGAAAGTAGACAACCCACTATCTATAATATTTCAGTATGTTTCTTGGCCGTTGCTTTTTACACGGGTATATGTAATTTATTTTATCATATTGATAGAACTCATACGACAGTCATTTGTACTGTTTATTTCAAAAGCGCAGTGCTTGCTTAGAAATATTGGTGATAATATAATGTGACTGTGGCATGAACGTATTGTGGCTCAGGTCCGTAAGTAACGACATTGTTAGGTTTTACATTATTTATTTATTTATTTAGATATTTATTTGTCTTGTAGTATAACTTTTATTTACGTATTTATTGTATTGTATATATTTTATTTAAATTTATTTATTTATTTATTATGTCATTTATTTATATTGTATTTTTATTCATTTGTTTGTTTGTTCGCTTTTTTGTTTTTAATGTTGTGTTTTATTTATTTATTTATTTATTTATTTATTTATTTATTTATTTATTGTTTATGTATTTATTTATCCACTAATCATCTATTCAGTCCGCTTCTGTTACCACATTACTGGCTTATCTCTGCACTGCCCTAGGTAAAAGCTGAAAAGATAAGGCTGATGCTGAGTGTCTATACTTCCATGTACGGCAATCCCCGTGAATAGAACATCTGGCTAACCTGCTCCATTTTCTGATTTCTGTCTGTCCATAGTCACCATAATAATACTGGCTCCGAGTCACAATACAATATAAAATACAGTTCGAAGCTAGTAGTGAAAAGGCGTGAATTTTTATTCCAGAGGGCGTTGCTCCCTTCAGCAAAGACGTTTGAGATAAAATTTAAATTATGTTTGATGTCAAGATAATAGCTACATATTATCTTAATTCGTGCCTGATGATTTTGTTTTTCTTCTTCTTCGAGACCCGATTTTGTTGTTGAAAATACAAACAAAAAAAAAAGCCAGGTGGATTGTTTTGCTTGTTTTGTTTGTCTTTTTTAAAGTGAGATTTCCAGTTGCAGAACGTGACCACGCCTCGTGTGATAAGAGAAAAACAAATGCACACTGAAATTCATCGTCAGAATGTTAGTGCTGCCCACAAGTGGTGTTTTATTGGGGGTAAAGTGGGGGGGGGGGGGGGGGAGGAGCTTGGGGGACGGTGGCAGCTTGGATGAAATTATAAATTATGGTGGATTTCTAGTTGAAAGTCAATTTTCAGTACATGCGTACCTTTCACAGTTTATTAAAACATTTTTAGTCAAAAGCTAACATCAGGATTGATAATTTTACTAAAATTTATTTAACTTCTATGATGTAGGTCGTATTTTAAAAAACCCGGAAAACTTTCGGTAAGTCGAATGAGGGAACGCCTCACTTTGTTGCCGTTTTGGCCAGATCAACTTTTTGCTTTCTTTCCTCCTTCTCTTCATCACCATACCATTATAATTAGTGTTTAGGGCTTCTTTTACTTGTTTTTTCATTTCTCAGATACCAGCAAATGCACAAAGAAAGGGCTTACACTAAATAAATAACATGTACAAATAGAACAAATGTACTTTACATAGTTACGCATGGCTTTTTTGAACGGTGATTGAAATAACGAAAGGTTCATATCAAGAGGTCAGGAGTTCTCAACCTGGGCTAAATATGCTCCCGGCTGTTGTCGGTGGACCGCCAAATCTTACATAGTAAGCTAGACTCTAGCTGAACAGTGAATACAACTGAGTATTTTCTCTTCTGGCTTCGGAATGAGACTACGGTCCCCTAGCAACAACTTTGACCCCCCAGGTATAAATTTCACCCACTAAGAATGTACAACCAGAGAGTATAGATGTATAGAGAGATCTCACTTCCGCCAAATTTCGAAACTAGGTCGCTGCGGTAAACAAGAAATTGAAGAGGAAAAGAGACCTTCACCAAAGAAAGTAGCCTATGCATATATCTGTTTACTGTTGTTTGTTCATGTTTTTGGGCTGACTGAAACAATTAACGACCGTTTGTAAGCTCTTACGCCCCGTGTAAATGCATAAACGGATATTGTTTACCGCAGCGACCTACTTTTCGCTCAATGCTAACAGTGGTTTCGCGGAGCCTCCAATGTCTCGCAAGGCAAATCGACCATTAGTGAATTGCCTACTCGGTTCAAAGGCGGGGGAGGGGGTGGGGGTAAATTTTCTGATTCTGGATTTGTACACAGGGGTTCTCGACAGGAAGGGAAGGAGGTAAATTTAGCCTACCCAGGGGGTAAATTTGCTCATTCTGGATTTGCTAACATCTTAAAAACAATTAATTATGATTTAAGAAAAACTGAAGAATCTCCAAAATCGTGGGCGGAAAGCAAGAACAAGAATCCCAGTAATTGATGTGTCCTCGTTGTCTGATTGTGTTCGGTTCTGGATACCTGTACCTGTTCATCATTTGTTGTTCATAAATAAATGAAATAACATTGTTAATATGTTATATATGCTATTATTATTGTTGTTGTTATTGTTAGAACTTAAAATAATATGTTAAAAACAGTTGCTTTATTTCGGAAAAAGTGTGAACTCAAATTAGTGAATAAAACAGGGGCGGGGGTAAACTGAATTTCGAAAAGTTGTCTGGAGTAAATGGGACGGAAAAGGGTGGGAACCAAACCCTGCCTTAGGCCTTAGGAAGGATTGCGTCATTTGTAAAACGTCAGTAGTGGTCTTTAGAAGATTTCGGCGATGATCGACACTCTATATCAGTGACCCTTTACTTTAACTGACTCACTTCCACTAAGTTTTCTTAACATGACCATTATTATAGCTCTCATACCGTCCATTCTGAAAGTCAAGGATCAGTCCTAAGACGATGAGAAAACAGTATGAGGTATGCGAAAATACCAAAGTAATGGTAATCTAACGACGAACATTTCTTTGGGTGGTTTTCCTGCTTCGTTTTGGACTGTTTGTTTCACGTATTAACCGCTGCGAGACTTTTATTGGGGTGAATCAGTTTTTCAAAAAAAAACCCATCTCTCATATCGATGTTTCCTTTTTTTCTTTGCACTCACCCACCCACACCACACCACACCCCCACCACACCTCAGAACCACAACTCAAAATGCGTACAAAATCTGGTTTATCGAGATCCTGTTTCGTGACCATGGCCAAATCGCTCTCCAGTCAACTAATTCACAGCATGACATTGACGGAGCAAAGCGCATCCACAATGCTTGTCATAGAGCGGTATTGTTGTATTTTTTTGGCGCAAAGGGAACGTGGTAATCATCACTTGTCGTTCCGCTTCATTAAATGTAATTAACCGTTAGGATTCGACCAGATATGGTATAACACATACAAACGCTTTGGTATAACTTAGCTAGTCCTCATAAATGCATTGCAGTTATTCTTCTAACGAGATTGCTGATTTTAATACGGATAAACACTTATGCAAAACTGTATGTAATTTTCTACAATAAATTTCCTACAATAACCCTATAGTGACTTCTGTCTGTTACATAAGTATAAACATAAGTAAAGTATATGTTTGCTTTCAGCCTTCAGCCTTTCTTCTTCTCCTCCTTCCACATTATGTCGTTCTTTTCAGTTTTCTCCCTTCCCTTTTTCGTACTCGCCCGTTATCTACTCTTCATCCTCTTCCGATTTCCAGATTTCTTTCCTTCTTATCGTCTTCATTCTCACCAGTCCCCCCCCCCCCCTCCCCGTCTTGTTCACGCAACCCCCTTTACTTCTGCGACTGAACTCTTTACCAAGGAGTACGAACACTTGCTAAATAATAACAGTGATCATACTATAACGAAGCTAGAGAGTGAACATGTAACCAGCTAAGACTCTGTGAATATCTGACTAAAAATTATGAAACTTAGTGGACTGCCTTAACTTTTGATAATAATTAATTACGTTGATACATCCATTTAAGGCATATTATTCAGTCGAAATGTTTTTTGTTTTTTATTTATAAATTTGGCGAGCCGCAAAAAAAGAAATAAAAAACGTGTTTTCATTCATCAAGTAGAACGGAAAAGTACGATGGGGAATTTCGTTGTGACTGGGTAACCACTGTTCTACGAACTGCACTTAGGTTAGTTATGGTAATGAAGAAAAAAAATGTTAACCTTCATATTCTCATTCTCGGTCACATGACAGACAATTATTTCAGTGCTTGATTATGCAGGTGTATGCTCGCTCGTGTGTGCGTCAAATGGAGTCTAGAGGATTCGTGTTGAGATATGATGGTGTGAATGTTGCTTTTTCGGTGAACTGAGTCTATCCTATCAACAGCCTTATACCCTTGTATTAAATGGTCATTGCGATGATTTCACCACGGCAACTGTTCAATACTGCTGAAACTATTTTTAACATGTTTGATTCTTTACAACTTCCACTCACTCACTCACTTACTCTCTAACTCATTCTACACTCACTTACTCTCTCTGCATTCAGTCACTCACTCACTCACTCACTCACTCTGCACTCACTGACTCACTGACTCACTCACTCATTCACTCTGTACTCACTCACTCACTGACTCACTCACTCATTCATCACTCATTCACTCATCACTCACTCACATTCACTCACTCATTCACACTCTTTTGCCAACACTTTTTATTATAATTTCTGGTCATAAACCAGGACAAGCACGTAAAACAATGCTCAACGTCATTTATAATTACGGTGCTGCGTACAATACCTGTGGATCTGGCCCTTCAAAGTGAGGTTTCATGTTCACAGAATATTGTTCCCGTAGAGCCAATTGTTTTCGCCGATGATAACTATGATTTCCATTGATCAATGTTGAAATGACGAAATTGACACTGCTAGATTTTTCTCATTTAAACCCACCATCTGATGGTTCAGGCTTGTACCCTGACATAATTCGGTATTTGTCGCTTGGTCGCTGTTAGGCGCTACATCCTACAAATTAATCCTGGTAAGTCACAAACAAGCATTATTTTAGAATCCGTTTGTTTCTTTCATTTTAATGGAGTATATCCATTCTCAAAATCAGACTAAACGTGGGAAAATAATCGCAGATTGCAGAATTAATAGCGAAAATGAAAGTCAATTGTTCCGTTGCAAAACAGGTTGTTGTTTTCTTTTAAGGTTTATTTTTGTTTCATGTTTAGAATCTCATTCTGGCTATTTTTAGCAATTTTATTAACACTTGGAGATCTGAAAATATATTTTACGAGTTTTACCTTTAATTTTTGGGGGGAATTATTTCCGTAGACGTTCAACTGTGTTAATTTGCATGATCATAAAGAAGATAATTGTATCAGTTCCGTATATTAATCTTTTTCGTGATGAAACCCTTAATCTTTGTCTTAAATACAGAAAAGCTGATCATATCAATTATGAACATACAACGAATTAAAATGGTCTCAGAATGTTTATACCATTTTTACACCAGTTTCATAATCATTGTAAAGGAGTTGTCTAAACATCAGTTTCCATTTATATGTCCCATGGGATGTTCTGAAAGAATGCTGTTACATGCCAGTTCGTCTACAAAATGATTTGTGATTTAGCCTACCTATTTGTTTGTTATATTTTTTGCCTTGTGAAATCGATATTATTTTATGGCCTACCGCTCATTGTAAAATATGTGGTAAATCTCTTTTTAAGTAGGGAAGATTGGTGTCGTTATTACATTGAGTAATTTAAATACTTGGTATCCTCTGTGTTGGGTAGTGAAATAAAGGCAATCAAAGCCAGCAGATTTGTTTAGTTACCGCTAGCTCATTAGAAGAGTGACCACTATACACAGAGAAAATGACAGAGGCATTTGCGCCATCGAGAAGAAGAAATGAATGGGGATTGCTCTACATCTTAATTCACAGAAACGCATTTCCGGATAAGAAGATACAAATACGCCGCAGTCTCCTCGGTACTTGATAGTTGGAAGGCAGTCAAACTTTGTAGGCGTCGGGCATTATGACTTCTCCATTTTCAAATATTTCAGTTTTAGCCCTCAGAGTTAGACCCGGGACACAGGACATCGACACGAACCATTCTTCCTCTCGGTAGATGTCCGAAAGTTGCGAGCATGTAAGGGATGTGGTCAACATTAATTAAACCATAACATCGTCGATACCCGCTCAGCGCGACGGACGAAGTTTGACGAGCCGATCTGTTTCGGTATCCTGAGTCTCGGGTAGACCCGACACAAAGCTTGTGAAAATGTGTGTTGTTGTTTTTTTTTTAGCGCAAAACAACGGATTCTACTTTAATAAGAGAGCTGCAAACATTACAAAAGTCAGCTTCCCTTTACCACAGGGGTTATGGCTAACATATTTTGTGAAAAATGTTGTAGGTTTGCACCATGGTCCCCAGGGAAATAATGAACCTTTTTTTTTTCTTCAAAATTTTGTATTTTGTATTTGTTTTTGTATAACTCATTAATCCCATTTGGGAAATTTGCCTTTGTGCCATTGCAGCCCAGTTATAACTGGAGCAGGCACGTCGTCGCCACAGAGCAGCGCCGGTCGGCGTTTTTTTTTTTTTGTGGGGGGGGGGGGGAGATGAGGGGGGGGGGAGGGACTGGTGGGGATGAATTTTAATTTAATTTTGCCCGGGCAGCGGCCTGTTCGGCCTGCTCTTTACGATTTCCAACTGCCAAGGTATCTTTAACGTGCGCAACGTGCACACGGGCCCTCCGAATTTTTTCGTCCTTATCCGAGAAGACTAGGTACTCGATCCTATCCCCTAATAGGATCAGGGACACGAAAATATGAGAAAAATCCAAATTTCCAACATGCCTGCACAGCCCGGGTTTCGAACCTTGCCTCTAGACCACCTTGTCCCCAATAACTTCTGCGCCTAACAAATCCGTGTATCCAAATTTGGCATGACTTTCTGATCTACTTTGTCTTATCTAACAATTGTTTATACAATATTATACAAGGAGATTGCTTCATAACTTTATAAATCAAAATCGGTAATATATGTGAGTTGCGTGAACGCTAGGAGTTTTACTGAACACACGTGAGAGAGAAATGATCGCAGAGTTCGATTAGAAGATATCCCGAATATCCAAGAAAAACAAAAATGGCATTCATACAGTGATATGCTAAAGTAAACTGCTATAATCGATTTAGCAAACAACAACATGGCACTACATCATGCTCTAGTTTGACAAATAAAATGTGTCTCCCACCACCCTGTAATGCACACAAATGGCCATTTTTACTGTTGCCGTTGTCATCTTTACTGTTACGCAAGTGCTTTGCGCCATTGGAGACCATGTTTATTATTTTCTTTCGTTTTTTTGTAATGTTTACAGTGGTGATGGTCGTCTTTACGGCCAGTACATTAATTGTGGATTGTATTTTCTGCCTTTTCCAAATTTCATTTTAGGTTGTTAAAGTGAAGATAAAACATTTTAGGAGGGCTGAGGTCAATAAAATTCCTTATGTCATCTAATAGTGTCATGCGGTAACAGGTGAATTGCGTGAACACTAGGATTTTTACCAGCACATGAGACTGGGGAATAATCATAAGGTTTGATTCGAGGATATTGCGAATACTCAAGAATAACAAAAGTATTGAGAAATGGTGAAATCCCGTCACTAAAATATGTTTGCTGTTGAATAAGCTCTACAAGATGTCGTAATTGTTTTTTGTTGATGACGTTTTGCTTTCACTCTCATGCTTACATGCAACTCACCTGTTACTGATTGTAAAGTAAGGTTATGAGGCAATCTCTTTGCATGTTTGAGCAATTTAAATGAAAATATATAATTATTTTAGTTAGAACAAATTGGTTCAGAAGGCCATGCCAAATTTGGAATCACGGACTTACCAGGGAGTGAAGCTATCATGAGAAAAGATAGCTCATTTATTTCCACGGGGACAATACACAGAAACGAAAAAGAAATTGCACACACACACATGCACACGACCGGGCGCACACGAACACACACGCAGACACACACCACCACCAGACCACACCACAACACACACAACACGCATTTATGGTTACGAACAATCAGGTTGATATGGGATATCTGTATTGAGTGATTCACTGTGCTACTGACACAGTGGCAGTCTCACTTGTGTCTGGTGTCTTTTCCTTTTTCATTATCTCCTTCTTCTTTGTTCTCTTCATCGTCTTTTTCTTCATTTCCGAGAACATTCAAGGGTTGTCACGACGCTGGTGTGCATTCTTCTGGACTTCAGCGCTGTTCTATTAATTTACGTGTGGAAATGAAGATACCCCATGATTGCATTTTTAGCCAGAAAATACGGGTATATTATTATTTAACCCACAGATCTGTGGAGAATCAATATAATTTTCATGTCCACATGTATGGCAGTGATATGAAAACTCTAAATCTCGCGGGGGAGGGAAGGAGGGCTGACCCCCCCCCCCCCCCCGCCGAAACAAAAAAAAAAAGGAGAGAGTGATAGACACGTTTGACCATGTCTAAATCTGACGGTGGTAGCTGCTGGCCATCAGATGGCTGGGATTTGTCACAGACTAATAAAATACCCAGACTGGATGATCCCATTGTGTGACGTCACAAAACAGCGAAAGGTCATGAACCATCCGCCATTTTAGGTTTGCGGGAGAGACCGACGCTTCAGCTTAGCTACAATTTTGAATGATACTATTTTGACGCGCCTACTCAACGCGGAAGTTTGGTTCCGCACCAAGAAATTAATACATGTACCAACCAATCTTGACGAATAAAAATAAATTTCTACTGCAGATAGAACTAGAATCGGAATTTCCCGAGTGGCGGCCATGTTAGTTATACGGCCGCCGCTCGGGAAATTCCGTAAAAAACGACACAGCCCGAAGCTCGTGTTTCCAGTCTGTGTATTAGTCTGTGGGAGTTGCTGATCAATGGTAATTGGTGAAGTTCTAGTTTACCCCTCTGTCCTACAATGTTGTCAGCCAAAATAATAGTGATGCTGGTGTGTCGACGAGGAAAACACTTACAACAGTTTAGATTTAAAGAAACGGCTACATGTCTATTGGGCGGATGATGACCTGAAATGTATTAATTACAACTAGATGAGCTACCGGGCATTGCCCAGAATAAACAATCATGTGATCCCCCCCCCCACCTCTCTAGTATAATGAAAGTAATAAACTACAGTCTTGCTTCAGAACTCATGCGCACCACAACATTACGCACCAAACTGAACGCTTGATACGGTTACTTTTTATGACATGTACGGTACTATATATTACGAAACAAACATACAAATATACAGATGTTACATGGGTATTCAACATTGTTTTTTTTTTTTTTAATACATGCTTGAAGTAAACAACTTTTAATCATAGCCATCATCTTCCTTATCTCAATTGCCACCTTCCTGCCAAATTTAAGGCCTGAAGAGTGTATAGTTTGGTCAGTTAGTCATGCCAAAGGTTGCAAGTTACTGAAATATATAATAGATAGCAACACAAGAATATATATACATAATTCACAACTTCTCCACCTCTGAATGCAAAAGACGTTTATATTAAGCCACCTACAGTAACCAAATTCTGGGTATGTAGGTTTCAAATATCGCGGAGGGTGTACAGAAGTTTAGATTTTTATTTAATTGGTTTTGTTTTCCATTTTTTTTTTCTTGACTTTGCCTTGTGTCTCTGACTGCTCGCCTCTGATCCCTTCTTTTCATAGCTTGACCCATGACATGAACACTTCTTGTCGTATATAGGTCACTGATGATTCGACGTGCTCGCGGCCAATATTAGAACACAGGATTAGATCTACCCTGCTGACAGCTGTGGGAATTATTTCGGTTTGCCGAGATAGATGTAGAAAGGGTAGAAAGTGACGGGCAGGGCAATGGTGGGGGGGGGGGGGGGGGGGAGTCCGCGCGGAGAGTAGCTTTTAAGCTAGTTTATTATAAGCCAAAGAAAATTAAGGCACGTTACGATAAACAACTTTTTGAATCAGCTTACTAAAACATATGTTAAAAACTGGAGTTCTGTATCATATTTTCCAAAATAAGTAGATTGTTTCACACGCTGTTGTCCAAATTCATTTCTAGTCTAAATGCTTGCAAAACATGAAATTCTTATTGAAGCCGCCAAGAAGCATACAGGTGGAAATTCAGTAAATTTGGCCGTCTTCACTGGGCAAATTTTGTGCTCAAAGATCGGTTGAAAGCCTGTTCCCATGAAGAGTGTTTTCAGGGCTTGTTCTGCGCGTCTTTTTCACTGAATGAACACATGCATGTCTTATGAAAATCGTTCTTTCTATTTTTATTGTAGGTGTTCCCACGTAAGCGTATTTTTTGGGATGTAATACTTTTCGAAAGAATGTGCTGGTCAAAAAAAAAAAGCACGGGCGGAAAAAAAGCATTTTACTAGGAACTGGTCAAGCCTTAACTACCATTTATTGTACCCCAAGAATTACAGCATCAGGTCTTGTAACAGGTCAAGCCTTAACTACCATTTATTGTACCCCAAGAATTACAGCATCAGGTCTTGTAACAGGTCAAGCCTTAACTACCATTTATTGTACCCCAAGAATTACAGCATCAGGTCTTGTAACAGGTCAAGCCTTAACTACCATTTATTGTACCCCAAGAATTACAGCATCAGGTCTTGTAACAGGTCAAGCCTTAACTACCATTTATTGTACCCCAAGAATTACAGCATCAGGTCTTGTAACAGGTCAAGCCTTAACTACCATTTATTGTACCCCAAGAATTACAGCATCAGGTCTTGTAACAGGTCAAGCCTTAACTACCATTTATTGTACCCCAAGAATTACAGCATCAGGTCTTGTAACAGGTCAAGCCTTAACTACCATTTATTGTACCCCAAGAATTACAGCATCAGGTCTTGTAACAGGTCAAGCCTTAACTACCATTTATTGTACCCCAAGAATTACAGCATCAGGTCTTGTAACAGGTCAAGCCTTAACTACCATTTATTGTATCCCAAGAACTACAGCATCAGGTCTTGTAACAGGTCAAGCCTTAACTACCATTTATTGTACCCCAAGAATTACAGCATCAGGTCTTGTAACAGGTCAAGCCTTAACTACCATTTATTGTACCCCAAGAATTACAGCATCAGGTCTTGTAACAGGTCAAGCCTTAACTACCATTTATTGTACCCCAAGTATTACAGCATCAGGTCTTGTAACAGGTCAAGCCTTAACTACCATTTATTGTACCCCAAGAATTACAGCATCAGGTCTTGTAACAGGTCAAGCCTTAACTACCATTTATTGTACCCCAAGAATTACAGCATCAGGTCTTGTAACAGGTCAAGCCTTAACTACCATTTATTGTACCCCAAGAATTACAGCATCAGGTCTTGTAACAGGTCAGGCCTTAACTACCATTTATTGTACCCCAAGAATTACAAAATCAGGTCTTGTAACAGGTCAGGCCTTAACTACCATTTATTGTACCCCAAGAATTACAGCATCAGGTCTTGTAACAGGTCAAGCCTTAACTACCATTTATTGTACCCCAAGAATTACAGCATCAGGTCTTGTAACAGGTCAAGCCTTAACTACCATTTATTGTACCCCAAGAATTACAGCATCAGGTCTTGTAACAGGTCAGGCCTTAACTACCATTTATTGTACCCCAAGAATTACAGCATCAGGTCTTGTAACAGGTCAGGCCTTAACTACCATTTATTGTACCCCAAGAATTACAGCATCAGGTCTTGTAACAGGTCAAGCCTTAACTACCATTTATTGTACCCCAAGAATTACAGCATCAGGTCTTGTAACAGGTCAGGCCTTAACTACCATTTATTGTACCCCAAGAATTACAGCATCAGGTCTTGTAACAGGTCAAGCCTTAACTACCATTTATTGTACCCCAAGAATTACAGCATCAGGTCTTGTAACAGGTCAAGCCTTAACTACCATTTATTGTACCCCAAGAATTACAGCATCAGGTCTTGTAACAGGTCAAGCCTTAACTACCATTTATTGTACCCCAAGAATTACAGCATCAGGTCTTGTAACAGGTCAGGCCTTAACTACCATTTATTGTACCCCAAGAATTACAGCATCAGGTCTTGTAACAGGTCAAGCCTTAACTACAATTTATTGTACCCCAAGAATTACAGCATCAGGTCTTGTAACAGGTCAAGCCTTAACTACCATTTATTGTACCCCAAGAATTACAGCATCAGGTCTTGTAACAGGTCAAGCCTTAACTACCATTTATTGTACCCCAAGAATTACAGCATCAGGTCTTGTAACAGGTCAAGCCTTAACTACAATTTATTGTACCCCAAGAATTACAGCATCAGGTCTTGTAACAGGTCAAGCCTTAACTACCATTTATTGTACCCCAAGAATTACAGCATCAGGTCTTGTAACAGGTCAAGCCTTAACTACCATTTATTGTACCCCAAGAATTACAGCATCAGGTCTTGTAACAGGTCAGGCCTTAACTACCATTTATTGTACCCCAAGAATTACAGCATCAGGTCTTGTAACAGGTCAGGCCTTAACTACCATTTATTGTACCCCAAGAATTACAGCATCAGGTCTTGTAACAGGTCAAGCCTTAACTACCATTTATTGTACCCCAAGAATTACAGCATCAGGTCTTGTAACAGGTCAGGCCTTAACTACCATTTATTGTACCCCAAGAATTACAGCATCAGGTCTTGTAACAGGTCAAGCCTTAACTACCATTTATTGTACCCCAAGAATTACAGCATCAGGTCTTGTAACAGGTCAAGCCTTAACTACCATTTATTGTACCCCAAGAATTACAGCATCAGGTCTTGTAACAGGTCAAGCCTTAACTACCATTTATTGTACCCCAAGAATTACAGCATCAGGTCTTGTAACAGGTCAGGCCTTAACTACCATTTATTGTACCCCAAGAATTACAGCATCAGGTCTTGTAACAGGTCAAGCCTTAACTACAATTTATTGTACCCCAAGAATTACAGCATCAGGTCTTGTAACAGGTCAAGCCTTAACTACCATTTATTGTACCCCAAGAATTACAGCATCAGGTCTTGTAACAGGTCAAGCCTTAACTACCATTTATTGTACCCCAAGAATTACAGCATCAGGTCTTGTAACAGGTCAAGCCTTAACTACAATTTATTGTACCCCAAGAATTACAGCATCAGGTCTTGTAACAGGTCAAGCCTTAACTACCATTTATTGTACCCCAAGAATTACAGCATCAGGTCTTGTAACAGGTCAGGCCTTAACTACCATTTATTGTACCCCAAGAATTACAGCATCAGGTCTTGTAACAGGTCAAGCCTTAACTACAATTTATTGTAGCCCAAGAATTACAGCATCAGGTCTTGTAACAGGTCAGGCCTTAACTACCATTTATTGTACCCCAAGAATTACAGCATCAGGTCTTGTAACAGGTCAGTGCTCTTTCATTTCAAAGACAATAATTCTAACTTTCCCCCTGTGTGTAGCTACGTAATAGCCAGCATGAACTTTTGGCTTAAACCAGAAAACAAAAGAAGATCTACATGGGAACATGCTTTGAGTATGATAACATTTTTACTCCAAGAATTCCAGCGTTAGATCTTGTAACAGGTCAGTTCTGTATCATTAACATTCAGAGATGATATTCTACTTTCCACCTGTGCGTAACTACGTTATGGTCAACATGAACATTTTGTTTAAACCAGAAAACAGAAGAAGATCTACATGGGAACATGCTTTAACTGTATTTTTACCCTAAGAACTCTAACATTAGAGGATATTCAAAGATAATATTCAACCTTTCCACCTATGTTTAACTACGTGACAGCTAGCATGAACTTACGACTGAAACCAAAAAAACATAAGAACATCTGCGTGGCTAAAACAGTATTTTTGTTGCCTCTTATCAGTAATGTTGACTCGAGCTAAATTTGTACATAATCTCTACTTAATGTGCTTTTCACTTGATATTTTAGTATGTAGCCAGCTTGGGATTTTGATCAGATTAACACTTCTGTACTTCCACTGTTGGTCGCAGAATATTCTCCACCATGTGTCCGTGTCTGCAAGTACTCATCCTATTCACACTTGGGTTTGCGTCCAGTTCAGCTTTGAAGGAAGACAATGACAGGTATTCTATAACAATAAGGATGCCCCAGGTTGTGTCAAAACGGGTAAGTAGTCCAGGTTATTGACCAACTTTTATTTATAATACAGCCATTATACTAAGTGGCTACGAAAGTTAGGAAGCTTTAAGCTTCCGGGCCCCTAATCCCGGAGGTTCCGGAAGAAACTTTTTTAATGAGTGAATTTTGATTGTTGCCTTGTTGTTGCTGCTTGCGAAGTGTGATACAGATAATGGTTAAGGAGTTTAAACTAAGTAGGAAGAAAACATACATTCACACAATTACAGCGGAAGGGGAAAAAATGAAAATAGAGAACAAGAGAGAAATTTGAGAGGGAATTGGTAGGGGAGAGAGAGGATAAAGTTTGGTGAGGGATATCGCAGTAATCTGATGTTAAAATTGAGTTTCATGATAAGAATGAACACAAAATAATTTGATCCCAACACCGGTAATGTCAGAATGCAAATAGACTTAAATTTAATATTTACAACCCTGCTTCTATGTTTACTTAAATTCTATGTACTCTGAGCTTTCAGTAGATCTCCATCCACCCATCTACCCCATAGTGTTAGTTTTCAAATTTTTGTTCTATTTCCCCTGGGCATATTCATTTTAACACTTCTACTACCATGCAGCCTGATGATCTCATATGCACAGCAAGAAGACTTGATCCAAAGGAAACCTATATCGGTAAGCGCTAAGCAGCCCAACGAGATGCATATTATTATTCTCGTACATATGTAGTGATATATATATATATATCTGTTCAGTTGACTTTTTATTCGAAAATAATCACACCAGGACCACAGCAATAGAAATGCTGAGACTGAAGTATAATAGTGACATGGTGAGAGAGAGACACACACACACAGAGATGGAGGGGGCGGGGATGAAGAGAGAGGGGGGAGAGAGATTGAGAGAGCACAGCACAGGAGCGGTTGGAGAAATGGTGGTTCAAATACTAATATTATTTATCACCACCAGATGAAGTTCCCGGCATTATCTGGGATAAACCTGTGAACCCACCGTTGTATCTCTCTCTCTCTCTCTCTCTTTCTCTCTCTCTCTCTCTCTGTCTCTCTCTCTGTCTCTCTCTCTCTCTCTCTCTCTCTCTCTCTCTCTCTCTCTCTCTCTCTCTCTCTCTCTGGTCTACAAAGCTTCTCATATTCTACAGTCTTACTACAGATCCCATGCGCTCCTGAGCACTAAGCACTCATTTCTGATAGGGAAATTGTGCGCATGGAAGTGTACGCCTACAAGGAGCCAAAACAAAGATTATTGTATTTTACATTTTTACAGCTTCTTATTTACAAATACCTGAAACTTGAATCAACACAATCGGTCGATACAAAGGCGATTGGGCTGGATTAGTTGACACTAAAGAAAATTAATCTTATACATTTTTTAACTGTCATTAATAGGCTGTAGGGTCGAGCAAAAAAAAGGGCCAAAATTGCACCACAATGAATTACTCCCCGGCCATTATTTTTATTTTTAATAATAAGGTAGGCTAGTTGCCAGGTAAGCTGACTGTCCCTGCGATGCCACACGTTATTTTGTTGTATGGTGCATCAATTATTTTTTATCTTCAGTCAAGTTCACACCTCACGCTAGTAAAGCTACAGCACATCACATGATGGTGTACGGATGTCACGTTCCCGCTACTACCGATAAAGATTCTTGGTAATACCAATGCTCATTATCATTGTTGTCATTCTTTACACCAACATTGTAATACCAAATCTAGTGTTTATCATCAACATCGTTATCGTCATCACGGTAATAACTGTTTACATTGTAATGTCATAATTGTTTTGCCATCATCTTTGTTATCTTTATCTTCTTTACTAGGATCATCATCATCATCATCACCATCATCGGTGTAGTCATTCATTGTTAAAATTAAAAATAATGTATCAAAAGAAAAAAAAAAAGAAACGTTATATTTTGCAAAGATCTCACGACGAATTCTAAAAGAATGTGAATAAAACAAAGAATGCTAGCTTTCGGTCTCTGAGGACCTTCCTAAGACAAACTGTGAAATTAAAAAAAAAAAAAGCAAGAAGCTGGAAATGAATCATAAATATGACCTGGTTACTTAACTGCGGTTGGTTCATCCAGATTTTTCATACGGTCGTTCATCGCTGTCCGGTAGGTACTTAATTCAGAGGTAGCGAAGTGCGTTCATTAACCACGTAGCTATTGGATTGGATCATGACAAATCCCTGAACAAGAGTAAGTATTATCAGACGTGTGAAAGAACAAACATACATTCACTGTACTAAAGGTGAACTCACAAATATTTCCAGCCCTCATGTAAATCGCACAAGAATCATATGTTGAGCTCTCTGCATACCAAAAAGGTCTAACAACGTAGCTAGGACCCTCTCGCCACTTATCATTCACATAATGTGTGTCCATCGCCTACAGCAGCTTCCACTGAATCTTTAAGCAAGATCATTACGGTTCTTGAATCCTTCATTCATGACCATTACTCCATCTGTTTCCTTATTTGTGTTCCGTGTGTGTTTTGTTTTCATGTCTTTCTATTATTGCTTGTGTTTGACATTTGAATTGTAAATGAACGGGGAATGCACCAAGACTACCAAGTGCAAGAATACATTTATTTAGGCTACTCTGGAGGTCCTAAATTCTTCTGTATTCTGCTCGAATACCTTTCGCATATGAAGAACTGTTCACTTAGATATTACGTTTGTGGGAGCCAAAAATTTTAGACATCGAGATTTATAATACATTTATTTGTCTGGAAGTCCGTCTTTTTCCATGGGTAAGTTAATATAACTGTCTTTGACGAATTTTTTTTATTTTTTTTAAACAGAAACGTTGTGAGGTCACAGCAGGGCTTGAAGCAAAGTCAAAAAGTACAAAAAGAAAAAAGCTGTATAGCAAAAACTGGCATAAGAAATAATACAGAAACTATACAATAAAACACAAAGGAAAAGGGAAGACGAACCAAGCTTTCGCTCCATTGATCTTCATCAGGAAGAAAAACGTAACAGTATAGGAAATTGAACAAACAACAAACTTGAACAGATAAAAAAACTGTAGAATGTTATTCAAAAATGGGTACTTAACTGCGTGTTCCAGGCTTGGATTTTCGGAGCGCAACACGTCAGTAGATGTATGGTGACTTCGAGCTAACACTTTGTATATCTTGACCAACTCCAGACACTCAAATTCAGAATGTACGAAGCAGTTATTTAATAATTTAATCCCCGAAAAATCCCTTCACAGGACGTGTGACCATGACGAAACTCGAGGGTTTTCTCCAAATGCTGTTTGTGGTGAAAGCCCGAGAAAAATCTTGTTTGCCTGGGCTCTAGACGCCCCTGAAAAATCACTGCCAGAAGGTATGAATATCAATGTTTGTAAACATAATTCATTGATGGTGTTTGCAGAACTCGACTTAACTCACATTTTATCACAGTAGGAACCCCAGTAGATATGAGATCCCGGTTTGAGAGAATACTTCAGCAGAAATCATTAAAATACCAGAAAATTACCTCTTGTCTCTATTCGAAAGAAATTGACCAAAAACAACTTATTTATGTCGAAAATACTTTTTATTCATTTATTTTGTCCTTAGAGTATCTATGTTTTCTAGCGTCCCTTTGTTTTTCATTATTTTTATGAATTATAATCATCACTGTCGTTATAATAATTGCTTATTTTACTGCCCAGCTTCAAAGACATGGCATGATAATTGCTTATGATGACGATATTACTGACCTAAACTTTGCTGTGTCCTCAGGCGTTGGTCTGAGAATCAGCGGCGACACTAAAATCAATTACTTGGTCATACAACTCCATTTTGCCAACATATTTCCACGTAAGTGTCGCTACTCATCTGTTCTACCTTATTTCCACTCATGTCAGTACGGATGGTTATGGAAAGAGGAAACAGGCCGTTCACAGACCTCATTTGATCTTCTCCATTTTTTATTTTTTTTTACGTCGGTGTTGGTCGAACGTTTTTCATCAGTCTCATGTCAAATTAAGTACACAAACTGTCTCGTAGTTGCTGGTATCATGTGTAGTCGCCAGCACCTCAGACAAAAATAACGCCGAACTTCACATAAAAGAATTTTGCCGTAAGAAAATCCATTCCACTCTAGTGAGTTGCTTGTAATGGACGACGTGCTTACATATCGTGAGACAATGGTCCATGCTATTACTGTAGGCCTAGTTTATAGACCAACTCATGTTTCTTGTATTTTAGCGCCCACTCTAAAGACTCTCTCATCTGGCTGTTAGCTTTTTGTTACTGTCGGTTTAAGCGGTGCGATCGTCATCTTTTCAAAGAAATGGTTAAAGCTGTCCAAATGGCGTCAAGTCTGATGGCCCCAACTTTTCCAGCTTCAGCTGCGATGGTGACTTCTGTTTTAATTTCTATAGTAAAATACTTTTAATATTCCGCAACCCTTTTCCCCGTCTTCCAGTTCACAATTTCCTACACCCATCCTATTACTCTCTATATTATACTTTTTGTTCTTTCTATGCAGTTCAGTTTTAAAGACTGTCTCTATAGTTCAAACATTGTTATATTTCCTCAGCCGGTATGACTGACAGCTCAGGGGTGACAGTTGAAATGACCCATCGTAGGTAAGGCTATGTTTCCATCTTAAAAAAAAAAAAAAAGCAGATTTATATATCTATAAATTATGTCATCATAATTTCATATAAAATTTTATTAGACATTAAACAAAAAATTTAAGAAAAAATAAAACTAATGGTTTGTTTCTCTGTTTTAGTAGAGTGTGTAGTTTCACGCATTATATGTGTCCCCTATGTTTTACTTATTTATTTATTTACTTCCTTATTTTGAATGTCTTCTAACAGACCCCCTCAACAAGCTGGCTATCTAGTCCTGGGTAACTGGGGTTACATCCCGCCACAAGAAACAGGTAATTCAGCAAATCTCTGCAAATAGTTTTGACAGGGTGTGAGAGGATGTATATGATGTGTAAACATGTCTTTGTCAATGACTTACAAATGACAGGAGTGATAGAAGATGGATGAATGGTTGTCATCATAGCACCACTGCTACTGCTACAACCACTACTAGTGCTACTGCTACCAGAAGGATGAGATATAGTAATTAATACATGCTATAGTCACTCGAAGCTGTACTTGTAGTAGGCAGCCGTAGCATCAGTGGTGAGTGTACTAGAGGAAGTCGTAAGTAAATGGCAGTGACGACTGTAGCTGATCATTTCTTCATAGAGCCGATCACTGGCGGATCTACCAACAAACTAATGAAGCTTAAAGCTTCAGGGTTCCTAATCCCAGAGGGGCTCTGAAGTAACTTTTTTACTGAGTGAAATTTGGATGTCTGCCCTTTGTTGCTGGTGACGAAGGGTCTCCATAACAGTTCAAGCTTCAGGGTGAGGAAAATGAAGTTCCGCCACCGAAACCGATGCCGAAAACTTCCATCAGAGAAAACAGTAGAATATTGCCAGTGGTTCCCACGTTCATGTAAGTACTCTAGCTTAAAATACTCTGCAAGACCAGATGACAATTATAAGTGCAGCAAGGTCCGATGTCGCAATTGTATGATTTCACTCATACACACTAACGTTTCCTTTCAGGGTTCTATATGGAATCCTCTTGTACGTTCCATAGAAACTACACCATCTATCCAATTGGTTACAGAACTCATGCACACAAACTTGGTGAGTATTTATTTATTATGTTAGATTGTCAAAAGACACCGTGACAGATAAGCATACAGCCTATCAACAGTTTATAAGATACATGCAGAAATATATACTGAAGTTCCTAGTTTAACGTACTTGTAATGGAGATTAATCCAAACACCCACAATATCACTCACTATCATTAAACCATAAATCTAAATGTTTTTGGACAAACTTCATCATATTTCAACAACAACAAAAAATCGAAGAAATTTTCTGCTTTGAGATGACTATTATATCTGCAGATTCCTCGATGACAATACAATCAGAAATCTAAAGTGCTTGCAAAATCTCAGTGCTCTGCACTGAATAGTTAAAGAGAGAAATGCAAAAGAATTGTGGTGCGAGATTGCGAACGAACTTTAAAGGCAGTGTTATAAAGCTCCATCATTATCAGTCACCGGTCGCCGTTAATAGAAACTGCAGGAAGAACTGCTCCATGAAGGCATGGAATAATATCACAGTTACCCAAGACGCAGTATTCTGGACAGTATTCTGTGTCTTGGGTTTGACTTTGAGTCTCGGTTTTGTGGTGCGTGAGGTCGACAAGTGGCCCACGTTCTGCATGTTAAAATTCTTGTCCACTGATGCCACACTGAACTTCTAACGTTAAAGTCAATTAATTGTTCTAATTTTAGTTTGTTTAGTTGTCTCAATAACAAATCACAATAGACAGTGAATTTTAGTGTTATTCGCCGTGTGTGGCAGACGATGTTAATAAAATTCTGAAAAATGTTCGCTGCCTTAGGGCAATCATAGCAGACTGAGGAACTTTATACAGAACTGCTGAAATTTGGATGTGTCCATTTCCCAAGCAGTGCAACTGTTTCGCTAACCTCAATAGTCATAGAAGGAAGCAAAGCAGTTCCCTATCTTCACAGCGGTTTTCGCCTTAAAGTGATCCCTCATCCTCCCAACCCTGGCCATCTTTTTTTTTTGTTTTGAAAACGTATGTTCTGTCACTCTATACACCTAATCCCCAGCCACGTGAAAAAAAAAATCTCAACAAAAAAAAAAAGACTCAGCATATTACGCCCTTTGTCTACTGAAATTAATCAGCCTGGAAAGTTTCCATACGATATGACAGAAATCTAAGTTTTGTCCTAAACTTTAACCTAAACCCTAACCCCGGCCCTAACCTTATCCTTTGTTTAAAGATATTCGAAAATCAGGCACCGATATCAACCACGACCACCATGTGGCAAAAGAAATGACGACCATTATTATGAACTGCAGGAAATCTGATTGATTAAAAATTTTCCAAATCCAGTCGTGATTATTATCATAATATCGTTTTTTGTTTTTTTTTTTGCTGTCTGGTAGGGGTTGTGTCGTCAGGCTACAGAATTCGAGACGGCAAGTGGATGGAAATCGGACGTATGTCACCTCAGCTTCCTGAGGTATGTTTCTTGTGGTGACGCAAAAATACAATCCATTAATACTATATTATTCTTTCATCTTTCCGGGTATTGATTATTTGTATAGTTGAGTTTCTTGTTCATTCACTATGTATGTATGTTTGCTTTCTCACAGGTTTGAATTCATTGATCTTTTAAGTGATTGGTTACTTCATTAATGGTGGTTGTCTGACGGTATAGTTTGCTGATCGGCTCAATGGCAAACCGGCTAATTGGATGGATGGATGGATGGGTGGATGGTTAGATGAATGGATGGATGGACGGATGGATGGATGCTTAGATGGATGGATGGATGGATGGGTGGATGGATGGTTAGATGGATGGTTGGATGGACGGATGGATGAATGGATGGATGGTTGAGTGGATGGATGGAAGGATGGACACACGGACGGATGACTGGATAGACGGACGAACAGGCGGACAGATGGATGGATGGATGGATGGACTTACAGACAGACAAACTTTGTTGACCTTAATCACTTGTTTAAAACATTTCATAGGAAGAAAACGAAATTGTACAAACTTTCTAACCAAATATTTACCTGTACTACGTTCCATAAACTGTGTCCAAAATGTTATTAAGTTATTTCTGTTTCATTTCTGGTGTCACAATGAGGCAGACTTTCTATGAGGTCAGCAACCCTGGCATGGACATCAGAAATGGTGACGTGCTGGCCAGTCGCTGTGTCATGAACAGCATGGCACGAAATGATGTCACAGTGATAGGGTAAGAGACACCATGCAGACAAACAGACAGACAGACAAACAGACAATACTGAAGGATACATGGACATGATTGTCAAAAGTATTCGTTTTGACGGCAGTGTAGAAATGATACACCATAAATAAACATCTCAATCAATGTCTGCAATAATAGATGGCTTTCAAGCTTACTACAAAGGATTCAAAACGTGAAGTAGTAATGAAGTAGTACCGGTAATAAAATGATCACTTCACTGTCGGTATCCTGGAAGTTTCTATAGGCCGCACATTGTTTGTTGCTCCGCTTCCTTGTAACATTCTCGATTCTGATGTTTACCACAGATTAGAATAATGTTCTGCCACAGCTTTCTCTGGCCCTTTCAAATCAATGCTATTTAAATATATAGGCCATTCGGTGTTATAATTATAGGCCTTGATACTGTATTAACTGAACTAGGTAAGGAAAGGATTGCTAATCCTTTATTGTAGTAATATGATCACTTCTAATATCACTCTGTCTCCCGTTATCATCACCTCTATCATGACGCTCGCCAACATCATGTTAACAGCAATTTAGAAAACAGACCAGGCACGGAAAAATTGACAATACTGAAGGCAGGACAAAAACGGACAGGGGTACGGAACAGGATAAAATAACAGTAGATGAAGAAAAAAAAAGATATCAGGGCCATAACGGAAAGAGCCCAAAACAAACAAAATGTCTATTTGAGTCACACGAAAGGGATATTACAGGGACGTGACTTTAGGAGCGTCGGTTTGCGGGGGGGGGGTCGTTGGGGGGCAGCGCCCATCTGGCAAGTTAGTCCCCTCAATGCGCGGCTCGGCGATTTAACACATAGAACATAAAGCAGATGCCGGACTAAAGCTGTGTAACTCGTTTGGTACTCCTACAAAAACAAACTCAGAACTGTTGTTTTTCTTTCCAGAACGACTAACCATGACGAGATGTGCAACTTTTACATAATGTACTCCACCTACCATCAAGAAAACCTTGACACTGACTACTGTTTCAAAGGAGCTCAGGACTATCATTGGCTGGATGAGTTTAACGCTGATGATATTCCTGCAAATTCTGACTCACTCGAGGGTATAACTGGTGCCGAGAAAGTTCGGGAGAAATTTAAATGGTCTTGAAGTGACTGAATACAACTAAACATTAAACCAAGCAACTACACAATGTCGTAAGGAAAAAAAAAATTGTTTTCTGAAATTATTGAGGATAAATATTTATGGTGAAAACGCGACCATGGTTTGTTTTACATAAAAGAGCAGGGGTTCGTATTAATAGCCGCGGTTCATATTGGGATAAGCACTTGGAGAAGTTAACAAACAAGAAAAGTAGATACACACAGGTATCATACTTTACACGTACATAAGTTTTTATGCAACCTTCGATTTTCTGTTAAGTAGTGAGTAGTTTTTACTATAATGGCCATCAAAACCAATAACAGTGTCGTTTCTCAAAGCTTGGAGACCGGGGCGCAACCCAAGCCATTTCAACGGAATGAGGCAACTCTTGATTTTCCTGCAATAATAATCGACATTTTAAAAAAAAATTATTTTCATTTACTGAACAGTGTTGAGCACTGGTTTTGTTAAATATTAAATATTTCCTGGACATATATTTTGGCCTCATCAAATAAAACAGTGTTCTGTCTCAATTTACTCCACTTTGAGAAATTGGACCTCAAAATTCGAACTCCTCTAAACAAGAAATAATGAAAATAGAAATACTGATTAGCATCACCTACTTATGGACACGTTTAGACTTGAAAATAAGAGGAGACATACCAGGTGGCAACGGAAGTCCACATGAATTCAACATAAAATTGCAAAAGTAGAATACTTATCATCTGGGGTGGCGGGAGTATTCTTTAGCGCTGCCACACACAGTAGGTTGAGAAAAATCGGTCACAATAAAAACAAAAAATTTCAAAAGTCCAAATGACCTCTGAAAGTTGATGTCCCACATAGTAAATTGTGCCAAGCCAAACTTCAAACTTACGTTTAATAACAGCATTATTTGTCAGAGAGGTTCACGTAGTCATGTATTAAAATAATGTACGAAACATGAAAAAGAGAATGAAACAAAAACAAGAGTATAATCCTCAAACGTGTCACTGTGATAGGCGACTGTGTGTCATCCCAAATACATGTCCTTAAACCATTATGTCAGTGGTCATTCTCTCCCTCACTTTTGTAAAGAAATGGTATTAGATCTGCGACAGTTACATCATGACATTTAAGAAGAATAGTCCAAATTTCGGTTGTATGACAATTGGAGCACTACTGCAGATCAAAGAAAGCCCTCATGTGATATTTGGAGCACTAAGTTAGTTCAAAGAAAACCGGCACGTGACATTTGGAGCACTAGCATCTGGGCTGTGATTTTATCGATTAATCCTTAATCAACCTGTTGACTATCGATTACTCTACGAATATTTTGCAGTAACTTGCGGTGGGTACCACAGGGATAGAAAGTTTCTTTATATGCCTAATACTAACCCTAACCTTAACCCTAACCCTAGTACCATCAGCGGTATAGGTGCGCCGAATGACATACTGAAATTTGATTAATTTTGGTAGTGCTCCAAATGTCATACTGCAATTTGACCTAGATTTAGACAGTGCTCCAAATGTCATGTTTTAAAAATTTTGGTGCTCCAAACGTCATACTACCCAAATTTCAGCAAAAGTACAGTTTTCTGTAAGGTTACGGCAAAAAAACGAGACAGGCTACTCAATGTCTGGCAAACCCACGGGATTAGAATAAGGTTATCTACGTCTACCTTTATGTATTGAAAATAAACCAAGATCTTGGCGTAATAGTGATAATGAAAACATGTTAGAAAAATAGATGTGCAAGTTCCGCTGTATTTAGAAACTTATTTACAACTGTTTAATATCGGTGGGCAATTTCATCTAATTTTGTCTGTCTCGTAACCATATAGATAGGCGTACTTGTTTGAAATGTTGTTAAAGTAAACTACCGTTGTTCCCTAACAATTTATTTCCTCATTCCGAGGCTTTTCCTAGAGTTTATGCTATTTATTTTATCATGCACTTACTTCCATCGACTGTAAATTTATGATTTCAATGTAATAACTTTTATTATCTGAGTCAAAAGTAAATTAATATTTTCTGTACAATTGATTGGAATCATTGTTAGCAACAGCTGCTTTACCCTTCCATACACTTGTGTGTAATTGTCATGACAAATACATCAAAGGTTTCCGTCCCCAAGAATAGTCTAATGGGTCTCCCTATTGTCCTTTGTGAATGATTTTATTCTATATTGTTAATTTCCAAGTTCAACAAAAACAAGTAATCTCTTTGCTGCAGGGCCGTCTTAACATCAGTATGAGCCGCAGGGCAGATTCTTTTGTAATACACGGAATTTTGTTCCCCTTTTCAAAAACCAACGTAAATCTGCATGCATGGGGCCCCCTATTCCTTTGGGGCCCCTGGGTAACTCACTAACTGCCCAGTGTGCCCATGCGTTAAGACGGCTCTGCTTTGCTGCACGCGAAGATTGTTGGTTTGGTACGTCCAAAGGTTTTATGTTACCAGAATGGTGTCTTTGCAGTGACACTGTTTTCGAGATATTAATTAACGAGAAATGATTATGACACCAGCAGAATTTAGTGTACTTCTGCAGTTGAACGACAGGTAATAGAAGGCATGACATGATTACACAGCAATGTATTAGCGGTTAGAATGGCAATCGAGCGCTACGTAATACCTCAGTTTAAGTGAACGAGGTCAGTATCACACAATTATGACATTGTTGACATAATTATCGTTACGTTTTTCATCCACATGGATAAACATATGGGGAGATCTTTTAAACCTGCATGATGAGATCATGTGTGTGTTGTTGTTTCTGTTGTTGTTGTTGTGGTTGTTGTTGTTGTTAACTGATGTTGTTGCCAGAATTTAACGTGTCATGTAAAGCCATATCCCAAGCTACACCACGGAAGGAGTCGTGAACAAAGACAGCCACTGTGCTGAATGATGCATTTAAACTAGTATCTCCCCAGTTTTCAATACACTTAGGTTTAAAAACAAATGTGTCGATGAACTGATGAAGTTCTGCAGCCTACTGCACTGGGGCAATTCAATGAGACCAATTGCGCCTGGAGTTTTTACACAATTTTTAAGTTAGCAATATGTAGGTGCCTTGATGTAAAAAAAATATTGCCTTAGAATGTACCGTTTCGGCTATTTTGAGGGTACAAACAGACGAACAGACAAACAGAATGGCAAGTTTAGTAGCACGTAGATGTTTATTGTTCAGTAAGTACAGCTGCTCCCCAGCTAATCCGCGAAGATAAGCGTAATAACACAATCTAAAGGTACACAAAGCAAGATATGTTGAATTGTCACATAATTGCCACTGCGTTGCACAGAGATGAGGGCAGTCATTAGTTTTGTTCAAGCGAGGGTCTGTAAAGACCCATATCTGTTCTTTCACTTCAGTGTCACGCACGCGGACCAAACTTCCACTCTTGAAGTTAAATAAATATCTAATAATGAATGTAAGAAGAATATGTCAGGAAAACATGTGCAAATTTTAAGGAATTTAGGATTATTTTTTTTTCTGCATTCTGTCTGTCCATCAACAAATTTTATCATTCTCATGATGATTACACCGATAGCAGTACTTAAACCTAAGCACAACATTACTCAGTTTGGCCCAATACTCTTCAATATTCACTGTTTCATGAAAGCATTATAAATTAGCTTGTAATTCGTTTATTTGCATGCGCAGGAAAATTCATGGGAATTAAACTAGTTTCACAATAATTGTGCATACAGAATAAGTTCATGAATGTTAGCAGTAAGCGCAATGTCATTCATAAACATGTAGATAAATTGCAGACCAAATAAACATATAAATGAACATGAACTTTAACCTGGACAGACGGTTTCATCACAGATGATTTGCATCGCAACAAATGGAAGTTTCTTTGCAAAAGTAAATACATGAACAGTGAACATAACATCTTTCTAAGGAATTCAACACTCCTTACATTATAATGACTAAATGTGTTTTTATTATTGTTCACTCCGCGCATTTCTAATGAAGTGGAACAGCACTGAATTTATCTCACAGCATCCATTTGTCCGGATTATAATACAACCGCTTTCAATTGCGCAGTCTCTCGGGCTCCAGTTATTTCCTAAGTTCTTCACTTTGAGAAAATGATTCCTGGAAGTTGCCCATGGCTAACTGAGGTGCCTGTGCGAGATTTCTCTGAGTCGTGAAATGTGAACACCGTATCACTGCAGAAAGCTGTCAACCTGCCCCTCTGTCCACCAAAAGTATGAGAGCCCATTATGTCCACAACCAGTGTGTATTGTGTACCCCAGTGAATGTACGCAGGCCCGTCAAATATGACGTCATAGATGTCGGTTTTCCCGGAAGTCTGAACTGACCGTTCTACAGAACACAGTACCTTCTCTTCTGGATCAAGAACATGTCCTGTTACTTGAAGTTCTAACTCAGAAGCTCGACATGCTCCATAGATTGTAAAACCTTGAATGTAAATATCTTTGTTGACCTATGGAAACACAAGGGAGGAAGAACCTGATTAGAATTGTGCTTTGTATGGATGGACACTGCCTCCGTTTTATTAGTTTCCCTAACTTTCGTCACAATGAATTATTCATGCCATCTCCTAAGTCATTGTCAGATCCTCTTAATTTCAGCCCCCAGAGAATAATGAAGGCAGTTAACTGTGAGACTTTTTGTAACTTTATGAGAGGTCTTAAGCTGGCACCAAGAAACTCTGGCTGACCCAATGTATTCGCGGATTACAAGAAAATGAAAAACTGCCACCTAACTCGCTAGGCTTGAAATATATCTGTGATACGCATAAACAGCAGTTCCAAGGTCTCATTGTTCTGTCATATTCTTAAATGCTCTTAGAACAGCATGCCGATTTGGACATGTCAACTGCGTGTCTGTGCAAGGTAGGCCCATAGCTACTTGTTATAAAAATCAGCAAGTTTCAAACACGGCATTTCGGGATCTAGAGGGTTAACTGGACCCCGCACTTCTAAGCGGTCTCGTTAAACTCCCCCATTTTATATCATATTTTGAAAATAAATACTTTCACTGGGATAAAGAGCAAGAGCAAAATCTTTTATGACGGTGCTGGTGCCATAAACAAGAAAAATTTCAACTGACCTCAAAAGCAATAGCATTGCTGCCAGATCGGTTATTGAAGGCAGCCTCGCTCCGCCCTTCAAATCTGTTGATCTTGTATTGCTTTTGTTTAATGCGTACACTTGTTGGGAAGAAGGTGCTGTTTCTGTATAAGGAATAAATCAGAGTACAGTGAAGTTATTTTAATTATGAAAGGCTCGTCTAAGGATAATGTCAAGAAAATGTTTTCTTTCGCACTTTGGTGTGTAGCTGCCTTTCTGGCTTTGCAATTTTGGGCTGATTTTACATTCTTACAGAGTATATCAGTCTTTGTGTTATTTTAATATGGGAATGTCACAATTTCAGTGATGCAACGCTCAGCCTTGGTTCTATAATATGCAGCAAGTTACCTGTTTCACGCAAGGTCACTGGATTAAGCACAGGGAGTCAAATTTTATAATAATGTCGCCAAACAAATTAGTACTTCATAATTATATACAAGATAGTTTTAACTAAATAGTGCTGAGCCCATCTTCATGGTATACTATTAGTTGTCCTCCGTCTCCTTCGCCATCTAAATATGTCATCTTATTTCTTGAGTTCGCACCATTTCATCAAAATCACACAGTGATATGAGTCTGTTGATAACTGCATGTATCAACCCATGTAAGCTTACGAAGGAAATAAAAATGTTAAATGATCGTACCACGTGTTACAAGGACAACAACAACAAACAACGACATTGATTCGTCGTTCCGCCTCTTAAGTTTCCAGTAACTTTATTTAGGTGATCGTGCAGCCATTAGCGGTTCTCAAAACATACCTGGTAGGGACGATGAAACGGCTCATAACATCTACTTTCTCTTCCTCACTGAGAAGATTTCTTTGTGCCATTTTGCTCACAAATGTTTTGGGTGCCAATAGAGGGAGTCGAATCTATAACAATGGGAAGTTAAAACAAATTGGCAACATTATAGCCACAAGCAATTTGAAACATCAAACTCAAAGTCTGTGGGTCACATAAAACACATTAAACACATGACATTCTTTGAGCGATGGCATTCTAATATTTCATTATCTGTTTCATTCTGTCCCGGTTAAGTTCAAAATTTAAGCAAAGTTAAAGCAAACTTACGATTTTGTATGTAATTGGCCAGGAATGTTTTGTTCTGTCATTATGTGTTAATGATTTGAATGACACTGATCTGCCGGCAGGCTGTCCTGGGGATCACTGTATATTTACTACAATGTATTGCTGGTGCTAAAATTACGAACATCATTTTCTACTCTTAGTTCTAGTTAATAATTAACTCATTCTTTCCCCCTCTCCCTGGCCCCTCACCTTTTCCACATCTTTGCGGCGCCTATTCATAATTATATGTATTTTGCCTTCAAGCCATTCCTGCATTCATCTAGATGTATTTTGTTTCCCCATAATTCCACCTGTCTATCCTCTTATCTATCCACTAATGTATCTCGGCCTGTATCCTACCCAAACTGATCGACATGTTAGACTATCCGTAAGCTGGTTTAAAAAAAAAAATGCATGATAAAATACGATAACGGATGGTCCAGGTTTGCATAACAGCAACAAAACACACAAAAGCAACCACAGCAACAACAATACAATTAACAGTAATTGACAAAACTCACTTTATACAAAGTGTTGCCAAGCATAATCCTGCAGTTAGCATCGGTTACTGCCAGGCCACGTCTCTCACACTCAGCTTCTGACCATCGAATACAAGCGTTTAAGACTAGGTCTTCCTGAAATATGAATTTGTGAAAAGACTGTTGATACATAGATAGGTAGTTAATACCAGTTAATACAACAGTTAATGTTAACTTTTGTGAACAGCAAGTATAACGGCTTGAGCTGTGAGTGAAGTAAGTGCATTAAAGTTGATGGTTTGTGTACGGGTAACATATTATTATCAGATCATTATCAGTAAAATATCAGTTCACCTAGACTCTATATAGACATTCTTCTGTTTCTTTTTTACCTTATTCTCACATATAACTATACGATGGTTGAACAAGGGTTGTGGTGTCCTCCTCCATTCCGTATGCATCCTTCTCGCCTCTACCCAAGGATTTTTTTTTAAATTACAGGTTGCTCTCTCTCTCTCTCTCTCTCTCTCTCTCTCTCTCTCTCTCTCTCTCTCTCTCTCTCTCTCTCTCTCTCTCTCTCTCTCTCTCTCTATCTCTCTCTCTCTCTCTCTCTCTCTCTCTCTCTCTCTCTCTCTCTCTCTTTCTCTCTTACACACACACTGATTTCCGATTTGAGCTTTATAACTCCTCAAAAAATTAACCTATGACTTGGATGAGATGGGAACAGGTAGTAAATTCTTTTCAAAAGTGGGGAGACGGTTTCCACCTCAGGGGTCCACACACAAAAAAAAAGTTTAAACGAATAGAGAAGTCGTTAAAGAAGTGTCTTCGAAATGATGGAGAGGCATCAAATTGATTTAAAGGGTGGAAATTGACAATGACCAAGTCAAAAGAACGAGTAACAATAACTTTCACATACCGGTACGAATGATTTGTTTCTAACTCTGAACGCATTTCATGAGTACAAACGAAGTATTCTGACCAGGATAGGAGACAAGAAAAATAATTATAGAAGTCCAGGGAGTACACAAGCAGAAAAGCTCTTACTGATGTCATAAGGCTATCACTTGCAATGATTTCACCAAGACAGTCTTCGCATAGTTGTGTGATGTCATCTGTGTCTAAAATGTCCTCGGCCTTTCTCAGCACCACAGCCATTACTTTCCTCTGGAATGCCTTTTCATCAAAGAAATGGGCCTAAAAGAAAAATAACAATGCACTGTGATGACTAAGTTTTAAAATTGAACACTACTTTTCCTTTAAAGACACATGGAAAGACAACACAAAGAGAGAGAAAAAAAACACACTATTTTCCTTATCTAGAAAAGAGTGAGTGAAAAATGTTATTTCCTTTGACTCAGCGTATGATTTGATGATAAAAATAACAACAACAACAAAACAATCAAGACACGAAAGACTGACATTGCCCTACAGGATCCAAACAAAGCTTAAATTTTAGTGCTCGTATTTTCCAGGAGACATTATTATATCCCGTCTTTTGTGTTAGTTGTTACAGATACTGTTGAGACTCGTTGTCTTTTTTTTTTCAAATCCAAGAGACAAATTAAATTGTCATTAATCTCTGAATGTTTACTTTGTCAGCGTGACATCGATAGGCATATCTGTACCGCTGCATACATTAATTTATTTATTTGAAGCGCATCATGTTCATACCTGTTCAAGGAGAGCACATGCATTTCTTGCGTCCAAGAGATCCTCCACAAACGATACACATTTTGTGGTGAGGCCAGTAATGGAATATTTCTTGGAACAGTACAGCAGATTCATCACGTTATCGGCAGTGATTTCTGTACTGCCACAGTACAAGTACCTGGTTAAGGATGGAAGAAGGGAAAACCTTGTTCTGAACAATAACCGTGTAACTACAGGAAATGGATATGAGTGGACTTTCACTCTTTCGATCCAATCGCCATCTGAGCTCGAGCCCTTCAGTGTATAGGCCTATGATGGACCAAATTGATTTGTACTAAAATACAATTTGTGTCCCTTTGATGCTGGGAGGGGGGGGGGGGTGCGATGAAAACCTTCTTACTTTCGAAAATTGCTGATTGCTTATTAACCTGCGTTGAAACAGACTGCTTCAAACCCCAATTATTTCACGTGACCCCGGCAATGAATTCCAAAAACAAATAGAAAATACTTTGTCACGGCATTTAATCTTTTCGAGGTAGCGGTATAACTTCAGTCCTTGGCTATATTACATGTAAACTAAATCTCACCTCTTGCGTCCAAAGATCTGATAAATAAATACCATTATTATGATGATGCATGGAAAGCTGAAAGGAGGAGAACTGCAGCCAAGAATAATATTGTCATCTATAGCCCTCATTGATACAGAATATGATAAAGTTGATCATTTACAGATGATCTGGGTCGTATGAAGTCCTTACTTACTGTAAAAATGAATAGAAAAACTGTGGTTCTATATCAGGAATGGCAATATCGGAATGTGACTCCGCCCCTTTCTCACTCATGGGTCCACAGAACATTGCATCAAATACAGGACTCCGGCTGACCAGGACGAATTTGTGAGCTCCCTGACGCACAGACTCCTTACCCAGGATGAAATGAATGTCACATGCATGCTGATGTTTTAGCATCATTTCATTGGACTTGATGATGTCATCGCAGTGCTGCCAGTCCGTTTCCATAGTAACCCGATCTGTTTTATGAAATAGGTTATAACTGCGTCAAAATCCGACAGTGACTTTATTGTAACAAGAGAGATAATAACATAATAAAGATGGAGGTCTAGTAGTGTATCGTAAGTCATATGTAAGAAAAGATTGTTCGCGCCAAATAATAGAGATCTAATACTGCCTCTCACTTTCAAAATTGTCAGTTAGATAGGATAAACGCCAAAGTCATATTGTTTAAATTTATAACTGCCTTTTCACTTTTCTGTAACTAAGATAGATTTTCAAGAAAAATCGTTCTGTGTCTTTAATAATTAATGTGATTTAGGTATACTCATCCTAATCTGCGATCAGAATTACTTGACATATGAATGTAAAAGACCTCTCTTTCTCAATCTATCTATCTATCTATCTATCTATCTATCTATCTATCTATCTATCTATCTATCTATCTATCTATCTATCTATCTATCTATCTATCTATCTATCTATCTATCTATCTACCTGTCTGTCTGTCTGTCTGTCTGTCTGTCTGTCTGTCTGCCTGTCTGTCTGTCTGTCTGTCTGTCTGTCTGTCTGTCTGTCTGTCTGTCTATCTATCTATCTGTCTCTTTGTCTATCTATCTATCTCTGATTTTCTCAAAATCAAAAATCAGCTCCTTTTGACTTATGCATTTAGCTCGCACAACTAAGGAAATACTGGCGCAATTAACTTGTTATCAAAATAAAAGTGATGCTGTAAAAATTTGGCCGGTAAGCCCTACGTCGTGGACTGTTACATTACAAAACAATGATGAAGGTTTTCAATTGCCATAGCGCCGTAAGGGCAAATTGTAATGCAAGGATCGGGCGCGCACGGAGGCAGCATCCCTTCGTGAACCCAAAGTTGGTTTGTGTAGGGTTTCCGCAGTTGGTAGAATTGCCGTGGGGACGATTTCCTACATTAAACCGACAACAGTGCGATGCCGTAACCAGCGGATGTCATTATTACGTACAAATTTAACGTCAATTCTACATGTCGGATTAGTACATGTATGCAGTTGCTGGCTGGGCTAAGCCTTTGATCACCACACACAATGAAACATCATAATAATCACTTACCCAAAAGTACAATGTTCATTAGATATCACCATCTCCACTTTCATAGAAGTTAACTGTAATTATTTTCTATAGCAAACACATTTGATATCCACCCCCCCCCCTCTCAAATGATTTCCACTATATTGATAATAACATGTCAGTATTATAAAAGTTCGCACGTTGTGCCTGCATTTTGTTACTCTCATTTTTTGCAAAGACTACTCCTTCCACTTCACGAATTCGCATTTGACCCCTTCCATCAGTTAGCTGTATGGTTAAAGTTGTTTTGATACTACAAGATTTACTTGTAGATCTGAGGCTCTTTTAATTCTTCATGTTCCATTAACACAATCAGGCCTACACATCGTAGGAATTCAGCAATATTATAATTGCTACTTGTTGTTAGCTAAAAATTATTCCTACCATGGCCTATAGTGTATGCGAGCTACAGCTGTTCAATCTCATTCTCATTTTGAAGCCATCGTTAGTTTAACAGCACTTTTAGTTTTCCCATTCTAACTTAGCGTGACTGATGATGGTACCGATGCAAAACAGTTAGAAATTTAATGGTGAAGTTTTCATAAAATGGATTTAAAGAAACACGGCTTACCTGAGTTTTGTTGGGGTCGTTAATTTTCTCTTACTGTGAAAGCTCGATGAATCACTGTGCCCGCACGGAGACAGATAACGACATCACGTAGTGAGGCTCTGTATATATGTCTTATACCCGGCACCCTTTTTATAATAAATGGGAAGGCTCTGTATTTCGGCCCACAATGCAGTGTGTGATCTCCATGCAGCAGTTCAACATAATCGGTGATTTTTCTGAGTAAGCTGTGGTCGATGAAGTGCCGACAACTTAGTTCACCCCACTGATGATCGCTCTCTGCCTTAAATGGCTATGCTATTCTTGCAATCTTAGTCAACACTGGAATTCACATTTGTTAGAAACGAGTTGGAAAGGACATGCTGGTCGATAGGTAATTGGTTCAAGGCCATCTTAGGCCTATATTGAAGGTTCATTGATCGGGGACATTTTTGTCTAAGACAGCTGTAGGCTATATCTATAATCTATCTATGTCTATCTATCTATCTATCTATCTTTCTATCTGTCTGTCTGTTTGTTCGTATCCATCGGTCTCTCTAATTGACTGTCTTTTTCTACTCGTTAAACATAGTTCAAATTACATACGTTCTCAGTTTTAGTACTGGCAGGATGTTTTGTGTTACTTTGCTCAAGTAGGTGTTTGAGGGAAGGGATAAATATTTATTTTCTTTAATTTGATGCATATTCATACCAGTAGGCTGCTAAACCAATTATGTGGCTGAGAGGCAACGTACGTGCTTTGTTCAGAAGGAGCATTGAGAGTCTGCCGGTAAGACTATGAGTCAACTTTTTACGACTAGTTCAAGTTTTAAAATGGTGGTTTGTTTTTGACAGTCCTATCTTTAGGGGGACAGAGCATCAGGACAAACAGACAAAACTGCTGCAACACAGTACTGGAGGTGTGCACGGGTCAAAGGAATGAACTGTTCTATTTCGATCCTTTCTGTGAGAAGGCCATAAAAGGACAGGCGACAGTCGGACAGGCCAGGTCTAAAACGGGGAATTCCCTTTGCTTTCATGCCCAAATAAGGAACTCTGCTACTAAAAATAGACGCCAGCCAATAAACGTTGCATTAACAAACGCATTCATTTCTCCTCGCCCTACAAAAATTGGAGCTCCAGAGATAATTATAGCTACATGGTAGCTAAAGCAAGAATAAAAGGCCCTCCACGAGAAGCTGAAGGCAGTGTAACCAAAGATAGTAGAGTTTGTCTACTATCTTTGGTGAAACTTTCCCGAATTATTTGTAGGCCTACCTAGACGACGACTAGAGACAAGGGGCTTTAGTCTGAAAATATTATTATGTAGTTTTCTTAGTGTTCTCCCTTGACTTACGAATCAGGGACAGGGTTTCTTTTTTTTTTTTTTCAGTAACACATCAGATCTGTCTGCTAACGCACTTATAAAATTCAATTTTGCATATTGCACGAGCAGGGATGAAGAAAGATATCTTGATAGTGGAGCCATTCAATGGCGGGTCTCACGGCCAACTTATTAAATTACTTCAGTCTGATGAAAAAATAGGCCCAAGAAGTGAAGTCATCTGTTTGCCAGCTAGAAAGTGGCAGTGGCGAGCCAGAACCGCAGCACTCTATCTTAGTCAGATAATTCCAGCATCAGATGATTACAGGTACGGGACTTTTGGAGCTGCTTTGGCACTTGTAGCATTTGGTGTTCCTGCAGCTCTAGTCTAGACCACCAAACGCTACTAGTGCCGTGAGAGAATGAGCAATAATTTTGCATTACCTTCTCTTAAAGCTCCACTTAGATCTAGAGATTTAGATCTTTAGTAAGATCTAGATCTAGATCTAGTCAGTATTTCCACACAAGACTGACAGCATTATTTTAGCGTTAGGCCTACATCTAAATCTAGATTCTGTAGATTCAGGATCTATTCTAGATCTAGATGACCAACCAGTTAATTTAAATTTAACTAAAGGCTGCCCTTATCCGTCAACATTATCGACGGATAGGCCTACTGCCCAGCTTTATCCGTCAACATTATTGACGGATACTGCCCAACTTTATCCGTCAATATTATCGGCGGATACTTGGGTTTATCTGGCAACACTATCGGCAGATCTTGGGTCGCCAACAGTATCGGTGGATAAAGCTCGGATTGACTAATGACAAAAAACAAACAAACAAGCAAACTGGATTTTTAAAAAAATTACCAAACAGATTGATTACAGATAAAAAGACTTTTGTAAGAAAAGAAGAAGAAAAAAAACAAATCCTACCCTGCTGATAATCGAACCTCTGTCCCCCGATTGACAGGTGTAGATACAAAAAAAAACAAAAAACAACTGGATTTCTTCCGTTATTGTTCTTGGGTTAAAGAAAAAAAAAAGATTAATGCCTAATAAAAAGACATGAAGAAAAAAAAAAACGCCGTGTTGAGCATCGAACCCGACCTCCTGATTGACAGGCAGAGATGCTAACCACTACGCTACAGAGGAACTTGACTAATTGTGAGGAAAGTCTTACTAAATAAGCATGACCAAACCAAGAAATCCATATCAAGTTCAACGGATTAGACCTGAACGTTTGTATGTATCCATTTAATCAATAAATTTCCAAGTCTCTCCAATTTCAATATCGTTTTAAACACTTGCCCAATACGAACGTTGATCGCGTCGGGATGTATGACCAAGGGAGGAAGACGGAGAAAGGTTCGAATCAGGGGAGATGACTCGCAAATACAGAATTTATGTTGACGGATAAAAAAAATCCTAGGGGAAATTTTATCCGTCAATATCGACGGATAAATACTGCCTTAACTAAATGGAAAGACTCTCAAATGCCTCTTATGCCAGTATTGCCAGACTGCATTTTTCTACGCCATACCTTAATAAAAATTTAAACATCCCTGTGGAGGACTAAGGGGTAAGCCAGACCAAGGCTGGCGTAGGCCCCACTCTGGTGGCTCGCTGTCCAATTATGTATCACAGTCATTATAGTGCCACTTACTGCCCATACTGCCGAGGTGTCGGTTGTGAGTAGTAGTGTTTTAGTGTGATACATAATAATTAGGTGGTGAGCCACTAGTGTGGGGCCTACGCCAGCCGTGGTCTGGCTTACCCCTACCTCACTATAGGCGCAGCTAGGGCGTTAATTGCTTTGGCCTAAAGTTGAGGAGTTAGATCTAGATCTAGGGCTAAAACTCCTTTGAAATCTGCATGCACAATGATTTCAGATACAGTGCACTGAAGTGTAGAAACAGTACAACCCTGCTCTGCATCATATGTCTATGTAAAAACATTTTACCTTAGAATTAGCACCCAATATGTTCAGACAGTGCAGTGTCCCAGCCAGCACCCCTACATCAATCATCCATTATGGATTTGTAGGATTTCCATGGGATTGGTAGGGTTATCATATGGGCAGATTTCCTACATCAAACCGATGGCAATGGGATGTCATTATCAGCAGATCTATGTTGGAACGATGTCATTCCTGTGAGCAGATGTAGTCAGATTGGTATAGGGCTGCTCTCTGGGGTGTTACTGTGTGCACAATGTAGTCTGTTACACAATGTGCTCAAACCGTATTCAGTTTGCTCTTTGGCTATTTAATCAGCTTTTTTTTTTTTTACCCCAGTAAAGGTACCTTCCTAGAGTGAAGTGGTTTGTGCCTGATATTGATTCATACATTGATAAATTAGTAGTGTATGGTTCATTTTATGTCATGGTTGAAATGAGTGTAAAATGTAAGTGAGTATGCACTGCACATAGGTATGATTCCATCAAATGGGAATTTTACTTTTATACTGTACTTCCCTTGGAAGGACTTTGGCCGAGGGTGTGAGCAATAAAGCAAGTGCTGAACTGAACCCTCACCAAACCTTAGCCTTAATGTTGTCCATTGAAGAAAAAAGTATTGCTATTTTGAGCAAGTCAGTAAGCAGAAAACATTCTGTGAGACAGCTTTTTTATAATATAACTGCTGTATATAATATTATATAATTATTACAATGCAATCCCTTTCACATACATAATCAGATGCTGCTCTCAACTTATCTTCTGTTTTATAGTTTATTTATAGCCTGTAAGGCCTGAGCCACAGAGCTAAATTTGTGGAGTGGGCAGAGGGTGACACTCTGATTGAAAACAACCATGACTTGGTGGCTGTGCTCACGGATTCAAGAATCTGAAATGTGTAGTGACACCAGCCACCATCAGTCATATCTCAGTTATAAATGCAAAGAACTTTAAAAGAATCCTGACCTGTCCATGTGGCATGTTTTCATTAATTGACGACTTGTCTATTATTAAACCATGCAATGCTTTTGCAATGACAGTCAAACATGACCAGATGTTTCATGTTGTAAATTTATGTTGTATTTGGTTTCATTTCTGTTTTTCTCCCCAAAAGATGCAGAATTGGGGAAATTATTCAATACATCTGTGTTACAAATTTACAGTTACAGATTTCCATGAAATGGTCATTAAAAATTTTTTGAAAATCATAAAAATTGCTTTGTGAATGATTAGTGGAATTATTCATCACTATCAGAATTTCAATTTCATTCACCGTTTTTAAAGGAAGGCAGCAATCTGCACTACGTTTGTCAAAAAGACCTGAATTTCTGTTGGTGCTGAATTAAGTAAATCATTAAAATTCTCTGATTAAATTTATATTAAATTCAATCTGCAGGCTGCTGTTCACCAGTTCTGTGTTAAATCTAGCAGAACTGGTAGCTCTCCGTCCAGACCTTGCTTCACTGAAGAAGATTGTGTACTTCCATGAGAACCAGCTAGTCTATCCTGTGCGCGAAAGACAAGATAGAGATTTTCAGTTTGGATATAATCAGATCTTAACAAGGTGTGTTTAATGTATGCCAGTTTTTCTGGTATTCCCAGGGACGGTATGAAGAGTTTTAATCAAGTACTGTGTTGTAATCCTTAACTCTAATATTAGAGATTAAAATTAGCTAATAACATACTGGCGCATAAGCTATTGGCATTTTTTGAATTTTTGCTGTTTTGCTGAGTTTAGGAGCCCTTCATTAAATATCTCAGATGTCAGTAATTTCAAAAGTACTCCAGTATTTTTATTCATATCTCTGTAAAAGTTTTGATAGCTTTTAAAGTGAGGGACTCAAGAGGTAATTTTCTGTAGAGTATAAATTTTCTGAGCCTTATCTTTCACAAATTCTGATGGTCATGGAATTTTATTTTGTACTGTTTGTGACAATGTGAATTACATAATCTGAGTCTTCTTTTGTTACATGTAGCTCAGTGTACGAAGAAAAAGTGTTTACTGGTGCTTTGTTTTCTTAAGAGAACCAAGACATCAGAAGAAAAGGCACTGCTGACAAGATGAGAAATTAAATATTATATTTCTTGTATTGTAAGCCTTCTGTAGTAACAATGTCCTTTGAGTTCATTTGTAAGTGCCCTTCGGAAGTGGACAAAAATAAACAATTTATAACAAGTATTTACTTTTTCAGTCATTTTATGGTTTTAATGGATAATTTGTCGACACTGTACATAATCTGTAACATTTCATTTTCTGATATAAAGTAATTTGATGGTGTCAGGCGCAAACCAGCCAAGTCCAAAAATTTCACATTACTTTATATCGTACCAATTCATGAAGCTTGGAATCCTGCATCACATGGAAAAGTAGCTGTTTATCCAGTAGAAATACTCAAAATGAGGGTGTGATCAAACCAGCCAGGTTCATTTCCCATTTTGTTTAATCGGCAGTTTTCTGTTTCTCCCGTAAAATTTGCATATTTGGACTTGGCCGGTTTGCTCCTGACACCATCGAATAACATAGAATTTGTTTTGATTTGATGCTTTATTATTATACATTGACAGAACTGGCGATCCAGTATTTGAGCTTTATCCCAGCACATTTTAAATTTTTTGGTTTGTGAAAACAGCTTCGTAAACACAGAGATATGACAAAATGAGGCTCATATGATAACATTTTCCACCTATGCATGGTACTTTGTAGAGTCCTTTAAGAAAATTAATTCTGACTTTCATATAGTACAAAATGTATTAGCCTATATTATTCTGGCCTAAATGTCAGAGAGAGCATTATTTTGTTACATGTATATAGCCCATAACTGTGTCACATTATATGTTCCAGATGTTGGAATTTACATTTTCTCTTTATTACAGTATGGTGGCTGACATGAATATATTCAACTCTGAATTCAACATGAAGTCATTTCTTTCCTCTATTGATTCACATATAAAACTGATTCCAAATCATCGACCCAAGAATTTGCCATCAACAATTCATCCCAAGTGTAAGGTACTCTACTTTCCTATCAAGCTTGATGAGAATGAAGCTGGACAGAACTCAGCAAGCACAGCAGATGCCCATACAGTTGCGCATGTGTCAGATAAATATGCAGAAGATAGGAATGGGAATACAGTCAGGAAGAAGTGTGATGAAGACAATTATGTGACTGACGTCAATGAAAAATCAAAGTATACAAAGGAATGTGATGATATAGCTCACAAATCACTAAAAAGTGAAATGTGCAGTGACACCCAGCAACCTGGGCATAAACTGACTGAGATGGAATCTGAACTGCAAAGGATTACAGAATTACACTGTTTGAGTGGAGACTCAGAAGAGTTTAATTTAGATAAAGGTAGTGAAGAAGTGGCAGTTGGAGAGTCACAAGATGTGACTGCAGAAGAAGACTTAGATGTAACATTTAAGCCTTGTATGGAAATCAATGGATCAGGAGATGGACTGATGGTAAATGCAGCCAAACAAGACAGAACACAAAAATTGAAAGCAACTACCAGTACAAGTAGATATTCTGATAGTAAAGCTCATCAGTTGCGGCCTGGATCACCAAACCCAACTGATGTGATAAGACCCACTTTCACTGAGAATGGTCGTTCCCAGACTTGTCTACATATTGTTTGGCCTCATAGATGGTAAGTGTGCATCTTAATTTTTTCATTTTACAAAAGCTGTCCCTGTCAAAAGACTTAAAATTGAAATTTCAGATAGCTGATTCATCTGTGTACATGACATTACAAGTTTCAGGTGTGCTCCTTATTTTTTTTTAAATTGGATTAGAAAAGTACCTCATGGTTTATGAAGGCTAGAGTTTAAATTACCAAAATTTGGATTTATGTCGTACCCCATACTGGTACTGAATTAAGTATAATGGCTTATTGCTGCAAAGAATACAGTTTACTTCTGAGGAAAGCCAAAGCCTGCATTGGTCTTCACATGTGGTTAGTTTGTATCTTTATAAAGACAACCACTGTGTTTTTTTGGTTTCAGAATGTTATATCAGAAGGATTTCCTTAGTTCTTTGCTGTTGATAACAGGAAACCCTGAATCACTTGTAGGGGGATTATCATTGTTAACATTTTAATTTCAGGGAACATGACAAAGATCCGGACTTCTTTTTGCGGGCTCTTCTTCAATTGCAAAGTGAAGGGTATGACTTTCGTGTGTCCGTTATAGGACAGACTTTCAAAGACGTGCCAGAGATCTTTCATACTGCCAGAGCCCAGCTAGCAGGCAAAATTGTGTCGTGGGGTTACCAGAAACGGCAGGACTATCAACACATTTTGAATTCTGCTCATGTTGTGGTGTCAACAGCCTTGCATGAGTTCTTTGGTGTTTCCATGTGAGTAGATTTTTGGTCATCAGCTTCACTTAAGTATAAAGGACTTTCAGTTGTCCACCATAAATTTTTCAGATTTTGTTTTTAAGTATGTTATTAGTGTTTTGCTGCATACAAGATCCCATAAAATTAAACCATCCAGAATCTTCATTTATTATTATCTATTGTGTTTTTTAATTTGATACTATATAAGGCTTTGAGCCTGCACAATTATGCTCCTGTATCATAAGTCATTTTGTTCCAGAACTGAGTTGCATTCATTTGTTGAATTTTGTCCCCACTGAAGAGACAATTAAATTTATCACAGAAAATGTTGAAATTTGCACAAAATTTCTTTTGTCTTGACATTGTAAATCACTGCAAATTTCAGGCTTGAAGCAACAACTTCTGGATGTTATCCATTGTGTCCAAGTCGTTTAGTTTATCCAGAGATATATCCAAGTAAGTATGATAGTCCAGCTGTGTTTTGACATTTTGATTTAGTTAGACACTTTCATGGATCCTTGTGATGAGTTAATGAACTTTTTATAACTATAAAACTTTCCTGTGTACAGTCAACTTCACATATGCGGAAGGCAGTTAACAAGCTCTTTCCCTAGGACGATTTTTTTTACAGAATCCTTTCTCCAGTGCTTCTTTCTGCAAAGGAATTGGAATTTATTTCAGCATTGATGTATTAGACTCAACTCTTTTGTCGATTTCATTTTGAAGACCAACAGACAGAAAAAAATCATGTTGCTTGGTGTCCTGACGGACTCAATTCAGTGACACTTGCATACTGAGCCATGGTACAGATTCTATCTTCACCAAATGCCTAATTTGGCATGCCGTGTAAAAAAAAAATGGAAATGTGACAAGCAAGTCACATTAGGCATCGATTACACTTCTCCTTGACTAGGGAAACACATGGCTTTTAGTAAGAGGTTTCTTATTATGTGATTCTTTTATTGTGCAATAAGTGAGGAGTAACTACCAAGCTTAACAATATTCAGTCGAATCTGGATTGTTGGTTTGCTTGTATTTCTTTCTCAGTAAGATAGAGTTTTTATTTTTCACTTTGAGGTTTCAAGGAAATAGTAGACTGAATGTTTGTTATCTGTGGCATTGCTGATGAAGCTGTTTCTTTAACCCAAGGCACAGGATACTGAGATGAATCATCTCGCCAGATTCTGTCCATCACGCTAACCATGTATCAACGATGACAACAGTGCTAACAAATGCCCACCTCATACCTAACTATATACAATGCTTACCATGACTCAACAACTTAAATGTGCGCAGTTTGTGGATATATTATACTCAGAGAAAGAATGCCATGTCTCGGTATCCTATATCATGGCTTTTACTAATTCTTTGAGTAATAACATATATTTTACATTTCACAGTTATGCTAGTAATTTCCTTTCTGTTCAGCAGAAGAATGTCTGTATACTACTCAATCCCAGCTTCTCAAACGCCTGCGACACTTTTGTCGGCATCCGCAAAAAGTTCCAGTTAATCGATACAAGGTAAAAGATTTGTTAAATGAAACTCCATTATATTTCATTTTGCAATAGCGTAGAGCTTTGGAGGCTTTGCATAACAGGATAATAAGGTGAGACATGAATTGGAAATGAAAGTAACATGAGGAATTATATCAAGAAAATTACTGTTACTATAGTGTGTGGCTTGTATGGTTGCTTAAGGGATGTGCAGCAGCAAAAGTCACCATGTCAGCAAAAAATATTGATTTTGTGGTTTTGGCATTTCTCAGTCAGTTTACCCATTTATCTTTCATGTCTGAAAGTTTCATTTCAAAGGAATAACTATAAATTATTCTAAATTGCAAATTTTCGCAAATGATATATCAAGGCCTATAATGTTGTGTTCTGATAAAAATGGTTATTTTCTCAATTGTTCAAAATAATTCACAAAAAACATATTTCTCATAAAGTTGTTGGCAGATCTCGATGCAACGTGGCAGGCTTCTTTTTTCCCTAAGTTTAGCAACATTGTTAAAAGGATTTTTTGGAATTTTTTTTTCTCACCAAAAATGAATAAAATCTTTTATCTGCAATAGGTAAATTTTTTAACATTTATAAAGCACATTTTTCAATGTATGGGCAAATTGTGGTGGCAAAAGTGTTATCGTTTATCATCCATTATTGACAATTGTGGATATTTAGTGTCAGCAGTTAAATATGTACATATTGACTCTGGTTTTTGCTTTCAGGATCTTGCAGATCGCTACTCCTGGAAACATTTGCAGGAACACTACAGAAGATTACTATTGGAAAGATGACCCGACCGACAGTATTATGAACAAGAGAGGCTGTTTTCAAATTTTCTCTCTAACCATGCCCTAAGATTCTTAATTTGTTAATAAAATTTAGGGCTTCAGCTGTACATGTCTGGTGGCCAATTGGAGGAGTTAATTCTAAATGCTACTTTGTTGCATGTTTTTAAAAATTTGTTTTGGGACTTAAATATAAAAATATTTCAATGAAATAAGCATCATAATAATATTTCAGAGAAATAGACAATATTTAAAAAAGTGTATAACATGTTATATTAGAAATAAAATACTATCTCAAGAAGTGGTGTTTCAGTCCACCGAGAGTTTGCTCTGGCTTTGTCAGGGCTCATGCTTTCACTTTCAGTCTTTAGAAAATAAAACCATGTACATGTAAAAATTTCCTTTTTTTTTTTTTTTGCATTGAATTCTAGAAGCACTGTACTATTTTCCATTCAAGAGAGTTCAGCACTAGGATACAACTGTAAAGTATGGTTTCCTTCAAGGCGTTTTTGGGCGCATGGGTCGTGGGTCAGGAATGATGCATTTCGTCATGGCAGCATGGAATGAATGAAAATGTTAACAAGCCTGACAAAAGCCTGTAATTTAACAGATCTTTTTAGAATGTGCTTTTCAAAGAGAAGTCAGAACTATTGGTACAATACAGTGTGACTGATATGTCAAAGAAAATTCACGAATATTTGTGAGAAGATTTTGTCACTCCATTTCGCACGGTACAGAGCACTTGCAGGGACAAACTTACTTCCACCCAAGACCCATCTGGGGCAGTTAATTCAGAATTCCCAGGTATACCTGAGAGTCAGAAAGCATATTGCCAGGCTTTTCACAACTGGCTTAGACAATTACAGTCTTGTGTGCACCATAAAAGAGAATACTTTGAAAAACACTGAAAATTTCATGTGAGTAAAATCAACAGTTTCATTGATACAGAGCAATTTATATTGCTGTTAGAGCAACTAGTATTACTTTTTTACTCACCTACGAATAATTGTCTTTCAATTGAAGTTGGGCATTTTTTCTTTTTGTACACTGAAGTTTCTGTCTTTATGTGAAGAGGCATGATATGTCATTTTAGCCTTTTGTCACTTTGTTTGGATGATGATTTGCCATAGCGTGAAAACAAAGATAGAAACTCATAACAAATACATGTACATTTGTTTAGTTTAAGTCAGATTTTAGCCAGGAGTGTGAGATATTGTTTTCCTTTCCTATCTTTTGCCACAGTTTGTATTGTTCTGAACCAAATTTGCAGATGATGTACAGATAACTCATTACTGTCAAGTAGTAACTTGAAAAATAAAAGGTTGTCCTTACAGGAGCTGTCTTTCACATATTTGCTTTGTTTTTCTTCATTCATTTACTTTATTCACTGTTTGTTTATTGACTGTGTATATGCATAAAGATAACTATGAAATACTTGAAACAGTTTACATTAAAGAAGTTTCTTATGTGCGACAACCATGCCCTTTTCTCCAAGAAGTAATGTTTTATACCTTAACATAGTTTGGTGAAAATGTTAAAAAATTCAAAGAAACAAAGGAATCCACAAACAGTTTAGCACCCATCTAACAAATACAGAAAAGAACTGCTGAAAGGAAATTCGCCACAGCAGGTTCAGGATCCTTTCAGGGCGCTGTAGATGGGATATTTCATACAAATTTGCATCCTCAATCATTTGTTATCAGAAAGATTGAAACTTGATTAATTTTTACTTGGAAAAAAAATAATAATAATCAGCCAACGCTTTTTATAACGTAATGCTCGATTTTGACTATATCATGATAATCCAAACATAAAAATAACACTGCAATTCTTAAAGTTCAAATGCAGCCAGCTTTTAAAAGGGTAAATCAATTTAATTTTATTTGAAAGTGTCTTTAACACAGGTCTAAGGCCACATTGCTAGTAAGACTAAGATAGATATGCATGGTGGACAGTGTACCGGCTGTTTTCAGACAGGTTGGCACAGTTTCCATGAACATCTGCAGAAAGAAAAAAAGTAGAAGGCTATAATTTACCGAGACAAAGAGTCCTGAGCTATTTACATGTACATGATGTATTCATCTATTTTCAAGCATCAGATTTAAAAATAGAGGGAAAGGGAAATACAGAAAGAAAAATTTTATGACCTGCTGTTTTAAAACCAGAAGTTCTTACATTACTATTAAAAATTTAATCTACAAGTATTTACTTTAATTTGGTCATTTTTATAATCTATATGAAACCAATATAACAACTGCATAATTATAATGACAATGTATTTTTACATATTAAAAAAACAACATTAACAATACTTTGTCATCATTAATTGTTATTGAGCCTAGAGAAATCAATACCGAGATAGAGGATTGTGGTGGATGCTCATAATGTTTAGAAGGCAGATCAGCGTCCAAAGCCCAACCAAAAGCTATTAGTTCTCCATTGTTGTACAGGAGAAAAACTGGGAAGTAGTTGTCACAGTTCATATCTTTACTCAAGTTGTACCAGTAATGTACACCTGCAAGTGAAAACATTTGTGATTTTTCAACATTACCAATGGCAATGTCAGTGGCAAAGCTTAAATCCATTAGTCAGTATCACAAGAAATTTATTTTAAATTTTCTGATTTTAGATTTTACACAGAAATTTAGATCCACTACCTGGACCAGTTATTTTGCGTTTATTGCAATACATTTTATGAAGTAATGAAATGAAGACTAACCCATGGTGTAGAAGCATTTTCCTTTTTTCCATTTGGTAGAGCCAATATCCGCTTCCTTGTGTGGGATTATTACACTGGCTTCTGGTGAGGTGCTGTTCTGTATATATAGATTCGAACCTGTACCTTCAGCATTAAAGGCGGCAGCTGAGCGGCCAGTGGTGCAGATTTTGGCTGTGGAAGAGAAACTAGAGTTGTTCAATACGGTAATGATTTTGGACACGGGAATGATATCCAAGATTCAGCCCTAGTGACAGACATTCAAAGTACACAGACAAGAACTACAGCAAACAAATGTCTACTCCTAATTCCTTCTTGACAACTTTTAGTGAGTCTGCCTGTCATTAGTCAACAGTTTTGTTCTGTCATGTTCACATCAATTTTGTTTTATCCTTCTTTCTTCACACATTTTTTTTTTTTTTAATCACCAGGCGAGATTACAATGGCCTACTCTTTCATTTTCTTCCATATAAAATGATTGGGTAGATTCAGCTCCCTCTTTGCACCCACCTGGATCAATGAAATAGGCAGAAATTACCCAGCGGTTTTCGTCGTCCACGAACGGTGGTTGAAGATTGATTGGCGGGTACGTGGATGAATGGCCTTTGGGTATCTGAAAATATACATTAGATATGCAGGGCTAAATAAAGCACTAGTCAACATTCAAATACGGTAGGTTTTTTGGCCAGGTAGGGGGTACTCGAAAGACAACAGAAATTCGTTTCCCTAAAAATGGTGATCTTATTTTAAGGTATCCAGATTAATTAACTGTCGTTTGCATCAGTGTTTTGGCAAAAGACCTTTTGGGAGCATGCTTGGTCATTATGATAAAAATAATGCAATATAGGCCTACGTTGTATATCATACTGTGTGCTCCATGTACTGGAAATCTAGCAGTGATTAATAATCACATGTGTCTGTAATGTTTTTGTGTTCCCACCTACCGTTGTCTGAATACCAGCAATGTATCCATTGACATCAAACAATAAAACCAAAGCATAGTCAGCGTCCTTGACGTAACGTGCGCCTCTCCATTTGGCTGATGCTGTAGACAAACAAACAAATCGACCTGTCTTTCCAGAGTATAAATGATAAAAACTGTATTAACTGGTAATTCCGTTGATTGGGGTAACAGAAAACTACTTGCGTATAATTCAACACATCATCACAATCATAACACAATTGCCTAAGTCATTTTTTAAATATCTTTCAGGTAAGGCCTAAAGTCCCAGATAAAAAAAACGGTTAGTTTGTTTTGTTCCCTGAAAAACATGAAGTTTTGTTTCGAGCCTTCAAGGTCTGAATTTGACATGAAGCCACCTTTGCGCAAGTCATAAGATGTGTAAACCAATGATGATACTTTTTCACGCTTTCCGAAAATGTTGTAAAAATGACTTAAGCTAGGTTTCCATGTGTACGTAATGCGTGATGCGTAATACGTATTGCCCTTTTCCATGTGTGCGTGTATGTATTATATGTTCGTGATCCGTCAGTTTGTCCTTTTTGGTTCTGAGCACACCACAGTTTGGTATTCATAGAGCTATGGCTCCTTGCTTGTCTAGATATGCCAGGAAACAGGAAGAGGAGTTTGAAGACATTGCAACTTTGGGACTTTTGTATTACTATCTTAAGAGAACCAGGAAAAGACAACACAGGTGGTGGGTTCATGAAATATCGCAACAAAGGAAAAAGTTTGGTGTGTACCACCATGTTGTTAAAGAATTAGAACTGGATTCAGAACGATTCCATCAGTATTTTCGCTTGACCAGAGAACAACTACAGCAAGTTTTGTTCCATATAGGACGTCATCTGACGAAAATAAACCTAACAAGAGAAGCGATTGGTCCAAAGGAGCGACTGGCACTTTGCATAAGGTAAGTGACAACAACAACAACAGCAACAACAAATTGTATACGTTGAGATATTTTACTTTTAAATACAACATTTCTTTATTAAAGCAAACAAGGTGAACATATTAAATGAAAGAAAATGAATCATTACTGCAGCTCTTTCATGGCTAACGCAATAACATCAGATGTCTCGCCAAGATAGGGAGCACGGTGCTGAGTATTTGGGATGTATAATTGTGGTCGAAGCCAATCCACTGGAAGCTGCCCTGGAGTTTCAATGGGTTGCATTGGCTGTGACAGTGGCGGCAGGGGCATGCTTGGCTGGGGTGGTAGATGCCTGTTCTCTGCGTTAAAAAATAAATGTGCAATTTGTAATTGCACCACACCTTTCACATCCTTGGTCAGTTTCTTTAATCGGTAACAGTGCGGCTCCAGAAACGCCTCGTCTTCATCTTTTTCTTGGGTGTTCTCCCTTCGCTGCTTTGTGCTTGTGAAGAGGGAGAGGGGTAAAAATCTAAATACTAATTCAACTTTCGGTATAAGGGCATCGTCCTTTGTTTGTTTGAGGAAGCCGTAAAACGTCATCTATCAAATACTGATAAACTTTCTCAAAGCTAAGGAATCCCATACGTACAATCAATAATCATGATTATGTGAATGAACTTTTCCACTTGATCATCCCGAATTTCTTTTAAAGGAAGTGTTTTGTTGTTGTTGTTTGTTTCTTTCTTTCTTTCCTTTTTCCTTATTAATCTTCAAGCAATAGAAATTCAATCAGAAATAGTGCCCCAAAACAGAAAATTTCAGGAAAGAAAGTTGGAAAACTGAAGAAGCTGCAACATGAGTAACCTTTTTTCAACGTCCATTATCATCAGAATACTGCGGCTGGATTTTATTGAGTTTTTGTTTTGTCTTTTTTTTTTCAATCGCCCATCTGGTCACTTTTCCTACTTTATTAACCGTTTTCTGCCACCCTGGTTATCTCTACACTTTTTCATAAAATTAGATGTAAATTTCCTCTCTGGTCTGATATAATTATATGAGAACTTCATTCAAAGTTTGTGTTTTATACCCATTTATTTGCTTTAATCATTTAAATAATGGCCCATCTGGTCTCTTTTCCTACTTCATTCCTCTTGTTCTGCTACCTTGGTTATCCCTACACTTTTTCATAAGATTAGAAGATGTACAGGTACAGCTCCCCTTTGGTTTTAATATGTAAGAACTCCATTCAAAGTTTGCATATAAGCTCATCTCATCCAATGGGACATAAAGAAAATATCACTGTTTACTTCATGCCACCATTAAATCTTTGCTAGCCGAGCCATGACTGGGCACACCTATGCGCTGGGTCAGTCTAGCAGACAACGCACGCGGCGGAACTCTTCACCTTTGTATTTAACGATCGATTGCACCGTCTTGGTATAGTGGGTCTTGGGCGACAGCTTGTCGAAAACACACGTGCAGAAACATGTATTTTTGAAAAATCTGGCGGGAATTTCTAGCTTCCGGTGTCCGTATAGCTGCGTGATGCGTATTCGAACGATGGCTCGATCGTTCGAATACGCACAACGCATCACGCATCACGCACACATGGATACACTTTAGTTAAATTTCCATGTAAACGTTGTTTACGCATCACGCATCACGCATTGCGCATTACGCATTACGTACACATGGAAACCTACCTTAACTGCCGGTTCAGACAGGGCGGTTTAAACCGCGCGGTTGGAAACGCGCGGTTGCATTTTCAATGATAGCCTATGGAATCGTTCACACGTAGCCGCGGCGTTTCCTCAACCGCCGCGGTTGTGAGTTTCCCCTCGCAACCGCGCGGTCGGCCAGCGGGTCGAGATACCTACACACATAGGTAGCGTTTATAGAGACGGCGGGTTTCGGGAAATCGCACGCTTGATTCGACCCGAGAGAACTCGCGCGAGGAATGTTACTCAATATGCTTTGTAAGTGTACATAGACAACTTGTGTCTCTCGAGGCGGCAATTTTGCCGACCAGCGCGGGAAATTACCAGAACCAATTGTGTGTTCTTGTTCCGCGTGTGTCGTGCGGGAGTTGTGTTGGCTGTGTACTTTTCTTGGCTTCACGATGGATGTTGACCTCGTCTTTCCTTTTCCCGCCTTGCTATGAACACCAACCGCGCGAGTGATTAGGCGCGAGTTTTCTTGCGCGAGTAACCATCTCGCGGCAACCCGCCTACCCGCTTTCTCTATAAACACGGCCATAGGCATGGTACACACACAGCTGGTCTCCCGCTCGGTTTGCAGTACGCCAGCCAATGAGAGAACAGGATGTTGGTAGTCACCTGATTTTGATTTATTAAAGTTTGTAAATTAATAAATCTTGTTTGTTGTCGGACATCAGAGTGACAGAGATTTGTTTATAAAGTGATGTAAACAAAAGCTTTGCCCCTGATCAGACACTGGCTTGGCATGAGGAAGAAAGCATGGAGGACCAGTTTGATAATGATTTATTGATCACCGAAATTGAAAAACGCCCATCAATATGGGATATGACATCTCCCCAATACAAGGACAGAGTAATTAAAAGAAAGCATTGGATACAGGGTGGTAAACATGCCGTGCGTTAGTCTATCACGTAGAATGGGATGAATCCAATATCGTCTTTGTCTCTGTTTGCGTCGTTTCAAGCGGCGATGTAACAACCAAACGCATGTTATTTCCTCCACATCCATCCTGACACTGCTTAAAATTTCCAGTTCTTGAGTCAACCGCTGTGATTACGTCGCGTTGCAAACCGCCTTGTCTGAACGATACCAGCGGGAAACGCGCGGTAGCCGTCGCGGTTGAAACCGCCCTGTCTGAACCGGGACTAAGGCAAACGTGTTATGATCGTGGCGAAAGACACACCAGAGCATACGCACGCATACTAACACATAGGCACCTTTCACGCATCTAGCGTTCGCGGAAACCACACAGATTCTCTGCGGAGATACACCTTTCATCCACCCATTACACACACGTGCAATGAAGATTTCGGCTTCTCATGACAGATTGGACACCATTATGTATGCAAACACGGACTTACTGTCACAGTTAGAGATTTTCTTGAAACCTTGGCTGGTGGCATCAGCTGTAGTTCTGGGCATGCTGACGAAGTAGTCGGAGTTCAGAGGGTTTGGTCCCCAGGTCACTGTGAACAATTTCTTCATAATGATAATATATACTCGCGAGTGACATACCCTTATTCACTATAACACATAGGTTCAATCTTTCAAAAGCCTTGCAAACTAATCCAGTGTCTTAAACCGTAATGTACATGAAATGTATATCTTTCTACAAATAACCTATCAAAGAATGATACTCACTAACAAGAAATACTGTTAATGTAACATGACCCATTGAATTTTGCCTCAACATGCTATAGATCTGATTACCTTTTACAATGCACTACTTTTGTCTCAGTGGACTTACTCTGTCGGCCTACACAACTGTCAAGGCTATTTCACTAAAGCTTTCTGTCCAGTTTTACTTGAATATTTGAAAAGATTTAACGGACTCATAAAAATGAAGTCATTTTAAATATTTTTTTGTGTACAAATACACAGTTGTTAAATCCCTTGGCAAGGGAAGTGTTAAGCTTAGGAAGATAAAGACAGACAAGTTCTATACTCACGTTTGAAGAGCGAATCAGCAAGAATGCTGAACACGTGACAGCAAGCGAAGAGAGAATGACCAAATACTTCATGTTTAGTCGACTTCGCTAACGGATATGTCTAAGAATGAGTAGTGTGGTGACAGTGTTTATATCATCTGCTGTCAGTCCTGCACAGCTGCAGGTAATACCTGGCATCTCTTATCAGTAGGTGCTAAACAGCGTTATCTTAGTGCCCCTGGCCGCTTCAGCACCGGAGATGACCAGATGGGATAATGGTCTTGTGAAGCGTGCTGAAAATCTTGGTCTTTGGGCTTTCAAATCGTGTGAATAACACACACAGACACAGACATACACACACACACACTCCCCCCCCCCCCTGGACCTCTCACTTTAGTTGTTTTTTTTCCTGGTCTGGGCAATATAAAAACTTGGCTGACAATATTCAGGAGAAATAATTTTGTGAGACTATAATGTTATGTTTGTGGACAATGAGGAAATATAAAAATGGTTTATTCATTTTTCAACTTGAGATAAAAACCCATTATTGGAATGATGTTCTTATCTGTATGACCAACAGCACTGGACCGCGGTCCCCGAGAAAAAAATGATCGCCATATGTTACCCCTTTCAAGGTAATTAAATTTTGGACTTTTGGTCGGTTTCGTTCGTCTCCATCTCCCCCGCCCTCTCTCATTTTTTTTTCGTGGTTACTGTTGTTTATGTGTGGTTTTTTTTTTTTTTTTTGCTTAGGTTATCATTATTATTCCCGAATTTCGTCATTTGACGAGCATGTTTTCAGAACAAACCTACTAATCCTCATTGACACTTAAACCAAGACATGATGGAACAAAATTTATTTTTTTCCTTTTTTTTTTCTATGATAAAAGTGGCAGCATAACAGTATCCCTTTCTCGGATAATTAAAGGATGGTAACTGCCATGGATGGACACGACTGTAAGCGTGTCGCGAAATAGCGCTGGTCATTCCATTATGTCCCTGAAATTGATTACAGTGTTCGGAGGGCTCTCGGGATCATGATTCCTTTTGGTAAATGAGCCTCAAGGGTTGTAAATTTGCATTATGCCATGAGAACCTCTTACAAATTAGGTCCGCTTCTCGGGTAGAATTCAGTAACCTGTTTCTGAACGTTTGATTCTCTTGTAATCTTTTGTGCTGTCAATGATTGCTACTTACTTATGAAAAGTGATCTACTTTCTTTTCATTCTTCTTCTTTTTCTATGTGGGGAAGAGGGTGAGGGGTGGGGTGGGGGGGGGGTGGCCTTTTTATCCCTGACCTGAGTGCTGGGCTGCTTTGAGAGAGCTGATTCACGCCCCTGTTCGGCAATGACCGCATTAAAATTTACACTGCTTTAAGTCCGACTTTCCCAGCATCATGGATGAGAGGGCAAAAGGGTGTCCAACAACGAAGGTATTCATTGGCCCTACCTATCTAGTATGTACCTTCGGAATGGGGGGAGGGGTGGTTGACCCTAGCGTGCGAATCGCGTACATTTAGGGGGGAGGTGTAGGAAGCATTCGTAATCTTTGAATTATGGTTATGAAATTACCTGCGTTTCGTTCTGTTTTGTATTTTCTGCAAATTAAGTACAATGTAGTTGGATTCTATACAAATCATATTCGTAATGATAGGATCAAATAGTCCTCGCAGAATGGCACTTAAAATGAAGTTTTAATACATTAAGGCCTTATCAATCTTGGACAATCACCATTCTAATGCTCGTACAAGGGGGGGGGGGGAGGGCGAAACCAGCAGACGAAAAGTATACAGAGGGTTGGGGGAGGGGGAAACGAAAGTCGACGAAATCGAGGGTAGTCTTTGCTATAGCTGACAGGATTCCTGAATTTGCTTGCGGCGGGGGGGGGGGGGGATTATCATTGATAATATTTTAATTTCAGGGAACATGACAAAGATTCGTACTTCTTTTTCCAGGCTCTTCATCGATTGCAAAGTGAAGGGTATGACTTTCGTGTGTCCGTTATAGGACAGACTTTCAAAGATGTGCCAGAAATCTTTCATACTGCCAGAGCCCAGCTAGCAGGCAAAATCCTGTCCTGGGGTGGTCAGAAAAAAACCCGACCATCACTCAAGACACCATACGATTCAAGCATCCAGAATCTCTATATTTTCATATTGTATACATGTATTTTATTTATTTATTTATTTAATATGCATGTATTTATTTATCTATTTATTTACATAATACTGTATTATAAAGCTTTCTGGCTGCATGTTTTTGTTCATTTACAATCGGTCATTTTGTTCCAAAATTACCTGCATTCATTGGTTGAATCTTTGTCACCACTGCAAAGGTGGCTGGATTTAACACAGAAATTTTAGACTGCATTCTCTTGTCTTAACTTTGCAAATCACTGCAAATTTCAGGCTTAAAGCTACCATTTCTGGATGCTGTCCACTGGGTCCACATGGTTTGTTTTATCCTGAGAGATATCAAAGTGAGCACCGTGGTCAAACTGTACTTTGAACTTTAGTCAGACTTATTCATCGACCCTTCTGATGAATAAATGATCTCTTTTGAATTGTATTGCCTTCCTGTGTAGTTGGTAATAAATTTATATTCAAACACGACTAATTACCGTTGTCGTCTTACCGGAATGGGATTATTGGAAATCAATAAAGAATTTGAATGAATTATTTAATGACAAATTTAATGTCCTAATGATAGTGCGTTCAACCACGGCCATTGTCTCTTAATGCGCAAACACTTTTGGAATGCACAGTGATTTCCTCGGTAAATAAAAGTGCTGTGATTTGTAAGATCTTAATACCAGACTGGCCAACATAATTATTTGCATGTGCACATTTTGGTTTACGGGTCCTGTTATTTTTGTGTGATATATTTGTTATTATGTTTGCATTTGCATGCGAGGGATATCGTTTAATTCCGTATAGTAAACCACTTTCATTTAATGCAAAACAATTCTAAGTACAATTTGAAAACTGCAGACTGACTTAGGATTAAGTCCAAAAAGCTTCTATCAATAACGGGCTGGATTCAATGGCGGACAGTCCGCCATCATCGCTCAAAAAAGTTCAAGCCCCATGACATTTTCGGCTGCCAATGCATCTTGCATCACATCGGCATTCATACCTGGCGAAGTAGGGACACACCAAAATTTGCAGCTATTTCCTAATTAAATTTAAAAACAAAGGCTATTCAAGTTTGATATTTTTAGGTTTCATTAGAACATAGCGACTGTACGGATTTATATATTACCAGAAATAATGTAGAAAAGACTGATGCACGCATGAGATGCATAATTACAACATATATATATATATATCTAAAGTCACAGGAAAGGGCACTTTTCACCTTTTCTTTTTTTTTAATTGTCTCACACTTGTAGGTGGGCATTTTTTTCCCTATGCATATCACTAAAGAGTTTGTTTCATGTGTCTTGGAGAGAACGTTCATTGACGGACGTGCTGCACTCCGGGAATCCAAGTTTAGGACTCGTAGACATTAAAGTTCAAATACAGACAGCTCTCGTGGGGAAACAGATTTCACTTTATTTGGAACTGTCTTTAACACAGGTCTAAGGCAACGTTGCCAGTGAGATAGATATGCATGGTGGAGAGTGTCCCAGCTGTGCTCAGGCAGGTTGGCACAGTTTCCATGAACATCTGCAGAAAGAAAAAGTAGAAATTATGTTTTACCGAGACAAAAAGTGATGAGCTATTCGCGTGTATTCATCTACTTTCAAGCAGCAGATTTAGAATTAGGCTAGACGGTCAAGGATATACAGAGAGAAAAATTTTATGAACTATTATGTTAAAACCAGAAATTGTCACAACTCCACGTATGACATGATGTCCAAATGAACCCGATATGATGGTGATGAAGATGATGATGATGATGATGATGATTGGTTCTTTACGTCTCGACAGACGGTCTAAGCAGTTTGATCTAGACGTTCTTCCTCCTACAGCTTTGCTCATGGCTAATCCAACCAATGTTGCATAGGCACATTCTGTTGCAGTATGAAACCGATATAGCAACTGAATATAATGACACTATAATTAGAATGATTTTTGAATATTGAAAAACACAGTAACAGTATTTTGTTATCATTAATTGTCATTGAGCCTAGAGTAATAAGTACCGCGATAGAGGCTTGTGGTGGATGCTCATAACGTATTGAAGGCAGATCAGACATCAAGGCCCAACCGAAAGCTGTTAGTTCTCCTTTGTTGTACAGGAGAAAAACTGGGAAATAGTCGTCACAGCTCATATCTTTACTCAAGTTGTACCAGTAATGTACACCTGCAGGGAAAAAATCAGTGACAGTTTTTCATTTTCAACATTGTCAATGGCAAAGCTTAATTCATAACTCAATATCGCAAGACATTTATTTTAAATTTCATGACTAGATTTTACACAGAAATTTAGATCCACTATCTGGACCAGTTATTTTGCATTTATTGCAGTACATTGTATGAATTTATGAGATGAAGACTAACCCATGGTGTAGAAGCATTTTCCTTTTGTCCATTTGGTAGAGCCAATATCCGCTTCCTTGTGTGGGATCATTACACTAGCTTCTGGTGATGTACTGTTTTGTATATACAGATTAGAACCTGTACCTTCAGCATTAAAGGCGGCAGCTGTGCGGCCAGTGGTGCAGATTTTGGCTGTAGAATAGAAATAAAACTCATTTTTGCTGCTCTTTATCTTTTGGTCTGAATTTTATTCTGCCCCATCTTTGTGATAGACATAGGGTTCTCGCTGGCAGCAGTGTGGACATACCATTAAGCAATACATGTAACAAATTATTTAGTCTTTTTGTAATGAATTTACATTTAAATTCAAATTCAACTAGCCCCGCCCCACCAAAAACCGCCCTTGCCCCTATCCCCTGTGTGTGTTTGTGTGAAGTGCATGTTCCACCATTATGTCCATTCTGCCGTCAACTTTTCAGTGCAGCTACCTCAGTCGCTGTAGGTGTGTGTGCTGGGCTTGCATTACAACGGCCTACTCTTTTACACTACAGAATTCTGTATTAGAAATGCGCGTATGTACCTATACGCTATAACGACACCAACACCACTTCAAGAGCTGCGTGTAAGTTTCTACCCACCGATTCGAGATACTTTCCTATCAAAGTGCCCATTGGTTATGACGTCATCGTTTTCGTGCATGTCTAGTCTAGATTTTGCTGCATCATCGTTTTATTTATTTTGTGAACAGAAAGTTTGCGTATTTAACAATAGCGTGAAGGTATGCGAATGTTCTGTTCTACAACAGACGATCTTTCACATGTATAAAGGTGTGGGTGGCAGAACCGTTAAGAGCTGGAAATAATTAAGTTACATTCGTCGGCTGCCCCATGGATCTGTTTATTGCTGTTGTGCTTGTCTACGCCCTTGCTATGGCCGTGAGACCATATCCTTCTAGATTCTACTGTACACAAGCTACCATTTGATCGTAAACCTCCTCGCCAGTTAACTCATTTTTTCGTGAGTCAGGGCATTTCTTAATTAATTGGCTAGGTAGGCTATATTTCGGGCGAATACGACCTAAATAGCACAAAACCCTGGTTCCGGGTTATTTGGGTCGATAGTGCGAGTTTGCAGTTTGCACTGTTCTGGCGTGTTTTTTTTTTTTGTGTTTTGTTGTTTTTCAAACAGAATTTGTGTCCGTACAATATTGCCTAAGTAAAGGTAGCGTCAATTACCACCGCATTTTCCCGTAACCGGTAGCGTCAATTACACCGCATTTTGCGGTGGCCATTGACAGTATGTCGATCGCCAATGGCTACCCCTGCCCCTTTTCGCCTGATTAGTCAATCTGACTACCGCCCATTGATACAAACTGACTAGACCCTCACGCCCCCAGGTCCTCCTGACCATTCCAGTGCACACTTGAATCGACAATGGACACCGTATTCCGCGATGGCAGTTGACACTCCCTTGCCTAAAATACCTTCGGCCCAAATACCACAGCACCGGGTAGTTAGAACCTGCTTTTGTCATTGTCAATCTCTTCAGTTAACTTCGGTTTGACTCGTTGTTTTTCCAAATTAAACTTCTTTATTTCTGATAACGAGTTTTAAGAGCCGTTATTTGATTCATTTTTTTATTGTCACCGTTTACTGTAGTAAGAATATATTATAATTCTAATCTGTGACCCTTCATCTCGTAACATGACAACTGGAAACAGCACAATGTATGAGTCGGGTCTGCAGAAATAAAAGGGTATTTCGTTGTACATGTAGTTATATGGAGTGTGGAGATAGCTTGATACCGGTATTAAAGAAAACTATTTTTCCTTCATTTATCAACTTCAAGAGAGTCTGTCTGGTAGTTATGATCGCCGTATCTTTTGTTTTCTCTCATACAAACTGGCTGGTAGCCTCAGCCCCTAGTCTATACCGACCTGGATCAGTGAAGTAGGCTGAAATTACCCAACGGTTTCCGTCCTCCACAAATGGCGGTTGAAGATTGACTGATGGGTACTTGGATGTTGGGGTTTTGGGTACCTGAAATGAACATGTACGTGCTTTATTGTACATAGTATGGCTCTGGTCAACTTTAAGTAGGTAGGTTTTTCAGGGGGGGGGGAGGGGGTGTTAGCACAGAGGAACTCTTTTCCCCTAAAATTGGTGATTATATTTCAATCATTATGCTTTGAAACAAACTATTTTGAGAGGCAGGCTTGATAATAAAAATAAATATATATAAAGTTACAAGCAGACTGCTTGCTCCATTGCACATATAACTCCAGCTGTCATTAGTACATTGTATTCACATTTGTCTGTAATGTGTGTTTTTCCGTTGTTGTTTTTTTTTTTTGTAATGTGTAATTCCGACCTACCATTGTCTGAATGCCAGCAATGTATCCATTCACATCGTACAATAAAACTAGAGCCACGTCGTTGTCCTTCATGTAACGAGCTCCTCTCCATTTAGCCGATGCTGCAGATGAATAAACAGATCAATCTGTCTTTCCAGAGAATGCAGGAAAATTATCAAAAAAAAACACTTGCTGTTTTGGGTGTAAATTGTGTTCATTTTTTTACGTTTCTTTATCATGGACCAGACATACTATCATACGTGGCTAGAGGAACTGTGCTGTACTCAAATATAATTATGTGTCCACTCTGGACACACAGACTCTATCTTTTTGTTTTGTTTGTTTGAGAAATCCCAATGCCAGGCCACAAAATATAAGAAAAACGATAATAATTTGTTTAATTTATTCGCTTCTTTCATTTACCAACCACACACACAATACAATCAAGATTTCAGCATCTGGTGACATGCACAGATTATACACCATTTTATGAGCAAAACTTTACTTACTGTCACAGTCAGAAATTTTCTTGAAACCAGCTTTGATGGCATCAGCTGTAGTTCTGGGCATACTGACGAAGTAGTTGGAGTTCAGAGGGTTTGGTCCCCAGGTCACTGTAAACAGGTTCATAATTTTACTCATAATCATATCGTCGGTCATTTTCCATATTGCTGTACATGCATTTTTGCCCCTTCGAGAAAATGAGGATTGAAAGTTTGAAGAGTTGTGTAAAATAAGGGCCAAAACACATACATTTATACATCACAAACACGTCTCGAAAAGTTTTTAACCGATTGGAATGACAATTATACATGATAACAAGAGGAGTGAGAGAACCACTTTCATGAGAAAACCTCAAAATCGATAGAATGTCGCACACAACAATATGGAAAATACCCCTCCAAGTGAAAGCATCGTACATTTCATGAGATTGTCTCAAGTTAATTATATATAACAAGCCACTGTTTGTTTGTTATCGTCCACCGAATACGTGTGTCACTCTAAGACAATAACACATCCCACGTCACCAAACACTGAACAGGACAGTACCATTTTAACAATGCTTTCAAGGCAGTGTCTCATCTTTCACTGACCCTTGGACTAGTGTCACATAAAAGTCCACCCAATCAGCCAGTAGTTCATAAAACCCCCTCATGTTTGAAACATGCTTGCACCTTTCATAAACAGGTTTCTGGGACTTTCCTCACTTTCGTTCACACCCAAACATCAGTACAAACGAATTAGCCTACTCTGACTCACCTTTTAGGTCGTTCCATTTTTCCTCTGCAAAAATAAAAGCACAAGACATCAGAAGCTGATCGAAGACCTTCTTTCCCTTCTAAATAATGCCAGCTACTAGATCTAGACACTTTCATTAATTTTTATATATTATGACTGAATATTTTACTCAGGAGAACAAAAATTCCGTCTATTCTATAGAGACATCTTCATTACATACACCTCTATAGCACTAGCACTTAGCAGGTGATCCAAATCAAAATCACAGAAATAATCTCACTCCCCGCCACCAAATAAAATAAAAGTGAGAAAAGTGACGTAATCTACTTTGCCGCGCGATCTTAGTTTTTGTGTGTACCAACTCCACTTCTTTTTGCATTACGGAGAAGTTCGACGTCAAGCTAAGCATTTGCAGCGTTACTGTTATGATAAGGCGTTGGAATAAATCAGAATTGTGGAACAGCTAGATTAGTGCCACGGCGCATGTAAAATGAGTGTCAAGGTGTGCATTTGTTTTAGTTTTACCCCTTCTACATACTATAAAAAGTGTAAAAGATCTTCAGTTTTTGTGTGTTTTTTTTCTTTTAAAAAAAAAGCGCATTTCAAATAAATGTCAACGCGTGCATTTGTTACATTTCTTCTTATACACTAAAAGTTAGTAAAAGGTCTCCAGTTTGTTGTGTTTTTTTTGTTTGTTTGTTTGTTTTTTCATTAAAAAAAGCATTGTAATTGTAAACAAGTGCCAGAGTGCGCATCTGTCTTCTACTTCTACACACTAAAACTAAAAGTTAAAAGATCTCCATTTTGTTTTTATTTAATTTTATTTTTTTTCAAAAACGCATTTTAAACAAGTGTCAAGATGTGCATATGTATACACATCGTCTACATACTAAGATTTCCAGTTTTGTTGTTGTTGTTCTTGTAAAAAAAAAAAAAAGGCCTTTTAAACAAGTGTCAAAGCGTGCATTCGTTATACCTCTTCTACACACTAAAAGATCTCCAGTTTTTTGTTTTGTTTTTTTTTTAGAAATGAGGCCGACAAACAAGAACGAAGGTCGCCATTTGCTCCTCACTGAGCACCTTTCGATTGCCAACCATTCCTACGGGTTCTCTTATTGTTATTTGAAGCCGGCATAGACAGAGAGAAACTGATGAAAATGAGAACTTTTGCGGGCACATCGCACTTTAATACAACTGATGTAAGTTAGGACTGGAGCAACGTGGATACACGGAATCTAGCAAAGCATCATTCGGTTCCAAAGAAACATACAAATAATTAGTCTGTGTTCCTTTGATGGAAACTTCAAGTGGAAATCCCATAGACGTTTAGCAGTTCATGCCTTCTATATTCTTAGGGTTCTTAGACACGGAGTGTACGCAGAAAGATTGTCTATTCTCTATCTGACTGGTGGCCACTCTGTGTAAAATAATTATTTTATTTGTAGATGTATTGTTTCCGTTTCATTACCATGATTTCACCAAAAGAATGAAATCAATCAGATCATGCGTTTCAGTGGGAAGATGTTTTATATTTAATGCACAGTATATCAATTATCGTAAGCCTACTTTCTTTATTGCCTTTTTTAACACAGGACAGTCATGTTTTTAATGCCGACTTCTAATGTGCATTGCAATTGCATGTCTTCCCATCACCCTCAGAGCGAACAAACCTTCACTTTGGAGAAAAGCGTCGAGCAGCCCGTGCACTGGGCAACACGTCTGACTTTTAAAGAAAAGTACACAAAATTAATGTTGTATTGCTGTGTCACTTTTCGAACCAGCTCTCTCTGTAACCTTGGATGTCCACTAGAAATGTTCACGCGCCAACGTTTCTCATCTAATTCACCCAATTTTTTAAACTTGGTGAAAAAAATATATTCAAAGCTCATCAATACCACCAACTGGTGAGTCGGGAATTCCGTTAGGGACCAATATTCAAAATGATAGTCTACTTTTGAAGAATTTAAACGTATAAAATTCAATGAAATTAATGCAAACGCAAAAATGACGGAACTAACAAGTTTTATACTTACGCCTCAGCAAGAATGCTGAACATGCGACAGCAAGTGTCGAGAGAATGACCAAATACTTCATGTTCAGTCTGTTTCGTTAATGGAATATGTCTGAGAAATAAGTAGTGTTGCAGCAGTGTTTATACCACCAGTAAGGCTGTAGGTCATTAAGTCCTGGCATCTCTTATCACTTGTTATCTTATCGCCCTTTGCCCTTTCTGCGACTGGAGATGATAATTGCCTTGAACTTGTGGTACATATAGTAGTCCTTGGTTTGAGACTATGTCCTAAAGCTGTTTTAATCTCACCTTGGAACGATTATTATAAGCCATAGGACAACTGGATTGATGGGTGTTACTGTTAGAGTATCGAAGGCGTGACGTAATGAGAAAGTAACATAGCAATTAGGAGTGACAAACAGGAGGTGGGTTTTATTTAAAGAAGTGACACGAATATTTTACTGTAGGAGTAGCGACATATCATTAGAATGACAATGCATTGCTATGCCACTCCCCCACCCCCACCCCATGCCGGGACCCAGTTTCACTTCATCTGTAGGCCTACATACTAATTACTATCGAACTTGTTATTGGGTGAGCTTTGAATTTGTCAGTGTATGAAAATAAAATAAAGACTGAAAGAGGATAGGCACGCCTATGAGCGCGTAGTCTCTCAATGCTAACGACACTCATGCTTTAACTGACTAAAGTTAAACAGCAAATAAACTTTTTTCTCTCCATTACAACACCAGTAGCGTAAAATGAATCATTGTTTGCAGTAATATACCCGGTACATGTAATATTAAAATAATTATTTGATAGCTGCACCGCCACGGAATGTCAGTCAAACTTTGTCGTTTTACTTAATGTTTGCTTCTTTAACTTTCCGCACGGTATATCAAATAAAAGACAAAGGAATCTTTCTTTTGACTATATAACAGACTTTTTTTGTTCATTAGAAAAAACAACAACAGTTTATTCACAAAAGAAGCGATATTTGGCAGTCACCTATTATCGATAAAATACAGTGGCTGCCTTCTTTCTTCCAATATTGCCTTTTGTTTTTATCGCTGAAAGAAGACATTTTTGTGTTCCTTTTCAGATTCAAACAGGGAAGCTTAAATAAATGAGCTTTAAATTCATATGGCTCTTGTCATGATTTTATAGTTTCAGGCAGGTAACGAAACGGTTGTCTAATTTATATTTTTCTAATTTCAGATGTCGGTGTATTGCAATTATTTGTCAGATACCGGTAGTAGGCCTATAGGCCTGAAATAAAGATGGTGAAGAAGATGAAACTTGAAAGGGGATTGTTACAGACTTCATGCTCTCGGTTGTAAACACTAGTAGGCCTATGATAACAACATTTCCGTGCAATCTTCAACGGAGGTGAAAGTTGATTTTTTTAAAAACTTTTTCTAACCCATAATTCATAAAATTCAAATGAGGTAAAGATGGAGTACCATTCAGAAAAAAAAAAGATTGTTTTCAAGACAACAATCATTATTTTGATTGTAGGAAGAGGAACTGTAATGGTTCCGAATTGCTTTGGGTGTTGTTTCTACAGCACTTGAATGGTAACTTTCCAAATTGGCACGAAAATTCCGAATGCCTTGAAGTTCGACACGCGCCCCTGAAATTTAGTTTTTAAGAAAGGGTAGATTTTTTGGTAATATGTTATCTTTTTTTTTTGTTTGTAATTTGTGTGTGTGTTGTTGTTTTTTTTTTGGGGGGGGGGGGGGGGGAGGTAGTGTCTTTTAAAAAAATATTTCGGTGAGTCGTCAAATCATAAAAATCACGATCATTGAGATGCCGTACTGAGGCGTGAAAAGGTTCTCCCACAGCTGCCTAAAACCCAGGTCAGGGGTAAAAAGGTCAGCGACATAAAAAGAACAAATTTGAAAAAAAAGACACAGAAAAAACTTTTGATAAGGGAATAGCCATTCCTGACAGTGTAAGAGATAACAATAACAGGACAATCATACCATACGTTTAGAAATAGTTCACCGAATTTTGCCTGAGGAGCCAACGTGATCTGTACACATAAGTTCTTAAGCCAAGCCTTAATATAAATTCGCAATAAATTATGTGATTCTGCTGCCGTCAGATTGATTTATTTATATATCATAAGACGAGGCACCGGGCTTTCCCCGGGTTAAACCTGTTTCCTCTCTCCTTCTCCCCCACTCCCTGTCTCCCCTTCTCTCTCTCTCCTTCTCTCTTTTCTCTCTCACACACTGTCTCCCTCTTTCCCCTCTCAACACGACTTAGATCTTTCCCAAGGAAAAGGCCCGCTTTATGAAAGTAAATAATAGGCAGAATTTTCTAAGATAGTTTTTTTGTTGTTTTGTTTGTTTTCAGACAAATTAAAAAAAGAAAAACAAGGCCCTATGTACGCTGCGGTTCTGCACATTCTATTCTTGGCAGTGAAACTGCAGGGAATGAGTATCAACAGCAGTCTTGCAAGCGCTTAAGAGCATGAAGTACCTACTCAGTTTTTGATTTTGGGAAAAGTTCACGTAACCAAATACTAAAACTTATGATCGGATGACGCACCACTTAGATGGAAATATTCGAGAAAAAGAAAAAAAAAATACATTTTCTAATAAATGGACGCTTTAGTTAAGCTAAAATTAATTTCAATCATGAGTGTGGCTAGGATTAGGAATGAGATACTATGTACATAATTATGCGTGAGACTATCCTCTTCTCTGAGGCCGCTGCCCGGGCAAAATTGAAACTAAGAATTAATAGATTAAAATTCAGCCATATCACATCCCCCCCTCCATATCTCCAACAAAAACAACAACAAAAAATGCATATAATTCATTATTAATTATTAAAAATAGGGAGAACCCTAAAGGCAGACTTCACGGAGGAATGCACCTCCTGCAACACTGTTGATTCCACGCGTATCGACCATGTCGTTCCAATGGATCAAATCAACACTGTCGTGAGGGGGAAAGTGCACCATGGGCTAGGCACTTTCTCCATACCCACAGCCCAGGCATGCAGCACATAAAACTATTTAGCTGCTGACCGTCTGCAAAGACGAAAAGAGCCAATTATCCTCTTCCGGTCTTTATTTCATATTGTCTGACAAATTCAAAGCCCAGCCAATAACACGTTCGAAATGACACAGAAGAAGTGAAGCTGGGTCCTGGCATGCGGGTTGTGGGACATTTCACATTGTTACTCCTATGCTATGTCACTCCTGCTACGGTAATATTCGTGTCACTTCTTTGAAACTCATCTCCTGCCTGTAACTCCTTTGTTATGTCACTCCTTATTTAGGTCACACCTTTGATACCAACACACCTCAACTCAGTGCTGTTGGTCCTATTGAACAGTACGCGTGACAGAGGTGGAAGGGAAATGGGGGTTGAGGCTGACCAATCGTCGAAGATACGTGTACTGACGAACGATTTTCAATTGACGCCGACGATAGAGACTTGAAAAGTCTCTCCCCCCCCCCCCCCCGACATTGTTCATATTTTGGGTTGGCTACTTTGGACGATGCACAAGTAATAATATACCATGTATGTAATTGCTCTCCATGCAAGTTGCACTCGTTGACCAGTTACCATCTGTTGAGACATAAGTGCTGCAATGTTTAGTTCTAATAGATAAACTCCTCGAAGCTTGTGTGTGCGTGTATGTGCGCGTGCCAGCATGTGTTCCAATAAAAAATTTGACAGAAATAGGCTAATCTGAAAGAGATGGGTCAAAATAACAAACTTGCCTACATAAAGAAAAGAAATCTGAAAAAAAAAAGAAGAAAAAAAGGGAGGGCAGGAACCTGGCAGATGTCTTGCTCAACCGAGGGGAGGCTGAGGCCAGTGAGGGTTTGGGGAGCGCGGGTCGTGTAAGTACGGCACATCTTTCACTTTCATTCACTCTGGGCTTCATCCATGTATAATGAGAGCAGCAATGGCTATTAAGTTCCAGACTGGACGAAGCGGAGAAATTTGGGAAAGACAATTCTAATTTTCTATTTCGGGTACAAAATAAGAAATCACTGAAGCAAAATTGACCTAAAAAAATATAATGGGCCTATCTCGCTTTCAGCCACTAAAATGCAGCCTCCTCCCCTTCGGTCACATCACGGAAGAAACGTGAACAAAGAAGTAGACCATTAATATTAGGGGTGAAACAGACAACGGCTGGTGTAGGCGCCACTGTAACACAATGGGCACTGCCCACACCGCGGATGTAGACAGTGCTTACTGTGTTACTGTTAGTATGAAGCCATAGTTATGGGCGGTGAGCCACCAGTCTGGCGCCTACACGTCTAACCCTGGTCTGTTTCACCCTTTAGGTAGGCTGTCAGTTCCTGACCCAATGATCTGTCCAGTAGATTAGATGGATGTACTTATAGCTGTATCATGGTATGAACATGTGATTCAATTAATCTTCCTGTGATGTTTCTCGGACTGAAACTGCTTGACAGTTTGAGCAGCAGATGGTAAAATCACATTGAGCGTGACATTGCAGATGCCTGTTTGACATAAACTATTAGGACTGGACCGTGGAACTGCTAGTGCTAGTATATGCTAGGCAAGTTTGTATAAGTCATGGTGTGACCTACGTTCACTGGCAGCAAGATCAGATAGTGCTTTGGTTAAGGTGGAAAATGCTCACGTATGTGGGTTACAGCCAACATGTCGAACAAAAATTGCGCGCAAGTAGGCCTATGCTGATTCAAAGTGTAAACTTTGAACTGATCATGACATAAGGGCATTTGAGCACAGCTTTCGCGTTCATTCACCTCAGATTTTCAGAGGCTAACCAGCTCCAGATACATGGTGGATTATGCAACAGTGTCAGCCTTGAGACCTGTATCTACCCCCACGGGCCTTCACTTCCGTCTACCCGACCTCGCGACGTCGGTTCTCGTTTGTTCTATCTCCATTTTCTGAACATCTGGAGTTCTTTAGTTTGTAGAAGAGATATAACAAATGTACACTTTGACACCAAGTCTTGTCTAAAACACGTTGTGGCATTTATCAAGCTGTTTCACAGTTCCAATTTATTCTAATTCCATATCGTAATACTAAGGCCGCAAACGTGTAACGTCGAATTTCTCAGTCGTGCAAAAAAAAAAAAAAAGTGGAGTTAGAACAAACAAGAACTATGGTCGCGACCTTGCTCCTCAGTCCAGTGTTTAGTCGTAAATTAAAATGATTGTGTATCCACTGAGCTTTCGATCTCCGCCGGACATATCTTGTTGCTTACGCTACCGCCGGTAATTCTCCAGCGCGACAAAGATTGCTAAAGTACAATGTAAACCAGATTGACAGCATTTATGGTAACCTAGTGTGAGAGGATGAACGACTTTCTATTTTTAATGTGCTTTCATGGTAACTCTGGTGCGTGAGTGAGGGACGGCCACTCATAGTAGTTTATGGACACTTGGCCGAGCACCATTAATTGGATTATTTCCCTTGTAATACTAGCGCGGGACCCGTTATTCACATCACGGTGAAAAGCGCGCATTTTGATTGGTCAGTTGGAAATGTACCGGGCTTCCAACTCTTATATCATGGCTTTGAGTTTCTTACAACTCGCTCACTCGTTGTTATCCACCGACAGAAAGACGGGAACCCGAATTCATTTTTGAGAGTAGACAATACCCTATCGGTACAAAATAGGTACTCATGATAACGTTTGTTATCAATGGAGATACGTCGTATTAATGGACGAAAGTATCCCGCACAAAATTGTCGAATGTTGTTAGTCCTGACACTTTGAAAATTTATATTAAAACTATTACCGGGTTTCTGGTATAAGTAGTCAGTTAGAATTTTAGCAGCAAGTTTCTACTTTATAATGGTACCAATTTTGTTGTACTTTGATGCGCATATCCTATTGAAATAATTAATAAGAGGATCTCGGATTTAAAGTAAACCACGAGTTAGACGCATGTTATCCCCGATAAATCCAACCTGGGTCAAATTTATTCAATTATTGCTGGAGGGGTCGTTAGAGTAATTTCTGCAGTTTACTGGGATACCTAATTGACTTTTGTGTGCACCCTTTTAACCGTACTGTAAATTCGATTGTGTTAGGACCCTAACCGGTTATGTTGTCGGGCTGGACTCCATGTCCGAGCCTTTCACTTGTGCAACACGGGCTACGTAATAGCTCTCTCGGACGTCCGCGCGGGCTCATAAATAAGATGCGGTTCGAGTGGTCAACACACTCCATCATAGACGCAGGAGACAAGAGCCGACAGCACAGTGAACCCAGCCCAGCAACCCGGGCCCGTAGCAGCTCAGAGGCTTGCCGACGCTTGCCATCGCCACCCCGCCCCATAAGGCATGTAGCGGTAGCACAGGACCCGGAGAGACTTTGGGTAAGTTGGAGACTATTATATTAGAAGTGACTTTAATTTGCGCACCCCCCCCCCCTTTTCTTGGATGCCGCGTAGAGAATGCTGATCTACAGAGACCATTATGAGTCCGGCTCAACGGTAATTGCCATTGTCATTATTCGTGTAAGATGCGCTTTGCAGTACAGTGTCTTGATGTTGTGACTTTATTGTCAAAGTTAACGTTTGCGGTGCTAGATGATAATGATGGCTCGCTAACCAAGCTATCAAGATTTGCTTGTGTGCATATATATAGTGTATGTGTAGCATTGCCTTGTTGTGGTAGGCAGTGAGGATTTCCTGACATGTTGATGTGGATGGCTTATGTTACAGCGAGCGGCACTATACGCTTGATTGTATTACGGGTATTTGTGTACCTTGCCAGTACCACTATGCTATAGAGAGCAGTGTGATTGTGATTGCGTGTTTAGTGTTTAAGATGTGTAATTAATTACATGTATTGGAGATGTATAATATTAGTTGGGCCTCACATGGGTGAGCCCCAGGATTGTTCTATGTGCGGCGGTGGATGAACAATGTTTCAGTGAGTCTACACATGTTGCAATGAGTCTCGCCGACATATATATTATATATCATGTGCATGCATTATAGTTATCCAGATGTATTATGCTTCTATATGAGTTTCGTAAGTGTGTGAAGGACAGTTTCATTTTTAGGAATGTACACATTACTTTATGTATCTAGTGGTGTGTCATACGCATGTTAGCCTGGCGGCATAGCTCCGCGGCTAAGGTCAAAGGGCATGACCCTTCAGTATCGATTGGGAGGGGAAGTAACCAATACAATAGCCCTGGGGCGGGTTAGTACTAATAATGGGAGTGGGCCTATGAGGATGGCCTGCATTGGGGTGCAGCGTCTGTGTTATGGACGGTCAGTGGGCCATGTTGGCCACTGCGTTATTAAATGGAATGGCCACTCTGGATGTGTTGTACACCGGCTCAGTGGAGCGAAACTATTGTGTTCTTGCCCCTTCATTTGTTATGTCCTTCATACTTTGATTAGTACATTAGTTTATGTTGCCAGTGTACTAGGAAACTCCTTGTGTATATGATATAGCCACTTGTAGTTGTTATTCATTAACCTTAGCGCTATTTTATTCCATGCATACATATCCAGTCGGTTATTGCTTAAATTCTATATTATGTTGTTGTTGTTTGATTTAATACTTAATACTATTACTATGTATGTCCACCATTGATTGCCTGATTAATGTTGTCATTATATCCTAATCATATTTTTGTCTTTTTCTCTTGTTCCAGCTTATGGCTGGTTGGGCTTCTTTTTTTGGGGCTTCTTTTCTGGGTTTCTTTTCTTTTTCTGGGTTTCTTTGTTTGGGCTTTTTTTTGTTTGGTAGTGATACCGTTGTTAGGCTTTTTGAATAAATAAGATTGCCAGCAGAACCCTGTGTTTGTTAATCCTGTGTATCCTTAAGGGAGTTACTATTGAGCCCACGCAGTAACCACATTAGCCACTCGTAGTTCATCCAACACTAGTTTTTAAAACAAGTGAGGATAGGAATCAAGGCCGGGCTTAATTAAGGTATAAACGTGGCAAGAAAACAAACAAACAAAGAATATCTTTCTTTTTGTATCTGATCTCTCCTGTTATAAAAACAACAACAACAACACATAATGGCGGAAGTATTTCAAGGTGGTACAATTTTTGCCCCCCCCTCCCTTTTTTTTCTTTCTCAAAGCTACCAAAGACGCTAGAAACAATAAGATCGGACACTCCCTTCTTCCGGCCTATTAAAATAGCGGTTATATCCGGTCACGGACAGCGCCCACTCTCGGTGCACAGAGCTAGCGCTTCGTATAATAGATTTACATAGAAAATAAGACACAATGCCCATCGGTTTCGCTTCGAGAGGCAATTTCGTCTTCAATAGTTTTAAAAATATGCAGTTTCTAATTAACAATGAATTTTTCTATAAAGCAAAGCACAAAAGGGCGGATGAAGGAAGGAAAAAGAGAGTAACAGATTTTTCTCGAGATGGCATAGGCATAAATCTAGTACGGTAATGCGCGTGCGGCTTCCCCGACCTCTCTCGTGATGGCTTATTTTTTGGCTTACCGACAGAGCTTGAAACTCTGCTGCTAGTGTTTGTACTGATATACGTCTCTGATGCACCGGTTGATATGTTTATCCACGGTAGTTTTCGTGCATTTGGAGAAGACAAAGAAGAGGAGGAAGAACGAGAAGAAGGAAAATCCAGGGTTGCTTTGTTACTGTGAAACCTTTCATAGTTCCCGCTATTACTTACTTTCTTATTTGCATTTGCCGCTAGGAGACAGGGCTCATGAGTAACGTCATAAATGGAAAAATGCAGCATCGGTCCCACCTTATTCTAAAAATATACTCGACTTATCTTCGGTATGGTGGTAAATTTATAAAACGATTCTGACAGTGGTACCACATTTAAAAAGGAAAAAAAAAATAGCCTGAGGTTTCCTACAAAGAATTACTTTATAATTACAAAGTAAGTGACCTCCAGCAAGGTTTAGGATGACAGCTGAGCACTGAACAAAACTCAGCATTTTCTCTATTAGGCTTTGTAAAAAATGCCGTTGTTTACATCTCTCATGCATTCGCCTCGAGTTGACGCTGCGAAACCCGTGCTTGCGAAAACCCCGAGCTGTTTCATCTTATCTATCGAGTATCCTTGAAGCTACACAGCCTAAATAACTGTTTCAAAAATTTTAAAACTAATTTTCGTAAACCGCTTTTGTATTGACCTATTGTGTTTACCCAACGTTCAGGCATTTTTTTTTAAAGTTGTAAAAACGTGAAATAATTTTTTATTTTTTCTTCTTTTGTGCTTCATGTGATTAGCCCATTGCACGGGAGACATGTGATCAGTTTGGTGCCGTTGGTGCGTAATGTCCTCGCGCGCATGACATCTGTAGCATGTCTGTAGATTTATTATGGGAAACTTTCTAGATCAGAGAGAGAGAGAAGGGTGGGAGCACAGGTTGACCCCGGGCAATGCAAGCTACCTCATGTAAAAGGCCAAAAAAGTGGTGGGTGTATTTCATTGTCGTACAATTTGCGCTCCCCCCCCCCCCCTTTTTTTTTTTTTTTTTTGTTTTGTTTGCTCAATACTTTAGCCTAAATAACAGTTTCATAAATTATAAAATTAATTTTTGTACGTGTCAATTAATCTAACACAGTCGGTTTTGTATCAATCCATCATGCTTATTCAAGTTCAACGCATTTTTTCTTTTAAGTTGTAAAAGTGTAAAACACTAGTGTAAGGGCCCGTTCAAAGAACGGGTTGCAAATAACTCGCATAATCAGTACAGATTATGTAGATCTAGGAAGAAAACAACTCACAACTGGCACAGCAACACCCGCATGGCCCGTACCGTGCATAAAGCAGACGGCACAGAAACTCATGCCTTCAAACTTTGAAATGCAACCGAAAGTTTGAAGTCGAAACAAAACAAAGGCAGGAGGGAGGCAACCATTGTTGAGGAGAAAGCATTATTCGATGACGTACTATCTCTCTCTCTCTTCTTACAATAAAAGTAGTAATCTGCAGTCCTGCTTCAGAATTGCGCGCCAGGACACTGCGCACCAAGCTTGATATGGTTATTTTTTATGACATGCACGGTACTAGAGAGTATAGATGTATACATCTATACTCTCTGACGGTTCTAAAGCCGAAACAAAACAAAGGCAGGAGGGAGGCCATCATTGTTGAGGAGAAAGCATTATTATGTTTTAAGGCCTATTTTCATTTATTACAAAATTACGATACTTCGCTTTCATAGTAGTAAAAAGAACTATCTTTCACATGTAATTTTTTCAGGACTGGGCATTTTTTCCTCGCAGGAGTGAATTTTTTTTCCTTGCTGTTTTTTTTTTATATAGATCATCGTTTTTTTCTGCTCCCTTTGACAAACTCACTGCACTGGAGACTACAATTATTCAATATGCGTTCAGTTTTGGTGCAATTTCCCAGACCAGAAATGAGTGCGTAGTGTCTTGGCGCACATGAGCCCTGTAGCAAAACTGAATTGTTAGTGGAGCTGGGAGGGAGGGGGGAGTTTGGGAGCACAGGTTTATTCCCTGTAATGCCGAGTACTTCATCTCGTCTTTTAAAAAATACACTTTAAAATGTCGCAAACGCGTCAACTTTGCTATCTTTTAAAAATGCCGCGCTGAGTACGAATATGATACATCATTTTTAATGTCTGATGCAAAAATGGCATTTTCATTTTGAGACCCGTGGGGGATAGGCTGACGAACACTGAAAGACCTTCTGAGGAAAATGGTGCGTACTATTCTTTCTGGCTGTAATGTACCGTACATAGTTTGAATCTGATGGGTCCAAGGAGCTCAAAACACATCAAAGCTCCTTGGATGGGTCTCTCTGTGGGATCTGCAAGAGTCGGATTCTGTGGGCGTGCTTTCATAGGGCATTTTCCAAAGGCAAATAGTGAAAGGTAGATACCCTGTAGCGTTTCTTTCAGACTGATCGGACCTGTGGAATCTGCAGGTGGGCATAGCCCCTCACTCTCATCTTCTTGAAAGGTTGTTGATCGGGACCGTGATGCTTTACAAAATGCTATTGCCGAACTCCAATCCCTCCCTATTCGCATTGTGCAGAGTGTCGTCCTAGAGATTTCCCAGGTCTATGGGGCGGGGCAACCACACTAAAAAATAATATGCAGTAGGAATAAAGGAAGTACAGCAGTAAAAAAAAAAATAAATCAACTAGCATTGGTCTTTGCTCTATGCTACGCTGCCCACAGTCTGTGCGACACTCAGTGGGTTTTATTTATTTTTTTCCCTCAGCTGTCAAAGTTGCAATCACAGACTTGGCAGCTGACGGCAGACTTCACAGAAAACACCCGCTTGGGGGTTTAGTCTGGGTACTCGAAACTGAGCCAGAAAGAAGAAGGAGAAGAAAGTTGTAATCACAAGTAATGTGTATGCACAAACAATCATATAATATCAGAAAAACCACAGAAAAACTGTGGGGTCGCAGCAGGGTCTGGTCATTTTGTTTTTGTTTTTCACTTGAAAAAGGCGAAAGCCGAAAATTTTGTGTATTTTCTGTCTTCTCTTTAGTTTGCTTTGTATTGTTTGGGTTTTATTTCTCACGCAGGGTTTCGCAACATACAACCTTTTCTTTATGCACAAACAATCACTGACTTGCAATGGATTGACAGTGGTTGCAAATACAAACACACTGTATATAGCTCTATATTATACAATACATTGCAATTCAAATACAAACACAGTGAAATTCTTTTTAAATGTTTATTTATGAAGCTTTCCCTCCACATAACAAAAGCATAACACAAAAAAGCTCTTGATTATACTTATACAAAAACAGTGAGTAAAACAAATATAGCAAAGCATTATGGCCGCAAAAATTTGTTGAAAAACATGACCAGAAACAAGGGCAACAACAAAAGTAATATGCAATGTGATAAACAGTTTGGGTAGAATATGCCTCTATGTTCAGTGTCCAAATAATCAAATGTGGTGATAAGTGCAAGATCCTTAACTAAAGCAATGTGACTGTAAGGTTGGATTGACAGTGGTTACAAATGCAAGCACATTACTAAATGTGTAGTCAAATGATTATCACATACAAATGTAATGGAATTCTTTCGTATCAATATTAATTATTACTGAAGCTTTCTTTCCACCATAATAAAATTTAAAAAAAGAAAAAGCAGTGAGTAAATATCTAATCATTAAAAAAAATAAAAAATTATAGTGAGGATTTCACTGTGGTGCAATTTGGCCCCCATTTTTTGTTCACTCAATGCTACAGGCTGAATAACAGTTTCAAAAATTACAAAGTTAATTTTCCAGTTTAACCCATTTGTTTTTGTTTGGACTTATCATTTGTATTCCAGCTTAAAGCAACCTTCAAAAATGTTATGAGTGAAATATAAACATCTTTTTTTTTTTTTTAATCCCCTTTGATAAGCCCAGATGAGAGATTAAAATTATTCACTGACTATCATATTTTCCATCTGGCAAAAAAATAATCAGGCTATTTACGTCCCAAATTTTTGTAATTCTTTTAGCAAAATTTGCCTTCCTCACGTCTGAAAATAGTATCTTGCAGCTGAATGACACGATTTTTTATTATTTTTAAACACACATTTTTGTGGATAAAAGATATGCTAATGTTTAAACTAAAAAATCAACAGAAGAAACAAAAAATCGTTAACTGCCTCACCCCTTAACACAAATAACATTACCATAAAGCACATATCAATTACTGTATAATGAAAACATCACAAGAATTTCAATCAAAATAAAAATCATCTCAAATATTAGGATTGATTGTTGAATCTAAACACAAGCTCCAGAATTTAAAAAAAATATAACGTCCATATTCAAGTCAGGTCTTAAGTAGGCAGTTCAGCAATGCCCCAATAGGCTCGCGCGGGGCAGCCTTTTTCTCCCATTGCCAACTGTGACCGGCCGTGACTTTCGCGCATTTACATGGTCTCGAAAACCGTCCATTTTGTTTCGTTAACATCAACTTGTCAGCACCTCTGATGCATATTTTAAAAGGGGAATGCACGCTCTTCAAAATGGCATTCTCCAAGTTTGTTTTGATTCAATAGTTCCAGAGATATTTTGATTCAAAACTGAGGTAAACTTTGAATCTGTGAGTACATAAAATCTACTTGTCTTATGTTTTTGAAACTTCTCTTAGATGTTTCTAATGACCTTTTCTCCCGAATACGGTAAAAATTCATTTAATTTAATCAAGCAACAAGGCGCTGGGCTTCGCATAAAAATGCTTCTTTACATTCAACGGCATTAGTTTGTATCCGATAACATAGAAATTGTGGGTAGTGTCCCCTGCCGACGGCCAGCTTTTTCGCCCCATCCTATCACAGCCATAAGTGCTAAAATTAAGCCAGAAATAAATACAGAAAAAAAATCATAACTTTGCAACAAATAGAGATATTTAAAAAATTCAAAAAGATTTGTAATCAGCAGATCAAGACTATTGTTTTGTTCAAAGGTCCATGGTCTTTGGTGAAATTGGAATCTTTTCACTGAACTGCTCATTTTAAGTAAACCGTCAACTCCTTCACAAGGTCAATGAAAACCTGAAAGCTGTGAAGGCCAGTAAAAAAAACCATTAGACATTAAAATCTATACATATATATAATATGCAAAATCATAATCACAGTTCAACAGCAAAAATTAAAGATATCTACCTCTGATCTGTTTGTGTGTGTATAATCAACAAACCATTTCGAGAGCCAAGTGGTAAACTTTTTTTTTCCAAAATTTGAGATTTCTGACTTGCTTGTAGTTGTAGCCCTTGACAGCCTGCATGTTGTCTTATAAGTTGGAAGGATAAATTCTGAAAACTAAGGGTTAAATAATGTTTTTTCAAACATCTTAACTCTTCAGTCTGACAAGGAAAGTTATTCACTTTTTTGCCGCTCCTGAAAAATTTGTGAAAACCGAGTTGTGATGATTTTACCACATGGCCCTTGATTTTGTTTCGTTACTTTCCAAAACACAAAACTTCCAGCAAACATGCAAAATAGCATTAGAAGCAAAGAAAAGCCTACATAATGAAACACATACTCTCCACAGTCTACACTTTCTGCTTCATTGCAAAAACATGTTGCTTGTACTTTCAAGCTGCTAAAGCAGTGTGGTTGCAAAATGCACTTTCCCACACTGTGCTCACTGATCTATTAGGCTATTAAATGCCACATTTACTGATTATAAAAGCAGTTCAACTGACTGTATAAGCAATCAAGCCTAATGGGACTGATTTAAAAGTGGCTGCATTTCCACTGGGGCTTTTAAAAAAAAAATCACACTATAGTCAATGTGTAAATGTTGATATTTCTACATATTACTTTTCCCATTATACGAAGTTCATTATACGAAAATAAATGTCAAAATTTTGGTTCTTTTTTTTTTTTTTTGAACCACATGAAATGGGACTTCTTGAAGAAAATTCAAAAGATAGCCATTCTCCATTCCCTGTAAATGAAAGAAGTAATATATCTACCCCATCAAGAAATCATTCTACTCTGATAAACCACATTAACAAAATAATAAATGTACATGGATTAAAAAATTGTAAATTTGTAAAGTGTTGGAGAAAGAAGACATAGAAGTAGAAAAAAATATGGAATTATGGCACCAAATTTCTCGGTCTGTAGAGAGAGAACTCATTGTATTTTCTGAACTAACTGCCTTTTGCTGAAGATGAAATCATGGGTCAGCAATCGTGTAAACATACTCAAAAGAGCTATGCAAAATTAAATGATAGCGAACCTAGACTGGATTTATGGATACAAACAGTTCATTGCCAGACAAACATTTGGTGATGATGTAATTACAATTCTGCAGTGTGTTAATAAAACATTTCAGTATAAACCGCAGAGGTCTGGAAAAAGCACTGCTTAGAGAAAATTTCACAATGCAACCAAATCCAGTTGTTCTGGAAATTTTTATTACAATCAGTGTAATCCAAATTGTAACATTACAACTATTCAAACTACGTTTAAAAGAAAATACCCAAATACAAAATTAAAATTTTAAAAATGAAATTAACCATAAAAAACAAAACAATATATGGCGCATAAAGGTCAATAAAATTTTTAAACTCTGCAACAATGAAAAGCTTCACAAAATATAAGCATACTTTGCATCAGGTAAAATTATGAAGTAAAAGCAGCAATATGAAATTTTGAATCCTGAATAAAATGTTTATCATTTTGGAGAAATGTACAATTTAAAAAAAAAAAATTGAAGCTTGTATGTATACATATATAATAATAATATAGTAAAAAAAAAAAAAAAATGCAAAAAACACCCTTTTTTTTGTTTTTTTGCTCAGATTGAAATGCGAATTTTAATGCATTCATTCTGTGCATGATTCAGAAATTAGATATTGCTATTAAGTTTGCTCAGATTATTATAAAGTTTTTTTTCTGCAAGTCTAGCAATTGAAAAAGTAGATAAGATTAAATAAATTACAGAAATAGGAATATTCCTAGGTAAGAGAGAGATCAAACCCAGTGGGCTTCTGCCATGTATTTTAGTAGTGCCCTGCACTGAATACTTTGTAGTCGGCTGTTCTCGAACCCTTTAGATTTTTTCATTATCAGCTGACGGTTTTGTAATTCAGTTACATCCGCTGGTATATAATCAGTTTTCCATGTACATGTGCTTCCAGCAACTAAAAATATTGAATGAATAAGACAAAATATTAATGAATTATAGATTAAATAAAAGATCTGTTAAGATATACCGAAAGTATAGATAATAAATAATAGTGTACAATACTTTGTTGTTGGCTGTTCTCGAACCCTTTAGGTTTTTTCATCACCAGCTGACGAGTTTGTAATTCAGGAAAAGGGAAAATAGTCCTAGTCTCAACAAATCCTAAACCCTAACTCTGAACATTCAGAGAAACTGTTTAAACAAAATCGAACATGATGCAATAAAAAAAACAATAACGATAATAACTGTCTTTTTCAAAAACTGGTCAAGAGGGAAAAATTGCGGTGTATGAATTACTGGTAAAGATGCAATGACACAGAGACATCAAAAAAGGTGTTTAATATTGCCTAAGCTATCAGTATCATAATAACAATAGGAACACCTGTATTTAATCTAACTTTACTTCATGCACTTTGGAATGTTGGTTTCGCATTTTTCACCTTTCGTCATTGCCCTTTTTTTTTTTTTGCTTTTATTTCACTTTCATCCGCCATCTACGTTATCTCTATTAACACTCTGCAAGACACTACTTTTTAATATGCCATAGACGATGATCACTTTCTAGATACTGGTGGCTGATTATCCGGTCATATCATATGACATCAGTCTGATGAAACCCAAGTTGAGTTAGGGGTACCAAAACTTCTCATGGCACACCAACAATCAAAAACAACTTGTCTGTACAAAATAACTATTCCATTAAATGCTCCCTATTCTTCTATTCTATTTTGAAGATGTGGAAAACGTTATTCATGGTTCCATATTTCATCTTACTTATACATAATTTGGCTATTAGTATAATGTGATTTATAATATTTAACCTCTTACTTGTACATTCGTTATGGTCTTCTTTAACTATCCCAAAGAGTGCTGTCACTTCGTCCATGTCTAATTTATAGCCTGTTTTCATGAAGATGATCTGGCCAATATGATACCAAAATTCTCTGACTTTCTTACAATGATAGAAGAAATGTTCTATATAGTCTCTTTCATTACAATATGCAGTTTTCCAATGATTTTGCAAAAAACACCTCTAATTCTAATCATCAAGAGCTGCATGGTAAACAGTTATAACTCAACTTTTTCTTTTTTAACAAAAATTGAGATATTTGACATATTCGTAGTCCTTGACAGCCAATGAGTTGTGTTATAAACTGGGAGTTAAACTCTGAAAACTAGGGGTTAAATAACACTTTTCTTAAAATATCATAACTATTAACTCACTGACTACCAGGTGTAGTGGCACAAATGATTCCCTTGGAACCTTGGGGAAAAAACTAAGGCATTTGAAAAGTGCCCAACTTTTTCAGTTACGTATGGAATTGTTTCATCACTGGAGGTTCTGTTTAAAATGAAATATAAATGTATCTTCCATTAAAACATGTATTTCTCTCAGTGTTGTGTGTCTCTGAAGGTGTGAATGAAGCTAAAAAAAAAAAAAAAAGGGGTAAGCAAATTATCTTTGGGAGTGATGAAAAATGAAATACCCCACTACTTCATTGAATTTTGAATTGTCTGGAATAATAAACATACTGAAATAACTTTAGAATATCAAAACAATTGAAAAGATTAAGCTACGCACCCACGACTGCAGTGCCCCATTTGTTTAGCAAGAAAATAGACAAATACGGTGTCTCCCAGGTCTGCAGTAGAAAAAATTCATATAAAATTGGTCTCTTCTGTTACAGAGTTCTTTCAGGTATACTTCAAAAGCAAATTGATGCTGCTGACACGGATATGTCAGGTGTTGCCAGACTTGCTTCATATATGAATAACATGTGTAACCAAGTTCTCAAATTGCGTATCTGCTACTAGGGTCCGGATATGATGTCTGCAATATCAAAATCATGGATCTGCAATAATGGTGGTACAGCGTCCAGTGCCGATTACTGCATACATGCGATGTAAATAGTCAGTGGGTTGAGTCCGATAAAATAAATTTTTTTGCTTCTACTGAAATATTTGTTAAAAACTGAGTTACGATAGCTTATCACATTGCCCTTAATTTAACATTTTTTTGTCCACTTGATATATTTGCTCACTTGTTCTACCAAGTGGGTAAAATTAGTCAATCCTCAGATGTGATATAAAAGAATACTTCTAAATATCTCTGTCATACTTTTTACCCTGGAGAGCACGAGGCTCAAAAACAATTTGAGAGTTTTCAGTTTTCTACATATCCTCAATCACTAAAATTCGTACAGAAAATAAAAAAAACAAAAAAAATCAATCAAGAATTCATAAATTTAAAACAAAAATATCAACACATTCACTTCTATCTCAACATGTATTACTAGTATCTCAAATATTTAGGTGACAAAGTAAAAAAGCACAGGTTGATAGAAAGAATGAATGCAAAGAACTGATAAAAAGTTGATAGTTTGCTGATAGTCACTCTTCCAGGGTATTTTGTTGTAACATGGCCATCTGAAAGTTTTCTTGTAGTGCATTATGCAGCTCACAATTAGTAAATGAACTTGCAGTTACTGCACTGGCACTGCTCTTCCTCCTTCTCCTCTTCCACCACTTTAAAGTCATCAGCTAATACATTTCTAAACAAATCCACCTCAGAGTTGTCTATGTTCAGTATAGTAAAGTGGTGACATCGAAGTCCATTCATCTGTAAAAAAACCAAAAAAAACCCACCTCATACATCTCTCTTGAATCATGTAACCTAGGTCAACATCCACTTATTCACCTTTTTAAGCCATAGGTTTGCATACAAAGTGGTGATCACAAGTCCTGACTGAACTCCAGTAGATCTACAGAACCTTCAAGACAAGATTTGCTTATGTAATATATACCAATGCAGACAATTTATTGGTTAAAAAATTTCTATATCATTTAGATTTTTGTCCTTTGTTTTTTTGGTTTTATCATCTTCTGTCCAGGTTATAAAATGTAATGACAAACAATGAGATAATTATTGCCTAAACTATGCCGTGTCCAAGACATGGATGAGACACTGCATTTCTGTCCATATAATATGATTGTGATTTTAAAAAAAAGTAATGTGAGGAGCTGGTAGTTTTTCCATTTCAAAACAGACTTCTCATTGATTACTTTTGTGCCATCACACTCTCAGAGGATTCAGGACATGGATTCTACTAGGGGGACACAACTCTGCAAAATGGCATTCTTTTTTTTGGAAGTGTATATCCGAACAACACGTTGTATGGATACGGACAGTGCATATCGGTACAACATGTTTACCAAAAGTGCGACTGGTGAAGGTTTGCTGAAACAAAACTTGGTATGGTGCTCACGAATTTAAAGTGACAACACATGGAATAGTCAGATGGACCTGAGGGCGTGAGGGTCTAGTCAGTTTGTATCAATGGGCGGTAGTCAGATTGACTGATTAGGCGAAAAGGGGTTGGGGTAGCCATTGGTGATCGACGTACACTCAAGTAAATTATTAGCGCAGATCACGCAATCTCCGAGCAGCTGAAGTCAGATTGTTTTGCTACTAAACCTATTCATATTTTAAAAAAACTATGCAAATTAACAAGGTCAGTAATTTAGGTCATTGCTGCTGACTGAGTATTCCGGTGTGTAGTTCTACATCATCAACTTGTGTGCGTTGTACGGAAACGCACTTCCTTCTTTTTTTTATACAAAAATCATTTTTAGTACAGAAGAGGCAGTCAAGAAAATCTGGATTATTTCTGTTATTCCTGATAAATTATATGTTGTCTTGTTTATGCACCACTTTTTCACACTGACAAAACCACAAATGGCACGAGAAAGATTCTGAAAATGGATGAATGCCATTATGCATTGCATATACTAGTCGCCCCGCGCAAGATAAATTTTGCAAATGTTCCATGTACCAAGCCCAACCGTATATATATCCAGATCTAGGTTACATTAAAACGGCATTTGGATTCGATGCAATGTCTAATAGAACTTACTGTTACACCACAATTTCAGGTAGAAATACATAGAATAATGTGATAATTAATGCTGATTTTTGACCACCGATACGTAAAGAGCGGTCAAGGACGAAATTTCCGATCATGCTTTTTCATTCAACTTGACGAAAATGCGTCTCTGTTTTGCGGCTCATAAAATATTAATATAAATAATAGTAAAGACTGATTTTTGTTCAAAATGAATGTGTCCATGCAACTCTTCGTCAAAAGTTGATGCAGTATGCCAAGTTTCATAATTTTTTATCGCGTAGTCGCGAAGTTTTAGCTGCTTACAGGTTCAGCCCCTCTAGCTCAATTAGAGTAAGATTTACTCTACTCTTCAAATATCTCAGTGAGTAAATTTACACTGTACTGCAGTTTTCTGAAGTCTTTGGAAAAGGAAACAACATTATTAAGATATTCTCTTGCAAGGTAACTAAAACATCGGAGTGTCAAACCACAGGACATTGCACTACTGGAATCTCTTAGCCAGGCCAGCTGTGGCTAAATTCATTAGCAGTAAATTCATTACTAAATGGTAAGACAATCTGAAAATGTAACACAGCTCATAACAAGATATACCTTTGTTTGCACAATCTGGATCAAATCTCTCCAACGGACCGGCCATTCTAATAGGCGTACAGAAAAGAATTCTTTCTCATTGTAGTGAAACTTCACAACATGACCATCTATTGAAATAAAAAAAATTCATACCAGAAAATAACAATACTTTTCTGAGTCTGTAGTGAATGTTTAAGTTCTAACAAACTCACAATAAAGGCAGCAAAAATGAAAATCCCCACGAAAAAAAATGATAGTAGATAAAGGGGTGTTTATGTTACCTACACCAGCAGTTGTGTTCTGTCGTGCAGAATTCTACGTCAATAGCCTGGGATGAAGGTTACACAGCTTCCAAAATATCCTGCCAGTGCTCTACCCTTTGTGATTATCTTACATTCAATGGTGCATATTGTGCTGATCTTCTGGTGATTTTTTTGTGGCTGAAAGCTGATCAGTGGGCATGGCGCACTTCCCCATGTTACCCAAATTTCAAAACTGTCTTCATTCTAAATATGCTTAATTTTACGAAGAAGTCTCATATGTTTTGTTAATTATGCCTTATTATTTCCATTTAGAAAAGAAATTGGGTGCAGCTGAAATGTGGGAGTCCTTGATGATAATCTATGTCGCAGCAGGTAAATCTGGCTCTCTTCATAATCAAATAAGATGCTTGGAGGCTCAGGAGCTATTTTTGCTGTCATGCACTTTAAATGCAACAGAATACTTTTTTCTTCCATGCTATGTTATTCCATCACATCGTGACATACTCTTGCAAAAAAAAAAAAAAAGTACATAAAATTGCCAGTGACAAATTAAGATCAATAATCCACAGGTCTGCCACAAACAATACCTACCTAGCTTGGAACTACTTAAGGTTTGCTGCAAAGTAGTCAAAGCATCCACCCGATCTTCTTCACCTACATATATCTCAGGACTAATTTCTCCCTGAGAAAACATGATTTGAATGTAAAAATGAGAATTACAGAAAAAGAGGGGATACAAAAATTTAAACTGAGAGAAAAATACCATTACTTCAAGTAATAGGCTACTGCCAAGACCTATTTTCACAAGTCCACCCAACTTTCTACCTGGGCAAAAAGGGCACTATTCTCATTTGAAAACATTCACCTTTTGAAAAATAAAATAAGATACTTACAACATGAATTTTTTAGTCTTATTTCCGCAACCCTGTTGCCATCTTCGTGTAAATCTATATCACTGAATTCCTTGTTTCATCCTTCACCTCCCAGATAAATTGTAAAAGTGCCAAAAACGTCATGTTTACAGATACAAACTTTGAAAAATTGTCAATGAAGGTAGAACAGAAAGAAAATCTGTTTTCATAAGGAAGCAGTTCAAAGTATCACCTAAAGTCACTTTTATTGAGTTATTTCTCGTAACAAGAAACCTAGTTCTTGCTAGGAATGCTTGAAAACACTATGTTTAAATGCAGCGCTTCCCAGCATGCTAGGCAGGATCCCCCCCCCCCCCCCCTCCAATTTCACACAGTATTAACTGGGTTAAATTAACTCTATTGAAAAGCATTTCTCATTCCCAAAATTTACAAACATTTTTGAAAATTACAGTTTTGTGTTTACTTTTTATTGAGCATTTCTCTCTCATTCTCAAAACCTTATTCTTTCATCTTAGTGAACTAACTACCATGAGTCATTGCATCCACCCAAACTCAATTTCGATACCTTATTTCTGCCCAGCAGAGTTTGCTAACAGGATCTTACTGTTTCAGTTATTATATAACATATTTTTGTCATTCACATTGTCACATGATTGTGTCTTTTCATCCCCAAAGAATTGGAATTAAAACACATTATGCATTGTGCTCGGTAAATTTTCAAGGAAAGGAGTAACTGAGATAATTTACACAGTGGCTGACACATGGATTTACCACCACTGTGCATCGCTAATGCCAGTTTATCATTCATTTCAAGCACATCATCACTGTACTAAATCATCTAATTTTTCAGTTTTCAGAAAAGCAAAACCTTATCGAGGCGTTGTCAGATGAGTTAGTCCAAAATGTTGCCAAAGCAATATTACTGCAGGAATGGATTGGCCCATCTGCTTTTTGTTAACATCACAACATGGGGCTGGACCTCAAAAATAAAATAATAAGTCAATGCCTGACTAAGCCCAAAAAGTTAGTACAGTGACCAGCTATATATTGTCCAGTTCATGGTGCCAATACATGACAAACGTGACAAAACCTGCATGGATATGGCAAAATACACAAGCCTAGTTCACAGAAGAAGAGACTGCACTTACCATAACGTCATCAGGTTGTTCTGGAAGTAGTTCAGCCAATCTATCACTATCTCCACTGGAGTGAGACAAAACTCTCTCATATTCCTCTGAAATGCCAAAAGATAATTTTTGTTTTGCTTTTTTGATCAGCATAAGACAAAGGACCTGAGCTTAATTGGGGAAAAAACGGTGTATCAGGTATTGCCAAACTTGCCTCACGTAGGAATACCGTATGAAAATTTCACATCTGAGAACTGCAATACATGACTAACAAGTCACAAAACATGCCATCTGTACTTTCATTCTGCCCTTCGGGCATAAAAGGGCATATTTTTCTTTATGTCTTACTTCCTTTCAGCTCGTCTTCTTTGTCAGACTGTCCTGTACTGGATTCTCACATAGGAATTAACAGTAAAGCTTGAATTATGAAAATTATTCTTGTGTTTTAGTTTAATTTTCATCATGATGTAAAAAGTCCTTGGCTGATATACTCCACAAGCTGCCCTCATAATTTGGCTACCCTTTACACAACGGAACTGTTAAAAAGTCCTCTATAGGATATTACAATAAAAGAAACAAACCTTCAATTTCATTTCAATCTCACTGATCATTACGTCAAGGATATCTTGCAACTCTTTAAACCCTCCAACCTGTCAGTATATCTACCTTGCCATTGTGTTTTATAACCATACCACACAACAGCTCATACTTTGACCAAAAAAAAAAAAAAACAACCTCTAGGCAGCTATGAAAGTTCTAGCGACTAAATAGAATTTCAATTACCTTGTAATTCCCGCATCATCCTCTCTTGTTCTTCTTTTACAGATGCATATTTAAAAGGATTGCTGGCTGATGATCCTGCAGTGGAGTCAGATGTGTTACTCCTTTCTCTCCTACTGGCTGAGCTCAGGCGACCTGTACTGGGAGTGTTGCTGTTTGAGTTTTGTAAGTTGCCTGTGGAAGGTGTGAGCTGTGATCCAGAGAGAGACCTCCTGTCCTCTAAAGTGGATGTTAACAACGTGGACTCAGACTGACTTTGAGCAATTGTAGAACCAGGTATATGGCGGCTGACATCAAGCTTCAGGTTAGTAGGCTTTTTCCTGTTTAAACTAGAGTTTGGGGAAGTTGGGCTTAGGATCAGACCATTTGGTGACAACATACCAGAGCTCCATCTACGGTTCTGTGTTTCAACTTCCATGGGAGATGTTTCTTTTTTGTCACTTTGTTTGGTAGTTTTTCTTTCAGAATCAGGTCCAGAATCAAAAAGATCAGCACTGGTACAATCATCAGACCCAGAGGAAAGGTGGAAATTAATTATTGACGGCTTTTGGCTATCTTTGAAATCTCTGAGAGGAGGGTCAATAGGCTCAGTCACTGTATCAGTGGCCACCAAGTGGTTTATATACTCCAGACTCTGATTCATCAAATCATTCCTAGGAGGCATTTCTATCGCAGAGGGTGCTACTTGCAGTTCAGATTCTTTGCTGACTTGAGATGAGGTAACATCAAATATGGACAAATTTGGGATTGGTTCATCCCTTCGTTCTTCAGGCTTGTACTCTTGCAGTGCTGCTCTTTGGGCATCATAACGGGTGAGCTCCACTGTACTGTTACAGCTATCAGCAAAGAAAGATTTAATTGACTGATCACTGGAGGAGTCATCTGATGAAAAAATCAGATTAAAGTGTGGCAGCAGCTTTTCAATGTCCAGTGGTTCAACCAGTTCACTCACTTTGGAGTTTACATTATTTGTTTCTCTGTCTAAAGCCTGACTGGTTGCAGATATATTCTCTTGCCTTCCAGTATTATCATCAGTCTGTCCTGGATAAGTCTCCGGAGCTTCAGTTCTCAACACTTCTGGTAGCTGGTTTCCCCTGGTATGTTGCCCTTCTGCTGTGCTTTCTCTAGACTCTCCTGCAGAGCCAATGTTTGCTTCTGGTGACTGAAAACTGGCCTCCCTGCCTTCAGCTCGGCTGTCCGATTCCTGAATTTGTTCACCACTAACCTCAGTGTTATACAACACTGTTGCATCAACAGGGACATCAGCCAAAACATTAGAACCAGTTTCTGAAGTCTGTAAGAATAAGACAATAAAACGTAGACAGGTAACCCAGTTTGAAAAAATTGTAAGCCTTTTGCATCCTAGAAACATTTTTACAATTTTGAGGAACTCTTGCCGCAAACCTTTCATCATTCTAGTGATGGGAAATAAAATTCAATTAAGAACAGTGATACATGCAAAGAGACAAGACAAATAACTCAAACTCTCACGATTCTTCCAGGGACGGTAGTGGTCAAACCATGAATCTTGGCAGTAAAGTCAATAAATTCCATGTTCTAACACAGGCATTTAAAACAACTTTCACTTGTGAAAAAGTATGTTACTGGAGAGTAAGTATATAAATTGCACTGTCAATTGTGAACAATGTCTTGAAAACTAACTATCTGAATATCCATTATCTTTATGACTTGATACGTGATATCAAGTCGATTCTATGTCATTATTCATCTTTGCTAAAAGTTTATGCAAAAATGTCCTTAAAATGGATTCCTAGATGATTCAAATATGCTCTGCATTGAAAGGGGCAGATACATGTATCAGGTTCTCTCTCACTGTAAAAATTGTACAATTACAAAAATCAAATCCCAAAGGAAAAAACATAACATACTGAATGAAGTTTTTATTTTCAAAACCTGAATTTTCTCTCCTGACAGGAATTTATATCTTTTCTGGTCATGCAATCTTCGCCTTCAGATTAGCAGAGATATGTCAAAATCAAATAATTTTGTGACAAAATGGGGTGCAGCATGTGTTCAATCAACCCGACAAAAATTATCAACCATACTAATGTTCTGTCATACCTTGCCAAAACCATGCAACTTCAGTAGCAACTATTTTGAATAAACTGAGCTTTTGCATTTGACATAAACTTTTCTAAACAATTATCAATTCTAAAAATTTGAGCCAAATGGTAAAATCGTGTATTCATTCTGTTGACTAATCAGTAACAAGAAGGCAATAATATGACTGAAACAAAAAATGCACTGGACTTAATTTTCATTTAACTTGAATAACACAGTCCAAGCAGGCGATATTTGTGCTTTGAATGAGACACACCTGCTTATCTTTGTTCCCTTCTTGAGATGGATTAGAAGGTCTGATAGAATGTGCCTGAGACATCAGTGTTGAAAAGTAGTTTTCAGGTGAGCCTTGCTCTGTGTCAAAGTAATAGTAATCCACATTCAGAAATACCATACACAGAAAGATACAGATCATAAAGATATACTACATGTACATACTAAACATTTAAAAAAAAATTAAGGCTGGTCTTTACTTCCCATAAAATGTAATCACCGTTAGCTGCGTATCAAATTGCTGGAATATTTGCTCATTATGTAACAAATTTACATTAGCAGAAGGTTCTATCACAAAAATCCCACAAAAAACCATCCTTATCCATGCTGGGGCTTCAATATAAAATCTCTCCCATGCCTATTACATTATCTAAAAGACCTTTTCAAATCAAATCTGATTTATCATTCATCTAACTTCAGAAATTGCTAAAAAAAAAATAATCTCCATGCTCACCATGAACTCTCCATTATCACATAATGTTAAAATTATCAAATTTTCAAATACAAATATCAAATATGAACTGGAAATAATAAGAAAATGTATTCTGCACTAGAGGCCGGGTTTCCCCTTTCAAATACTGTGTCAGAACTAACAAAACAAATGATTTCATACTGACCAAGGATACTGAATGCCGCATGCCGCAATAGTTCACTAGGACTTGGTCGAAACTGGGGGTCCTTCACTAGCCCCTTCTCTATCAGATCCCGCACTACCGCATTAACATTGTTAGGAACATCTTCCATGGGTGGTGGTCGAGCATAGATCTTTATGGATAGGAATGGAAACCTACATATTACAGCAAAAATTATCCTAGCTTGAATATAAATACAAAGTCAACATTTGTACACAAGATCTTGATGCCACTAAAAGTGTTCACAAATGGTACTCCTGAAAAGAGAAGCTCTAGTCTGTGTTGCCCACCTAGGAATGAAAGTTGAAACAAGGAAAAAAGATGGTCTATACCAGGGAAAATACAACTAGAATTTCCTGGATGGCAAACATCAATCCAGGACAAAGGCATAGACTGGTATTTCTAATTCATTACCCATTCACTTTTTTTTTTTTTTTTGTGTTCTTTTTTTCAAACAGTATGAAGTAGTTAGATTTCATGTGACATCATGATGACAAAACTACAGGAAATTCTACACGGAGGAATCTGTACAAACTGTGTGAACATACTCTAGGAGAAAATCCTACAGATATACAGCAAATGCACAGAATTTCGGCTTTTAGGTGCAGATGCCAAGGGCAGCATGCATCCTACAAGAAAGGCCTCTACACAAGAATTTCAGCTTTCTTTTCCACTTTTTGAAAATAGAGTTATGCAGAGGATGTCTGATAATTGAACAATTTTGCAAAATTACTGCAGTTTTCAAGAGGTGTATCTGCCTATGGAAGACGAGTATGTGAGGATTGAAAGTGAAAGGAGCATTATATGTAACAGTTGAAAAAATTTCCACTTTTCAGAAGGATTCTTTTGCATTCAGTTCTGTGAGATATTATCAACTGTCACAGTTTGCAGCTTTTCATCATATTTTAAAATTAAAATTAAATTAATAATGAACTGACTTATTCTGTGTCATCAAAATGCATTTTTATAGGTCATTTATGCAAATGTCCCAGCTTGCCTGATTTATGGTCACACTGTATTACACACAGAGAGGAACGTGGCATGAACAAAGGCAACACAGCAAGCCAGAGTAAGTTTATGCTGTACAAGATATTTGGCACAAATTAAACTGGAAGCTATCAAATGACATTTAGTAACTTAAATCCCTGGCTGGTGGTGTAACTGAATGAACAGCATGGTCTCCAGAGTAAAACTTGAGAACTGAAGAAGCCTTATTGATTAGCAGAAAACTACTTACAATGAAATTGAGGATGGCAGCCTTCTTCTGAAATCTCTTAACCCAGGGCGGCTCCCCACTAAGCATGTGTATCAAAACACAGACTGCTGCCCATAGATCTGAAGGATATCCATGGCCCTCCATAGAAGCTTTCTCAGGGCTCCAGTGGGCCTGGCTTCCAACAGGGGATTTATTCTTCAATTCCTTGGGATCTTGCAGTCTACGAGATGTTCCAAAATCTGTCAAAGCCAAGAACACGCTGTTGCGCCGCAGCAAGATGTTGTCAGCTGGGGAAATACAACATTCTTCTTCAGCATGTATGCTATCATTAAGTCAATTTCTCTCTTTAAATGTCTGTTCTGTTTTATTCTGATAACACAGTGAAGCAATCCGAGTTTAAGAGCTGACTCTAGTAGTATGCTAACCTAATAAGCTCTGAAACACAACTGACACAGTCAATAAATAATGTCTGTTTGGTAAAATAAGTGATTAATTGCAAAAGTATCGAATTGTTAACCCTTGTCCTGCAGGAGGCCACTATATTGGCCTCCACGTGCAACACCCGAGGCCAATTTTGTGGCATACAGGCTGCAAACTGGGTCCAGCGGGAGGCCAATATATTGTATGGCAGCGCTGCCCCTCGTGTTTTGTTTATTCGGTTGCCGCGACTATCGTTTTTTTCACGTTGTTTTCCCCACACTATTTTCATGTGTTTATCTATCCTGTCACCCCTACTATATCTAACAAAATGGTATCTTCCAATTACGTTTATTATGATGCAACTATTTGTAACTATTCGTCATACTCGTGTTATAGTACTGACGGTCTGAAGTTCGAACTGGGGAAAATATTGGGGAAACTTTTACTTTGATGCTGGTTGTCGTCTACATGTGAAAGGAGAAGAAAGGGGCCAAGCACGTATTTGAGAAACCGTTCTATGTCTGTAATTATGAATTCCGATGTAATACTAGGGCATGCTGCATAAGGGTGTCTGTCTGTAGGTTTTCATCAGGGAAAAACTGGGAGAAAATGACTAGCTTTGTTGTTGGTCGTTGTCTTTATTTGATGTGGTAACTGGAGAGATATTGTGTTGCTCTGATTAAACCGCTTTTCAGTATATGTATGTGCTCTACGAGCTGGAAATCAAATCTCTTGCTAAAACTAACATCATAGTACATGGAAGCTTTACATAGTAGAGGAGGGAGAAGGCAATGCCAGGATACACGTGATTAGTAAATTAAGCGCCCGGCTTAAAAAATAATTTGTTCACCTGAAAGCCCTGACTTAGAGACAGAAAAAGCGCAGAGGTCTTAGGAAAATGATAAAATGTGTTAAATGGCATGTAAATGCAGAAAATTCTTGATTTTGGGCCTTCCACTTAACAGTAGAACTTACTGCATATCATCACAAGTATCATAGGGGTGACTTACAATTTATCCACCATTATTGTCGTTATTGCGTCCTAAAGTAAACATGGTACACATGTTCACAACAACTCGATTCACCCAACCGCCAAGGTTATCAGCAACATGCGAATGATTGGCTGACTGGCCGCTGGCTATCCCCGCACCAGGCGTTACATGGATGAGTTCACTCAACGTGGGACGAGGGTTAAAAGCAAATTATAAAGAAATTAACTATTTCCTCATGTAGTTAAGGAACATGGATAACTTCTCCTACTTTGTAAATATACAGTGGAATAAAAGTATAGTTCAAAGTCTTTGGGGAAAATAGTCAAAAGATTATGCCTATAAACCATATAACACATGGAGTTGAAGATGGCATAAAAAGAGAGATATAGAGAAAACATAAATCAGGTCTCTGTCCACCTTTTACATCCTCATGTAAGATGTTTTTAGACTGCATGTAGGCCAGAACTTTCAACAGCTGCTGAAAGTAGTTGACAGCAGACCAGTGACTGAGACGACGCCCTAAGAGCTTTTGTTCTGCAATACTTGCAGCAAGACTTCCACCTGAGGAGCAAGAAATGTATTTCTTTCAGAGGACACCAAGAAATCAAGTTAATAAAACTCTTCTGGCGATGAACACTCCAGCAAGCCTTGTTCAAGAATAATTATTTTATTTTTGCATCAAAACTCTGATCTTTTAACCAAGCATATGAGAATTCCAAGCATGAAAGTTGTTTTAGCCTCACCATATAGATCTGGGGAACTGAACAGGTCACAGGAGTGTTCATTTCAAGTAATAAATAGTCTGCTGTCAAGTCCAACCACCAAGGACTGGCCTCAGCAGAAGGCGCTGGCATTCCATTAGTGTATTACAATTATGGTAGACATTTGCCGCACCGGAATCTCTTTTTCATTATTTTCATTGTTACATTGTTCTCAAAAGTACCAAAGAAAGCCTACAGTAAGTGCAGGTGATTATTTGTATCACATGTCCATGCAACACGACTATGCCACTTTTAACCCTTATGATGGCAACCCTCCGAATACCTTCCAGCTGCAGAATATGTCTTTTTAGGCAGGTTTCGATAAAAAATTTCAGCAGTAATTTCTCCTTGCCTGTAAAGTGAATTCATAGACTGTTGACCATTGGTGGACTGGTTAAACTGATGAAATGCGGAGGCTATTAGATTCAACCATGTTTACAGGTAACTGTAGCAAAATATCGAGCATGCCATTTCACATCCATGTTTGCCTCAACACAAGTCATTTGAAATAGTATTTACCAATCAAAGGCTTCAAAATGAGATATTAGGTGTTGATGAAATGTTCCAAGGGATTACAAATAATGTGTTTTGAATAATGAAAGTCAAAGGGAATCAAGATTTAGATCTGATCTAAGACATTAAAAATCAGTGGGATACAGATGTAGTTCTTCCTGTCTCTGTGCCCTTCTTGGGGACAGCAGGGATGAGCAACACGGAGTTGTCTAACAATCCTAACCCACTGGATTTATTCATTTAATTCTGACTAATGATCAATATGGGTTCCTTCTTTTGTTTTCCTTATCTTCTTAAACAGCTTTATTATGAATTTAAAAACGATGACTCACAAGCAGCCAGCTCTACTATGTCATAGCACGACTAGGGGTTCGATGAAGACTCTTTAGAGTACCACTGTACGGCTAATACATTTCTCCTTCCACTATCTGAATAATACAGAATCCAGTTCTGCAGTAGGTTACATTTTTAATGGCTAATAGCAATGACAAAATTTGTTACAATAACATCAAAACATAACAAATACATGTCAGAAAGTAAATACTGTTTCCCAATGGATAACAGCTAATAGAGAGCAAGGCAAAGAGGAAAAACTACACCTAACTGAAGGAGATGCTGCGCTTCACTCTCAGGGCTGTTGTCAATCACTTTTCATTGTAGCCACTAAATCCTTCATGACCCCAAAAACAAAAATTGTTATTTGTTAATAAAACAGAGAGAGAGAGAGAGACAAACACACAGAAAATTTTTTTACCATCAATAAATTCTGAAAAGATGTAGATTTTTACACCATGACGGATAGCTCCAAAGAGACGCACGATAAATGGACTATGCAGTTCCAGCCAAAGGGTCAGTTCCTCAGCTGTGTACTTCAGCAAATGAATCTGCAGACACACAAGATAATTTTTACCGTCTACCTTAAAGTGATATGAATATTCCATACATATCTTTAAAGTAAAAACAATGCAATCCCATGTTCTTTCCTTCTAAATTCATTTATAGATCATATTTGCAGCCTAATCAAAGAGAGACAACCATGAATAACAATAAATATTGATCAGCAATTTCCATTTCACATCTTCATTTATTTGCAACATACTGCGTGGACTATTTAGCACAAATGTAACTGCATGACATGGTAATATTTTCCACAAGGTACAGCATCAGAATGACTTCCACTTTCTTAGCTCTCAATGCCAAGTGGAGGGGGACAATTCAACTGCCATGGCAAATTCACAAATAGCTTATTTTCTCTCTCTAATGAAACTTCATCATTACTACTCATTATGTCACACTACTGAAAACTTTATTATGGAAACATAATGGCTGCATGGCCACAAAGTAAACAGATATGTGTGACGCATTAGCAGAGGCTATATCATTCTCACTGTACATATAATAATAATGTTAAATCCAAAAATTTTTGTAGGTGTAATTATATCCTGACAATTCCATACAGTGTATGCATGAAAATCAACATATTGCCCTCATGTGGAAGTGCTTGCTGTAAGTTATATAGTGAAACAGAAATACTACCTCACAAAACACCACCAAAACTTCAAGGAAAAGATTTCATAGTTCTGTTTTATTCAGACAGAATATCCAAATCAAAACATTAATTACTGATGAATGATTTTGTCATATCATATGTAACAATCACCTTTTTGCAGCAAAATTTGAAATTCGTTTTCAGGTCAATAGCCAAATGGCACTTGCCAGACATTCCATTTCCCAAATGTGCCACTCGCTCCCACTGATGATGTTTCTGGTAGCGTGTTCGCAGAATGCTGAAATTTTCCTAAAAATACAACATCTGAGTCAGCTTTGTCTCATATATCAACATAATACCTTGAAGTAAGTCATTTCACTCTTTTTTATGATATATGTCTGAATGAAATCTTATTCAAAAAGACTGAGAAAGAAATCTTTCCATAGTTATGCAACTTATATCTTTGGAAAATTAGATTAAAATGTTCATTAGATCAACTTTTTGCTTTGGGATTTGAAGCAATTTGGCAGAGAGTATAAATTCCAGAATGTATTTGGTAAACTGAATGACTAATTCATGATTTTCTCGTTCAGTGAGTGCGTGCTGATAACAAAAAATCACCTCTCTTCAGTATAACAAGATCGTTAGCAAAAAGATGGAGTCAACAAAATAAAATAATGCATCCACAGCAAGAAATACCAAGAAAATGAAGTCTTGGGCGAGAAAATGCCTGTGAAAAATGATTAATCAATGAATTAGAAAAAAAGTTTTATCTCAGCTTAGTAAGAGCCTTACACTCAAAATCAACCCATTACTTACTCTTCAGTAAAATTCACAAACACAAGTTCCAAACATTTCAATGGCATCATTCCTCACCTTCTGATCTGCCAGGATAACTCCCTCTTCCCTATGTTGGTAGGGACAATATTGTGTGCGTTCACAGTCTTCTCTTTTCCTGTCCCAGAACCTAACCAGATTAAAAAATAAATGAATACACATAACTGCTTGAAGTGAGAACTTTCACAGCCTGATTCTTTGTTCTGGACATTTACAAAGAACCCTGGATATGTTATGACAGATCATGACAGCACAAAGAGGTCTGATCTGTTGATCACACTTTAATTCTTCCCTATAAAACCGTTATCAAAGTGAAAAATTCTGTAAACCACTGAACTCCAATCAAACCACGTGGATTGCCAGTGTAGGCCTATATATGCACACATACATATAGGCCTGTATATAAATGTGTATTTCTGTGCTCTTAAGGTGTCAAACATCAATTGTTGCTGGTTCTATAATCATTTTTATAAGTTAGAGAACATGAGCAAGATGCAGAAACAGCAAAAACCTGCACCTCCTTCAGCCATGACAATAATGAAATTCCTTACATGCCCATTTTTACAGGTAAACCAGATTTCTGCAGCAGATAGGATTGAATATGATATACCAATGCTTTGATTAGGAGGCTCCTTCAGGTTTGGAAATGGTAAAAAAGTCTGATGGAACTCAAAACCGGTGAATATAAGGGTTGAGTCAAGGTCCAAATCTTCTGAACTGGGGACTGCAGGTGGATGTGTTGTCCTGTAACAAAGGGAACCTATGAAACATTTCGCTAATCTTTCTTGGGCCATATCCTTTGGTGAAGACTGCCACTGTACCACACATTGGCAATTTGATCATGGGTATTGACTGACATTTTCACAAAACTGCTGTTCACATGACAGAAAATTGTGAGCATCATTTCTTCTTCTTCTTCTTCTTTTATAGTTGGTTCGTCTATAAGACGATTCCCCAACTGCACTATAGTATATGCGACTCAACGTCGCTCCTCTGAGGCTAAAAGCAGGGTAAAACCTTACATAGATGTGAAGACCATTTAAAAATATATTAGTTGTATAAAGTCTTTTGTATATATAACTCTGGTATAAATATCTCTTGGTTTCCAGATTGTGCACAGAAATACAACCCGCACTTTAGTTACAATGGTAGCTGCAACGGATAATAATGTTCTTAAATTCATTGTCGAAAGTCGTTGCAGGCGATAGTGTTTGGACTTCTGCCGGGAGGTTGTTCCACATCCTGATGACATTAGGGTAAAAAGAATAAAGATGGCTGTTAACCCGTGAGCTTGGGATGTTATATTTTATATTATTCCTTCTGTTGCCTCTGGTATTAATGGTGAGGTGGTTCAGTGGGATATGGATATTTCCTTCCCTGCCTTTATAAAATATTTTTACTTTGTTTTTTGCTCTCCTCTCTTCTAATGGTGTCCACTCGAGGTCTCTCATCATTTTATTTACACTACTACTTCTAGTATAGTCATTTGTCACAAAGCGGGCAGCTCTCCTCTGGACCCTTTCCAGTTGGTCTTATGTTTATTCGACAGTGGGGGTCCCAGACACTGCAGCCATACTCTAGGGAGGGCCTCACAAAGGTGTTATAGCATTTTTCTTTTACTTTCCTATCGCAGTTAGAGATGTTCCTTTTTAGAAATGCTAGTATACCGTTTGCTTTGTTACATGTGTTATTAATGTGTTGGTTCCATGTAAGTTTTCTGTCCAATGTAACTCCTAAATATTTAGCCTCATGTGTTTCGTTCAATTTTTCGTCGTGTATAAAGTAGTCTGAGGTGATGTTGTGTTTTTTACTTGAAATTCTCAGGACTTGGCATTTATTGGGGTGGAATTCCATACGCCAGTCCCTCTCCCATTTTTGTAGACTGTCTAGATCTTTCTGTAAAATTTCCGTATCTTCTTTTGAGTTTATTGTTCTATAGAGGAGGCTATCATCAGCAAACAGTCGTAATTTAGTGCCTGGAGAGATCTTACTTGGCATATCGTTAATATAAACTAGGAATAGTAAGGGGCCCATTACAGTACCCTGGGGTACTCCCGAGAGAACAGCTGCAGGATTGGATGACTTTCCATCAACGACGACTATCTGTGTTCTATTTTCTAAGAAAGACTTAATCCACTTCAAAGTACTGTTTCTAACTCCATAATGGTTTAGTTTAGTCAAGAGACTAGCATGGTGCACTTTATCGAAGGCTTTACTGAAATCTAATAAGATGGTATCAGTCTGCCTGTTGTTATTCAAGTTATTAACAAAATCATTGCAAGTTGTGACCAGCTGGGACTCACACGACCTGTGTTTTCTAAAACCATGCTGTACATGTGTTAAAACTGAGTGTTTCTCGAGATGCTTCATGATGCTGGTATGCAAGATATGCTCTAAAAGTTTACAAGATATTGATGTCAGGGAGACTGGTCTATAATTTTCAGGACTAGCTCTATTTCCTTTCTTAAAAATGGGTACTACATTTGCTTTTTTCCAGTCTTCCGGTATTTTTCCTTGTTCAATTGAAGCTCTAAATAACAAAGTGTAAACAGGGGCAATTTCCTTGGCACAGAGTTTCAGTAATTTGGCGGGAATTCCATCAGGCCCTGTAGCTTTATTTTCGTTAAGGTTTTCCAAAAGTTTCAGTACTCCATTTTCTGTGACAAATATTTCATCCATATCCGGCAGTTTGGCATCACTCAGCTCTCCCGAGAAGACTCCCCCTGGGTCGGAAAAGACCTTACAAAATTGAGTATTTAAGATATTGGCTCTTTTTTGGGCATCTTGCTGTGGGTGCCCTCTCTCATCGTTCAGTGCGGCTACTCCTAAGTTTTCTTTATTTTTACTTTTCACATATCTCCAAAGTTTTTTACTGTTATCAGATGAATCACTTATCATCTCATGGATATAATTATTATGAGCTTTCCGGCATTCTTTCTGTGTCAATCTTTTAATTTCTAGATATTTGTTTTTTACTCGTTCGGAGTTGCACTGTTTCATTTTTTTGAACCATTTATATTTTTTCCGAACTAATCTTTTCGTTAAAGTATTTATCCAGGGTTGGTGAATTTTTGTGGATGACATTTTTGTTGGGACATTTTCCATGATCATGTTCAAATTTAACTTGATACAGTCCCAGAGTTTGTTTGCGTCAGTTTTTGAAGAGTGGTATTTCATGAAAAAAGTGCCAAAAGTTGCTGCCTCCCTTTTCAAATTATTTTCGTCTGTCTGATTCCATAGGTAAATCTGTCGCCTAATAGGTCTTTTCTTAAAGGGTTTCAGTTCTGAATCAATCTGGACTATGTCATGGTCCCCTAGTCCAGGAAGAATTTTGATCTCACTTGTAAGGTTAGGGAAATTAGTAAAGAATAGGTCTAACAGTGCATCTCCTCGAGTGGTCTCTTTTACTGCTTGCTCTAGGCCTATATCCGCAGCACTGTCTAAAAATAGGTCATTTATTTCTCTTAAGTTTTGGCAACTCTTCACATTTCCTTCTTCCCAGTTTATATCAGGTAAATTGAAATCTCCTCCTACCCAGATGGTAGCCTTTTTGTTCTTTTGGTAGGCACTGAGAAGTTCATTACAAATGTTCTTACTAGTTTCCAAGTCACTACCAGGAGGTCGATAGACTGCACCCACAACAAGAGGAGGTTTACCCTGCACTCTAATCTTACAGAGAACAGTTTCTCCTGCTTCCTCACTAGGTATTTTTTCACTAACTAAGTTCTTCTTCACTGCTATCAAGACCCCAC